>OY757555.1:14884955-15052955 GCA_963584105.1 Alviniconcha strummeri
TAATACCCATCAAGTATCATTCGCGTTTTAAAGAGGAAAAACAAAAAACAAACTCAGTCGTCATACTCAGTCTTTTTGATTACAGTCAAACTTAAAGTGTTCCAATGAAAATTGTGTCTGAAGTCCACTACAACACTGCAAGAACCAATAAGGGCTAGAGATGTCTTTATCCCAACCACAAAACCAAATTATAATATGATTTGTGCTTTTTTACACAGCTTCTAGTGCTACTTTGTTACAACTACTGCAAAGGGATCTGTTGCGGTTGTCACATTGAGGCTTGACATATGAATGTCAGATTGAACTAAAACGTGCATCTTGTGGCAGTAAAGTGGCTAAAGAAGGCATTAGTCTTGCTATGATGCTCCAGCTGATTCCCGCCTGTATCTGAAACGTACGAATCAATCAGTATTTTTATGTCTGTTCACATCGAGGTGATATTAGACAAAAACAAAACAAAACAAAAAACAAACAAAAAACATAATTATTATTTATACTAATTTTCCCACTGGACTATGAACAATCGATTTGACAATATTAGTGATAACATCAGTATTGTACAAAATATCTCTTACATTGTTGTAAGCATTTAAGTCATATCCACTTTTCTGAAATAACTCTGTAGTAATAGGACATTCAAGCAGTATGTGTTTAACAGATAAGATATTTTTACAAACGCATGTCAGATTCTGTGAATATTTAGTGTTCTATGAATTTAAACGTAACTTGTATATTACTCTTGCTAAATATCTAGAACAAGAAGGTACCGCAGATTTACTTGTTTTCAGTTTGTTTATATACAGTCTTCTTAAGTAGTGAATTAATCTCATGAGGTGAGAGTAGTAGGTTATTGGACGATATCTCAGACATGTTTTTCATTGCACCTTGTTTAGCTAATCTGTCTGATATTTCATTCCAATAAAGACCACGGGGAGATGGTACCCAACAAAACTCAATCACAATACCCTTGTACATGATACAGTGTATTAAATACTTTACTTCATAACATATATCCCCTCTAATTTTACAGTTCCAGTTTTTCAATGCACAGAGAACTGATTTTGAATCAACACAGATCACACACAAAAATATATTGCTAACTGAATCTTGCATACGTAGTTTAATGCCATTAATATTGCATATATTATATGGAAAAACCCTTCCCTAAGTAAAAGGATTTTTGCACTTGTTCTCTTACGTGTATAGCTAAAATGTTTGTAGATTCACTTTTCTTCAAATCAGTATAATCGGTATAAAATTTGGCATTTATGTGTTCCCACTGTGGCCTTGTAGGGAGAACTGGAACTGATTTAATATCTATGTTACATTCGTTAATCAAATCGTCTATATAATTTCTGGTTGGCTGAATAGATGATATGTTTTGAACACTTTTGGGACAGTCTTTATAGTCCATGGGCCAGGTATCGAAACTATCGGGATTTTTGGAGACAATGATTTTTGGATAGCTCAGTATGTGTCTTTTCAATATCTGCTTGTCTGCAAGATGAACTATTCTGCTTTTAGGGATTATCTGAGATAGCAGCTTAATAGCATCTATTAAAATGGGCGTGTCCCCTACAAAACCCAAACAACAGGCAGCTATACCATTCTTTGGACACACAGAAATACTGCACATGCTGGTATCAATGGGTAGCACTGCTCTTGCGGCTGCTGTTGTCTTACCCAGGTATGGTGGCCTGAATTACGCGTGTAGGATTAATGAAGATTGAAAAAGAAAAAATGTCACATTGCATAATTTTGTACAATGCTCGTGTAAAATATTGAACAAAAGTGCTTCATTTACCACCAAATATATCATGGCGACTGAAAGAGTCATAGAGAATGTTTGATTAACACCTGCATTAATGGATGACGTCACGGAATAGAATATACTCAAGTTCAAAAGTTAAGCAACCTTTTACAAAAATGCGCATATGTTCACATGTCAATAAACTACTTTCTCAAAACCGCTACAGGTGCTGTCTTATTCACTGGTCTACCTCCATTTAACCCGCTGAAATCAGTTTCACAGTGCTCTATACCCCATGGAAGATAGGCGAGAAACATGCCCGATGTATGTACGGGGGCGGGGATAGCTCAGTGGTTAGAGCACCGGACTCGTGATCGAAAGGTCGCGGGTTTGAATCTCTGCAGGAGCGGCGGGATAATTTTCTTCTCCAGGGTCAACTTTCTGTGCTGACTTTTATTTCGGTGTCCGTTCCACCCCTGTGTTTCTGCAGTAGCACGTAAAATACCCCGGTCATTCCGCCAAAAATGCAGGTGGCAGGTTACAGCTAAACACGCATACACCTTACGTATGTGGCTTTTCATGAAGTGACATGGTGCATGGTTGTATGGTGTACACAGAACGCGCCGAGATGGCAGCAGTTTCATGTGGCACCAGCCATGCCAGCGCTGTAAGTACACCACTTCGGTGGATATTCAAAAACGCGCTATAAAAAGCTATTCACTCATGTAGAATCACAATGCGAGCGCAGTGAGTCTGCTCGAAAGCGGAGAATAGCGCTATATAAAAGCGATCAATAATGATAATGTAAAACTTACCAGCTTTGCCTTTGTTATGTCTCAGTAAAACAGTTTAGGTTTAGGAGCCTGATGCCACCGGATCGCATCTCTGGTTGGCTTAATTCAGTATGCTGGACAGTTTCATGTATCAGCTTGCAGTCAGCAGGCTCTTTGCTATTATGCCAAGAATACAGACGAACATCTAGGAAATGTCAAAGATATTCACCAAAGTGATTGTCCACACTGTCAATGATTTGACAGATCATTATTGACTTTCTGAAATTGTTATCTGATATAGAAAAAAGAAAGAAAAATTAAACGCATTACTCTCTTTATTTCTTACTGCTTATCATTATAGCTTGGGTGTGGTTTTCCCAGCCAAAGATACCAAAGCCGGTTGCCAAACCTGAATGTCCCTTACTTTGAGTGTCACTGAATGCATGTCCAGCTTAGACATATATGTCAGCCTCACACCTGAAGCCATCAGGATTCTCAAGCTCTGTGTATTCTTGATAGTTATCTTCATTTTGGGGTTGCTCCACCTGGATTTTAACCAGGTCTTGCGGCATGAAAAAACAGTCTGTCCAGTATACCTCCCACTTTTCCATTCACAGTATGCAAGCCATGGCCATCTGCTCGAGGAGTGGTTTTAGTTGCCTTAACTGCGGAATATCAAGAGTGCTTGAAAGCTGGCCCTTTCGATGTGCATTATCAATACATCTCTGCATGGTTGCATTGTGAATGTTCAACAAGGATGAGGTGTGTTGACACATTTTATTGACATCTATCACTTATTTACCTCTACAGAGAAGATGCATGGAATGTTCCAGTTTCATAATTCTTCCTTAACGTGGTAATCTCTAAACGATTCTGCCCGTAACATACTGAACGATGTACTGAAAATAATGTTTATATGGTCTTGTTGGAAGCTTGCTCTTCAATGGTTTTAGTGTCTTTGATGGTTTCCTGGTTTCTGTCATCCTCTCGAGTGTAATCTCTCCGACAGGTGGCATGGTAATGAGCTTCTTCTCAGCTGTTTTTGACACACATTTGACTAATGTTTTCAACATGTTGTTTTCTTGTATTCAAGTCTTTTCACAAACAAGACATCTGTCACTGGGCAACAGCTAGCATTGTGGTTGCTGACGGATTTGCTGTTCTCGCTTTTTGGAGGATCTTACATCACTCCCTTCCGACGGGTTCTTTTGTTTTAAAATAATTCTGCAGTCATTCATAAAGTAGCACAATGTGTGCTTCCCATGCAGACTCGGTATATACTCATATATTTCATCCACCATATCAGGACTGGACCATTGCACATGTTTAAGTTATTTAGCTCTTGGATTTGTGTACCTCATCAACCGCACATGGTCACTTCAGGACAAATCACAGTCACAGTTTCTTACAAGCAAAAAGCTGGCTCATTGTTCTACACAGAACACAATCAATAGCAAACATCCCAGCCAAAACAGTCAATAATTAGCACATATCACTATCTACAACTGCAAAAGATACTTCCAGACAGATTCCCTGTAACGCATTCAGTACAAAATTAAAGAACAATTGATCAGATCACAAGTATGTCTAAATCACCCTTTTGAGACACAGTAACACACGTTTTTGGTGCCTATTTATATTCTGCAGGCACTCAACATGAGAACCTGCTTAAATCAATTGACTATGAGCAGTGTGACATATTTAATTTCGCAGGCTAACGCGGGAATTCGCTTCAGCCAAGACTAACGCAATTGAAAAGTATGGAGAGGATTTGGAAAAAATGAAGGTGAATGGACCGGGGAAGCGGAAATTAGGACAAGGAAGAAATTATGGCACTGACTAAGCATATTTGGCTATATTCTGACCTACTCCGTGCTTTTAAGGGAAAACATTCGTCAGCTCTGGGGGTTTAACAGAGGGGACCTTAATATTTCTGCGTCCGCAGTGCCCAATAACAAGGACACATTTATGACAAAGAGAAACGGAAAGCTACAACATATTAAACTGGTCAAACAATAAAACAGTATATGGAAATGGCCTTTTTTTTGCCATAATAATTGAGTTGCTAAGAGACAAGGTCATCGCAATTTGGAATTCCATATAGTTTTTTTTTTTTTTTTTTTAGAACCAGCACCACAGACACAAACAGCAACAGCTCACTTGCAGACAATCTGAACTGTGTACTTTGATGGTCAAGGTACCCAGAAATTACCATGTGGTAAAATCCCCCCCCCCCCCCCCCCCCAGGGGGGGGGAGGGGGGTATAGGCTGGCTCATGGTCTATTATTAGAATCTATAAAAATTCTTCTGTTACCGAATTAATGACTGCAAGACTTCTGATAACATATTTTGAAATCGCCAATTTACGTTGTTCGGAGAGAGATATCAGCCCTGCTTCTGCGTAAGATTTGCTTGTATTTGCATGCACCGGAATACCAATGGCTAATTTAATTGCTTTACTATCGATGCTTTGCAGTTCTTTAGGAGTGTGTTTGGTGCGGAAAAATATACCTCCTGACCATAAATCAATTTTGATCTCACTAAAGATACTGATAAATGTAATAACGTTTTTGTGTCCTGACTCTAAGACTGTGTACTATTTTTAGAAAATTCAATCATTTTCTGGCTTTATTTATTAAATTTCCAATGTGTAGCCTCCAGTTCAGCTTAGTAGTTATATATACACCCAAAAACTTTGTATTCTGTTTTTAATTTAATAACTGACCATCTAGTTCATTTTGAGGTAAGCTTTTCGGGTTTTCTCCATTATTAAAAAGCATTAAACACGTCTTCTCCTGTGATAATTCAAAACCGTTATCCTTCATGTAAGCAGTTTATTTATTTCCGATTGATAAAGTTTTTGTACATGATTTACCACCCTCTTATTTGTATGCTTTCTAAGAGTTGTGTTAACCCAAAAAGCAATATCATCTGCATATTGCGCCACATGTGTTATTTGATAATACTTTCGGAGACCATGTATAATAATGTTAAATAGGATAGGTGCAATAACTGAGCCCTGTGGAATAAATTGTTTTATTAGATAAATGTCTTACCTACTCGAGTACAAATACGTCTTTCAGATAAGATGTTTTTAAAGTTTTGAAACATCATACCAGTTATGCCTATATTTTTCAGTTTATAAAATAGTCTAGCATGCCACACACTGTCGTAAACCTTTCTAACATAAAAAAAAATGTGGTCCTAGTACTTTTTCTCCTCGAAAACGGTTTTTAATTTGACTTGTGAATTTTACTAAATGATCTGTTGTACATCTTCCATTCCTAAAACCTGCTTGATTAACAGGAATTATGCCTTCTTCTTTTTTCACAGTAATGTAGCAATCGTTTGAGTATGATCTTTTCCATTATCTTACCAGCATGTGATATGAGTGCTATCGGTCTGTAGCTAGCAATTGCTGATTTTGGTTTGCCTTGTTTTAGAATCGGGATTATTACTGACTGCTTCCAGATACTAGGAAGAGTTTCATTTAACCAACAATTTTTGGTAAAATGCATGTAATAACTGTTTCCAACTATCAGGCAAATGATTCAGCATTTGATATGAGATACAATTAATTCCAACTGCTGTAGAATTTGATGCAAAAGACTCCAAGGTCTCTATAAATTCATCATACTGCAATGGGGAATTCAGGTAATGACACTGGTTTGGAATTGGGTCCTTGTATTCTTCTTTTTGTTCTTCTTCATTTCTAAATTTGATAACCGATGGATTGAGATTTGATGATAAACTATTTTCTGCAAACAAATTTACAATTGCTTCTGCTTTATCTTGTCCGCTTGGAAAGTCATTATTTTCTAATTTGATAGCATATGCTTGTAACTTGTATCCATTTTTCATTTCTTTAACTTTTTTTCCATACTTTATACACGTCTTTAGATTCCAATACTTCGCTTTCAGAGAATTCAGTCCAATGAGACTTTTCGGCTTCCGCTATTACTCTGTTGCATTGTATTTTTGCACTTTTCATGCTCACATACGGTTTTCCTATGTTTTATTCTTTAACCATTTCTTGAATTTTCCTTTTTGGGGATACCGCTTGTTTGCAAAATTTATTCCGCCATGGATTTCCAGATTGTTCTCTTATTTCTTATGTTTAATACTAGGGATGGATTGTTCAGTTGCCAATAAAATTGTCTTGGTAGAATTTGAATAGTACATATTTATATCTTCATTAATAATGGAATTAATGTCAGAAGATAGAACGAATGCCTGATACGCTCCCCAGTTAGCATGCTTATATCTGAACTTGGAAATTTTATCCTCATCTTCTGATTCGTCATCTTTTGTGTTTTTATTTAACTCAATTATAATGGGAAGATGATCACTTCCCAGACAATCTTCTTCTGTATACCATGTACAGTTCAATCACTGCAAGATCAGATGTAACAAGAGAAAGATCTATAGCAGTTGCTTTATATATGAAACGTACTTGTTGCAAGAGTGAGGAAGACGAGCGTGCAGGTTTTTGAAGACTTCCTCTACTTTTGAAAAAAACTTTCCTTCAGTGACCGCATACGTAGACTTGGGCGTTTACCGCGTATAAATGACTCCCTGGCTCAAGGTTTCCCTTGTGTGCGGCAATCTTTTGCACGTCTCACACTTAAAGGGTTTTATCTTCAGATGAACATTGTTCATATGACAAGGAAGATCATCAGACATGGTACAGTTCTTATCACACCGTGAACAAAGTGAGGGAAACGAGGTCCAAATCCAATCATTGTGGTGTTTCCTGTGGCGGACCAGGTTCTATTTCTGCACATATAATTCTCCACATTCTGGGCAGATTGCATGTCGCTCGACAGGAACTTCTTTCTTTCTTTCTTTTTTCTTTCTTTTTTGCGGAGTGGAAGTCATCAATGGGTGGCCAGTTGTCCACTTCCATCTCGGTAGAGACATCCATTATATTCCCCTCAGACACTGTGGACACCTCCATCTGTCACGTGGAATCCTCAGACCTCGTAAGTAACCTGCCTGGCATGACATAAGTTAGTAACTGTCAAAAGGAACAATCTCCACGAAGGTGCTCTGGGACTGGAACATGGCACAGCTCAGCATGGGAACAGCCGTGCACTCTGGTTCGAAATACAGAAAACCCCGGGGCGAGTCAGTGTTTTCCTATCCTTCTAATTATAACGCAGCTTCCACTAAAATGCTCAGTCTTTGATAGTGACAGTTCATCACATCACGCATGAGATATTTAATAACATAGTGACAATAACCAACATGCGCCAAGTCGGATTGCATTTTCCAGTCCATCTTGAGGAAAGTGTAATTTTGCCTGCCAAACGGGCCAAAACTGATGAAAATGTTGATTGTGAAATGTACAATAAAACAAATGTCATGAAATTTACACCACAGGACACGGGGAAAGCATCCACGTTCCAACCGTGATGATCTGTTAGAGGTGTAACACCTATATTTGACGTAATTCGGTGTAGTTTACCTGGGTCGACGAGTTTAGCTTCTGCCCGCTCCTGCTGGGCCTCGCTGTAACGGGAAGCTCCGGCTGAAAACTTCGGAACGCAGATACACGGTGTGGTAAAGGCCGGTGATTTGTTTCTCTCTGTGTCACCGCTGTGTCATGTTTACGCGCATGCTTGGGGGTAAGGTTGCTTCTACAGTTATATATATATATATATATATATATATATATATATATATATATATTAGTACCCAAATCTTCCGCGTCGGTAAGCGCACTCTGACTGTACCCCGGCCTCAGTGGCGTAACCAAATCTGGCAGCGTTTAGAGGAAGGTGCCGGAAAGCGATGCTCGGGGTGTGATGAGGGTTATCAGTGCGAGTCAGTCAGTGGAGGCGGGTGGTCGGGAGGAATAAATAAAAACGGGAAAACTGTCTCCAACGGCTCCAACGTTTTCCGGCCACATTTTGGTCGCACGGCTTACTGTCAGTTAGGCCGAATTCACAAGCTTGCTCTCGGCTCTCTCTCTCACGGCCCCCGGCTCTCTCACTCTCCGAGCTCTGGTTTCGGCTGGCCCGGCTCTCTCGACTGATTTAGACGGTGACTGTGCAGAACCGGCTTGCAGAATCAGTTCTCTTTTTTTCTAAATTATGACCAGGCCCCAACGTAACCTTCAAAATCAGTCTGCGTTGTGCCCGTACGGCGATATCGCTGAAAACCGGCGAACCGGCTACCGACTGACTCAGTCACAGGACTGCCCGGCTGCCCAGGCGATAACTTCGTGCCACTGGCCCGGGGATCCGCCACTGAAACACCGTAACGGCATAAAAGGTTTAAAAGAACGCTGTTTATTAGAACAAAACAACTTTTTCACTGCCGATTTACGGCTATTGTTTATGTGTCGCTTTGTAGGACAAAGGGGCGGCTGTCACCAAAATTCGCACGTCAAGTCAGTTCGGCAGTTTTATCTAATATCAGTTGCAAAAACTGATTGAACAGCGGCAGTCTTTTGAACCATTTATGTGTTTGAATTTTGTTTTAGAACTCTGCTGCTGATGATGATGTGGGGCTTAATGTTCTTGGATGTCGGGCTGAGATATTAGGGTCAATTCGGTAGAACTCTCAGCAGCAGACGCCGTCAGCCTCTTGTCACGTTTAAATTATTTTTTTACTAAAGTTTCGGCGGGCGTGAGCGCCATCAGCACCATGAGCAACGCGGAAACTGATAAAGAACAAGGCAAGGCGCACGAAATTAGGACACTAAAAGTGAAAATTACCCATAAATTTCATGTAATCCGTGCCAACGTATGAGCACAGGCTGAAGTTTATCTTCGGCTTTGGTCACATGTTTTCGACCGTGACAGGCAAATCGTCTCACTTCGGCATCGAGTTTCCGAAGATCTCCGAACGTTTCCGACTTCGCGAAACACGTGAATCCGCATGTGAAACAGAAACACATAATCAATACTGCTGTAAAATATTAATGTTTAATTACTAAACATACCCGTACTAGATAGCAATCCCATGAATGTATGATTTAATACCGATCCGCGCAAATTTCTCGCGCTTTAAGTGAAGTTGGCCTGAAAAAGAAAAAGAAAAACGCCCGATTCCATATCGGAGGAAAATAGCGATCACGTTCCCGTACTTGCCAAGGGGCGCAACTGTGTCAGTGAAGCCATAGAAGAAAACATGTCAGTCATTCGTTTACCGTGAAAACGTTCGGGCTGTCTTTTTTTTAACATTTATTAAGAGGCTTAAGGATCAGTTATGCTGCACTGCTTACAAGGATACTTTTCGTGAAATTCCAAGAATTCACAGGAAGAAATATTGATTTGGCTGGTTGTCTGAACCGTCGGAAGACACCCGCTTTCTGCTGTTCGCTCTGAGCTTACGCTTTACAAGTTTATGTGCCTTGTTGACACGAAAGTTTTAGGAGTGCGTGCTCTTCTACAACAACAAAAAAGCGGTATTAAAACTCGCCATTCGATAGACCAGTAGCTGTCTAAGGTAAGTGGTAACGATAAAACGGTGGTTAAACAAATCGCTTGGTCACAGGAATATCGCAGGCCTGGTTCGACTTAAACTGTCTTCAAATCCGTTAACGCTATGAACGCTAAGTAACTTGACTGAGCCTGGCCGAGTATTAGGATAATAGCAATTCCATTTTCCCACTAGGCCTGATCAGGATTTGTCTGATTACACTGCTAAAGTTACAGACCTGTCATTTACAGCGAAAAAGGGGAAGTCACAAACAGTTCAAAAATGCAGCAGGATATAATGTATTTGACCCATTCTCAAGAGGTGAGCTCTGAAGTGTGAAAATAAAACATCACACAAAAGTAAACTTTTGATGTCAGGTTCAACAGGTAAGTGAGTTGTGTAGGAAAAATGTACCCAAAAGATACTTTGGCTCTATGACTTTATGGACACTTTTTTTTAAATCGGCTCCAGTGTGTTTTGGACATGACTGATGACGCCAGTAAAGTGAGTTTTAGAGTCAGTATTTGCTATATATATAAATGGACTGTGTGATGAATGCATGATTCTGTGCTAGTCAATCTATTTTTTATGTGAAACTGAGTATATATTATATATATATGAGTAAATATTAATGTCATCAGTCCCACCCAAAATGTTGTTTTCTTTTTGTTTGTGATACAATCCTTGAAAACTCAATAAAAACAACAACAAAATCATACATTCAGAATGAGGAACATCTGTTTATTCTTTTAACTCAGTATTTTAGACAAAAGTAACATTTCAAGTCAACAAAAAAGGAAAAAGGAAAGCTTGTGTCATCATCACATCAGCAACAGTCAACAAGTGAATAGCTCACTTTTTCAAATCCATGAAAACTCAATCATCAAGAGTCATATATATATAAGATGAGCAATTAAAAAAAAAATCTTTTGACTTAATATTTTAGACAAAAGTAACATCTTAAGTCAACAAAAAATGAAAAGGAAAATTTGTGTCCGCAAACATCCGCATACCGAACATCCGCAACAGTCAACAAATGAACAACTCGCTTTTTTAAACCATTCATTGTTTACATCAGTTCAGTTTCAAAACACAAGCCACTGAATCACAAGTTTGTCTAATTCACTGTTAGTGTTATTAATTCACTGTAAGTGTAAGCATTACAATGTTAAAAATTGAGTCTACTGTCAGTCGCTGCACAGTAACACATAATTTGGCGCCTGTCTATATTCCATAGGCACTCAGCACAGAAACTTTAGAAAGGGTGATCCAGTTTTAGTCTGTGGGCCCTACACAGCTAATGCAAAATACAGAGAGGATTTGTGTTTAAACCAAATGCAGATAAATGTAGCATCTTATTCTTGATTTTGTTCTATAATGAATTCACAAGGTGGAATATTGTGATAATGACGGCATCATAAACTCTTGCTAACTGGTATTGTACACGTACTGTTCAAAGCACTCAAATACCCCAGAACAAAACCCAAGATATTTGTATAAGCTTGTAGCATGCACAATGTCATGGTTATAACTTTTTAAAAATGACAAAGTTATGATGGAAAAACAACAACACAAAATTCCAAATGATAACATTTTTCATTTATTTTATGTATACATTATACCATTACCAGTGTGAATACACTCAGTCCTTTTGGGCTAGGTTTGAGAGATGGTTAAAAGAAAAATGTTTAAATTGTGATCAATTTTTAATAAATCACAGTTCACACACTTATTCTTTTGGAAAAACAAATAACACAAGATGCCAATTATTAAATGCAGACTGAACAACCTGAAGCCTACACTGAAAGCCTTTAAAATAATTTGAAATATATTTACAAAGTTGATATATTATGCATGTGTGCATTTAATGGAAATGACAAAATGTTACAATTAGCCATGCATAAAAGTTAAAAATAAATAAAAGTTAATTTCAGCAATGTAACAATCTGATTCATGCAATGTAAGCTAACACACACACATACACACACAGACACAGACACACACGCACGCACACACACACACACACACACACACACACACACACACACACACACACACACACACACACACACACACACACTCATGCATGCATACAACACATGCATGCATGCAGGCATGCACACATACACACATGCATACACACACACACACACACACACACACACACACACACACACACACACAGATGTTGGCTTATGACCACTAGTCGAATACAGAAATCCCTCCCTGTCTCCATCTCCTCCTCCGTCTGCATGATGTTTTATAATTCCAGTTCCAGGATCTGGCTGAGAGGTTGGGAACCTCTCTAACCCTAAGCTGGCACAGAAGTCAGGGAGGCTGGTGACCACTGCTTGTAGCATGGTGTGATGGAAGTTGTTGTATTATAATAATTACGGTTTAATGTTTTATATTTAATTATTCAGGTATGACAGACTCTTCCTTTGTGTGTTCAGCAGGAACACACTGAGTTGGCTTCCAGGGCTACAGCAAACTGGCAGGTTGCATGGTCCATCTCCTGCGCTTGGCCCAATGGACAAGCAACCACTATCCCAGGCACAAAACACGAGTAGTACCAAGATCAGCGCAGACTCCAACTATGGTTCCCTAAATACCGAGTAAGTACTTCTCTGCACAATGACCCTAATTCTCCAGTACGTTAATGCTGATGGCTCATGGCATTTGCTTGTCTCATCACACTGAGAGTACAGGAGAATATTATGTCCATGGTAACTGACTGCCTAATTGTGGGGAGATTGTCAGAACTTGCTGTTTTTTGGCTGAAGATCCCATGGTAATTGTCAGTTTGAATGTTTATCCATTACAGGAAAAATTATCGTTAATGATAGAAGCTGGCATGTACACACATGTACATATTCCTTTATTTTGGAACTTTGTTTCATGCTCATCTATGAGCTGCTACTGAATGCTATTGAACAGTTTGTTTTGGCAGAACTTTTACTGATAATGCTTAAAATTACCATGGACACAAGATTGTCGCTGTAAATATTTTCTTTTATTTTCGATCCAAAAATAACAAAAGGTTAAAAAAAAAATGCAGATTTTAATAGGACATCACAAAATCTGCACACATTTTGTGTTGCCCTATTAAGATCAGCGTTGTTTTTAACCATTTGTGTTTGGGTCTTGTTTCAGAATGCTAGCAGTGAACTTTGTTTCAGATTTTTTTTTCCTGTCCTAAGTTTGGATGTGCTTCTCACCTAAAAGAGTACCACTTCCTGTTTTAATTTTAACCTGTGTATGCGCTTAGAATGGTCTCTAGGGTCAGGATTTTGCGCTTTAAAAATACTTTAATTATTACTTTAATTATTATCAATTATTCTTGAATTTTATTTTTAAACTGTATTTTTTGTGATATGTGTGTGTGTGTGGGGGGGGGGGGGGGGGGAGGATGGTTTGACTCCTTTAAAAAAGAAAAAAAAAAGAGTCTAGGTAATGATTGGCATTTCGGTGGGCTTGTCAGTTAGCCAGCCAACTGTTTTAGTGTCTAGTGTGTCAGAGACTTTAACATGGCAATTTTGTGACATACCATAAATGTGATAAATGTCAAACTTTGCATGATAGTTCTGCACAGTGGGCTTTACCTGTTTATGAATACCACTTTCAGTGGCCTTGACCATATTTCAATATGAAGGTCACAGAAGTGTCAGACATTTTAACTGAAAATTTTATGTTCTTATCTGCTTACGTTAAAGCTGTGTTTTCTTTTTAATTACGTCAACTGGAGCATGAAATACCATTGTTAATTTTTTTTTATGTGTGTATTCAAGGGAGATAATTGACACGTTTTTCCTGACTTGACAAAAACTAGTTAAATGTTGGATTTTTCACAGGCACTGTTTAAGTGAGGTCTTTCAAACTTCTGATGATTACAGCCTTGACTGAAGTCTACCAATTCATTCTTGGTTTGATGATCTTGACCTTGTTTCAACTAGGACTAGGAGATGTTAGTTGGTAGGTGGTAAGTGCAGCGTGCACCCATGTGGCACTGGTATTTGCCATTATGCATTTTTATAACATATGTTTTTATTGTTTCTGTCAGTTCCCCCCCCCCCCCCAACCTCCCAAAAAATGTATTATATATGAATCTGGTGTGATACATAATGGAATGGTTAATGATACCAGCATGTCCTAGCCTTGTGTGCTTTTCTAAAGCCGTTCTTAATTGGGCAAACATTTGCTTTGCCGAATACAGTTTGGAGTATTTGTCAAACTTTACTTCATTTCTTAATTGAGCTCATAGTTCTCTGAACATGGTTCAGACAGTTTGACAAACTATACTTTATTCTTAACTGGCTTATAATGAGATGCAAGCTTCGGCCCAAACTTGCAGACAACATGACCCAAAATGTAGGTTAAAGTCAAGTTGTCAAGTCAGTATACTTTAATCATCCCTCACAGGGTAATTCAACTAACTAGTACATCATTCTGGGTCTCAGAGACAAGGCTGTGCCTCCCACAAATCAACAAGTAAACAAATTCCCTCCGAAGCGAATGAAGTACCTAGTGATACCGTTATCTATTTTCTTTCTTCCTCATCCACAGGAGAGCTCTCCGCTCTCAGCCAATCAGAATATTCCTGGAACATGTTGAGCAAAACTTTTTGGACCCCGAATATAGCTTCGTTGTAGTTCAACAAATACTCCAAACTATATTCGCGAAGCAAAAGTTCGCCCAATTAAGAACCAACTGTATTTGCTGAATACTCCCAACAAATGTTCACCCAATTAAGAATGAGCTTAACAGAGGAACTACTGAAGGGACTAAAGCTTCAAAAATTTGTGTGTTTGATACTTGTGTATGCATGTTTTGTTTTATCTTTGTGTATGGGTTGATTTGACTTGTCACCCTCATATAACTGCACTGGTTGACTGGGTGTAAAACACCAACTTACTTACTGATTTGATGAGAAAGGATTTGCATAATATGTATAACTACAGGAGTATCCTGAGGTGACCCTGTGTGGTTGACAGGATGTTAAAATCCAATTACTAACTAACTAACAGATGTGTCAGAAATATAAACATGTTCAGTAAACAAGTGGTTACTAGATTAGTAGATACATTAAAAAGATCATACACAGTATGCTATGTGTGACTGGTGTGTATGGGAAATGAATGGCAGATATTATCCAGTTTTGCGCTTGTATTTGCGTTGTCTGAAAGCAGTTGCTGTTCTTGGCTTGGAAAAGAGGCAGCTGCATGGCATCACTGCTCAAACTTCACTATAGTCTGTGTATGCCATGTGTGTGTTACTCTGTTTACCAGTGATCATAGTGCCACAGGGAATGTGTATCAATTTTGCTTTGGCGGTTAAGCATTTCCTGTGTTTGTTTATTTCTTACTTTGAACTTAATTAGTTAATACCATCATGGTATTGGTCTGATCATCATGATAGATGCTGTTCATGTTGGCAATGCTGATTTCTGTTCACCTATTTCACATTATTTTCAGTTTATTTCAGTTCAAGGTGATATCTTTTTATTCATGGAATGCCCAGATGCATGCTGTTCTGTCTTTCAGATGTTTTCCAATGTTGCCTTTAAAACAGTGTCTGTTCCTTTCTAGACAGGTCATCACTTGGAAAGGAGGCAGCCACATGGCATCACCACTGATTCTACACAATATGATTGACTTTCCATCTTTTCCTTTCTAGACAGGTCATCACCACTGCCTTTTTCTAATCCTCTCTCATCTGAACAATTGATGGGGTGACATGGTTGGCTTTGTAGCTGCATATAGTGTCTCAAGCTGCGTAACTTGTCAGTTCATCTGCTGTGAACTAGTTACTTGTTATGGATGCTTTGCTTGCCAGTTTATCTTCTCAGTAGTTCATCTGCTTAGTCATTTTAGCTTGAGTCCAGTGTGTGCAGGACAATAGATCCAGGAGTCTGTTAAAAATGCTGGTTCTAACATTGTAGCAAGCCAGTCTAGGCTTACTACATGAACACATGGATTAGCAGATGTGTGCACATGCACGCCTCTGCCCTCAGCCTACTTATGTGCCCCCATCTCAGAGTTTGCTTTACATTGTCTTGGCACTGTGTATTGTGTGTGCATCTCAACACATGAGTATATAAGGTGCACCACCCAAACTTTGGTGCAAAAGTGAAAAATCTATAACAAAAATGGGGATCCCAAAAAAGAGGATCCCAAAGGTGGTTTGGTGTCATAGCCAATGAACAAAACATGTTGGATGCATACATCAAACACAAAAGAAAGTGCTGTCATACAGGAACATGCAAAATAATCAGTGAATTTGCCAGGTGAGTGTGGGATTTATTGAAAATCCATCACAGTCAGAACAGTATAGTATACCCAGCATCATTTTCCAAAGACAAACAGCACAGCAAAAGATAATCACCTAACCCAATTCTTGGCAACAGGACTTGGTAGAAACAAAGTTGAAATTGAGGTCACCCCCCTTTTTTCTCTCATTTTAGTGTGTGATGTCAATGTGCATTTTGTTGTTGGTTTCATAATATTCCACCTTCCAGTAATGCTGCTGTGTGCTAACAATATGATTAGGCCTGTAGGGTCATTCCAAATTCTGTTTCTGGGATTGTGTCAATTGCCCCAAAAATATCATTGATCAGTTTGTCAAGGTATGCGATTTCTGTGTTAGCCTGATGCGGCTACCAGTTTGGGTTCAAAATAGTCATTGTCATTCTTCACAAAAGCTTGTCTGCCATATTTCATTCACAGATAAGGCACAAGGGGCAAATTTTAGGGAAAAGGTATGGCCTTACAGTCCAAAAATTTCGCTTTAGATCTCTCTTTGGCCCCTTCCTGTTGCCACCCTGAGGGGACTCTGCAGTTGAAGGGCTGTTAGAGTCCAAGAGCTACTGTGTTTCTGTGGCTAACAGTGCTTTGAGATTTTTACTTGTGGTCTGTGGGGTTGAGTTTTGCCCTGGTGTGCTCTTTGTAGTTGACTGGCTGAAAGATATAATGTGGCCTATCTTTACAGAGGAGGTGACATGCTGGACTGAGAGTCCATAACACTGGACTTATGTGGGTTTTTTGCATCCTGTGACAAGTGCTGTTAGCAAAGCTAAGCCTTAAAAGCTTCCCCTGTGCTAGAAAAGGGAAGTAGTTCATTCTTGGGTTTTAATGTCTCAATAACTACAGTGGATCACCGTGGGAGGAATCACCCACTCACAATTCTGTTACATCTGTTCAACACACAAGTCACTAAATCACAAGTAAAATGCTGACCCACCATTTTGGACACAGCATTTTACTTGTGATTTAGTGACTTTGGACACAGCATTTTACTTGTTGTGGACAAGTTAATAGCTAACACTGACTACATGATAATAGGCAGATGTTGAAACATTGCATACATTGGCAGGGCCAAAACTGATTTTTTGTAAATGCTTAAGAAATAAAAGTGCTACACAGCCAGTTGTTTAAAAAGAAATTCTACCCTTTGTGTGTTGTGCTGCAAATAGCACTGCACCAGAGCCCCACCTGCCCCACTTCCATAAATAGAACTATGGAAAGGAAGGGAGGGTGGTCAGCCTGGTGCAGAAAAGGCCCTTTGTTGAAAGTGTGGACAGATGAGGCCCTGGCTGCCTATGATTGGCCAACGCTGTCAGAAATCTGCTTTGTATGCACAAATGCAGTCTTCATGACAGAGAAGGTAGTCATTAATATTCAGTCTGGTTTGGGCATCAAAAGCAAACCTGAAAGCTGCACTAATTTATTTGATGAATTATTGACATGCACATGATTTATGTGGAGCAAACTGATACTGTGCGCTCATCTCCAGATCAGTGGTCAGACTTTGGTGAACCAGGAAAGGCATTGCCTTCCAGAGAGATTGCAGCATTCTTCCCTGTGCAGCATTGGCAGTACATTTGTCTGAATTGTGGTTTAAAAAAAGAAAGAAAGAAAAAGCAGGGGTTAAGAGCACTTAATAGACATGACACACAGCACAAACAAGAGAGATACTATTTGCTCTTGAGAACTTTCACTTGGAATGTTGTTGTTGCACACACAACCTTCCCACTTAGCATGGGGTGGACGTCAAGGTTTTAGAACCCAGCAGTCAAACAAACCTGGAATGTGAGTAAATGCAACCAAGCCACTCCCCAATGGCGTATAATTAGATATATAAATACCCCTCCCAGTATCAAGCACACCTAGTCACACAAGTCTGTAAAGCAGTTGGCTGAAACAGTTTAAAACATGATACAATTTAGTTCACACACTTACATGATGCTGTATTTGTTTTGTCAAAAGGTTTTATTTTTAACTGACTGTGGTTCAGTACCTCTTGGCATAGGCCTGCTGCACTGAGGAAAGCACCCAGGAAATGAGAGGTGGTCATGATTTTTCCACAGTAGTGCCAGTGACAAAAGCCTGGTGTTGCTGATCTGATCATTGGATTTGTTGATCACTGTGGAATAGTGCTCTGCCCAGTGTGGATTTTTTTTTTTAACTTAAAAATAAGCCCACTGTTACTTATAGACAGAAGTGGAGCTAGCTGTTGTTGAACTGTTCATTGGTTTGTGAGTCACTGTGGAAGAATTTGCTGAGCTTCAGGTGTCCACAGCATTAGAAGTGTGGTGTGAAAGTGGCTGGTATGGACCAGTGTACATGTGTGTTGTAGCAAATCAGTTTTTGCTTCTCAGGTTTTGCTGGCCTTGAGTGGCAGGTAGCCCTGATATGCATGCGTGTAAGTTGAGAATTCTAATGGCAGCATTGGCCAACCATATGTTGTCCAGTTTGTTTAAAGATGCACTGAGACTGAGGGGGCATATCAGGCCAGTTTAGTGCGAAATGCACTTTCTGCAGTGGGCTCTTTTCTGCTTGTTGCCACTTCCCGCCCCTCCCTTTGGCCTCCCTTCCCAGCTAGCCATTGCTGGCACAGTTAGGTTTCTGTCCCTGTCACTGGGGCTGGTGCACACAACATTCTCTGCCCTTCAGTTGTGGATGGTGCCTACATGCCCGGACAACTTTCAGTATGAGAATCCCTCCAGATTTTTTTCTCTGCCGTGTGGAAACAACTACAAACAGGGGATCGCCGTGTTAGATTATACACAGAGGGGCCTGAATGTTTTTGAATTTACGGTTGTACATAAAAAGTTGATATTGGAACAGAAGTGATTCCTTGACATGAACATTTCGGACATTTATTTGTGGTCCTGTTTGCTAGTATGTAAGGAACAATCAGAATCCCGTGTGAGGCAGTGTAATTAACACAGAAATATATCTGTGTTGGACAGTTGAAATACAAGTTAAGAATGAGCACAAAAAAGAAGAAAAGAAACAGTGTGATTTCCCCCAGAATTTTACAAGTGGAAAGGTCTGTATACATGCTTTGCAAAAAGCAAGTGAACATTTTTCCATGTTTCTGAGCAGTGCAGGACTTTCCAACCCCACCATCCCTTACTATATATACTTCAGAAAGCGAAGGGAAGTGACAAAGTCAAATTCACCACACAAGTGCCATGACAACACAGAAAAGAAAGGTTCTGAAAACTTTCCCGTCTGTCTCTGGTCCATCTCTCTGTCGTTCGTTAGCGGTTCACTTGTGCCTGATAAATTAACCAGTGAAAGTCATTGGAGATTCCCTGTTCCCCAGACATTAGGGGAAAGTATCGGGGAATTTCTAGCCCTCTTGGGTTCTCTTGTGACTCAGAAAGGATATGGCTAGTGCTGTGTTGTAATCAAATTCTACTATTTCTCTCCCAATGAGGTAGTTGAGTGTCAAGCTCTGTCATAACGAAATGTGTTTTGTTCTCTTGCCTTAGTTGTAAAGTCTGTTGTTTGTTTCTTGGTCAGAGATCAGACCCTTAAGACATCTCATTTGTTTGTTTGTTTGTTCTGTTTTGTTTTTTAAATGTCTTGTGGTAAAACTTATGTCAGCAAAAAGAGACATTTCTTCTCTCCCTCAACTTGCTCTTTTTAAGGTCTTCTGGAGCTGAACATATTGCGGCAACAATCAATTACCTGCTTGTTTCTTTCTACACTTTGATCCAGAAAAACACAGATGTTAAATTCTCTCTCTCTCTCTTCTCTCCTCTCTGTTGCTTTTTATGGTGAGCTCATCTGAGGTGGTTTATGCTGATAGCTTTTGTCTGAAGCGTTTTTGTCCAGAAACCTTGGACTCTGTCCAGTTTTTATATGATTGTAAAATTATTATTATTAACAATTTTTTGTGGGGGTGGGGGCAACATAAATTATTTATTTGTTAGAAAGTTTGTAACTTTTGGCACTAGAATGACAGCAGGTGTCTTAGACTTCATTGGGTGAAATGGCCATTGATCTGTTAAAGCTGGTCACGGTAAAGAACTCTAACTTTTCCTCAAAAGCAGGCTTTGTTGCTGGAAACCAGAAAGAATTCACTCAGATCAGATTTTTGTGGGGTTTTTTTTGGAGTCTGAAACAAGAATGACAGCTAGCATTCTAAAACAAGATTCAAACACATTAAAAGTTCAAAAGAATGCTATTTATTAAGACAAAACACAACATGCAAATTTTCAGGGTAATTCTGCATCTCATTTTTCACCATTTAACTGTTGTTTAAGTGTCCTTTTGTAGCTTGATAAGGGGACTACCCTAAACAAGTTGCATGTTGTATTTTGTCCTAATAAATAGCGTTCTTTTAAACTGTTCATGCATTTACAAAATATTTAAGTTTGGTGTCCACGCTAGAGTTAACACAAGAAACAGGGAGTATGGCTTCACTTCAAAAAACAGTAAAGAAGACATTTACTTTGGATGTGGCTAACCACTCTGTCTCTGCCACCATCCAACCAATCATTACTTGCTTCCGGGTCCCCCTTCTTCTGCCTTGTGTGCTGTAACAGTAGCAAGCCAGTGTTTGGCCTGGAGAGTTGACAGCCCCCTCACTTGTTCCTGCCTAAGCTGTAAACGGCCCTGTTCAAAGACAGGGGAGCCTGACGCAGACAGCATGTAAGGGAGGCAAACAGCCCACAAGGGGGACAAACAGAGCTGGGGTTGTTGCTTGCTCCCTTTCAGCTGGATGTCCCCTCCCTCCTTGGCAGGCGCTTGGGATACCTGAGTGGGGGCGGTCTCGAAGGTAGAGAGGGGTGGTCAGACTGGTTTCAAGACAGTAGGGAATGCAGATACTAGTGTGATTTATATATAATGCATAATATGCCAAGCAACAAATATTATGTACGGTTGAGAGTTTATACTGCTTGTGGTATCAAAGTAAGTGTAATGAGGGCAGATTAAACTGTTTTTCAACCCACCCAACTCCCCCAACATGCCTTACTTGTGCAAAAATAATACCACAGCCAGTATGACCTAAAACACACACATAGCATATATCTGCTATATAAAGTGCAAACACACACACACACACAGTCAAGCTTAAAATCAAATCTAGAGGATCTTCTTCTTCTTCTTCTTCATTCATTGCATGAGTCAGTCCATAGTCCCATTTGCATCATTATTACCCCTCCACCATAACAAATTTAGGGGGTATACTAGAATCACTGTGTCATCTGTCCTGTCTTTCTGTGTGTCCCAGCTTTGTCCAGAAGATATTTTCTGAACTGCTCAACCTTTCATAACCAAACTGGGTATAGTGGTCAAGGTGAAGGTGACAGCAAGTGTTCAAATTTTAAGTAGTTGTCAGGTGTAGGTTATCAGGCAAACACTATAACCTGGCGTCCACTGTTTAAGGGCCAGGTTTCTTTCATCATCCTTTTCAAAAGGGCACTGTCACTAAACACAGGAAATGGGGTTTGATCCAGCTTTCGACAGTCATAGTGATCTGTAGATTTGGTACCAGCTCCTTTTCAAGCAGTCTTTTGCCCACAAAGGTCTGTTCTCGGGTCGAAAATGGTCATTTGCTCATAGTTCTCAGGTTGAAAATGGTCATTTGCTCATAGTTCTCAGGTTGAAAATGGTCATTTGCTCATAGTGGGTTAGGTGATAGATGGCTCACTGATGTAAATTGGATCTGTTCTTGTGTAGGAGAATTTTGGTTTCCATTATATAAAAAAATCTGGACCCAAGTTTTTGGATGACATACTGGTGTGAACTGGATCCTCTTTCCTGCAGGAAAGCTGCCTTTGATATGTATGTAATGTATATACATAATTCTGGACCTTAGTTGTTTTGGGGATTGATTTTACTCCTTTCTTCTTCAAACATCAGCATTGGTTCCATATATCTTCACCCTGATATAACCATCATGGTTGATTGGGCTTTGAAACCCAGTGAGCTGTCTAATTCCATGTATGTCCTCATTTCCTAAGAAACCTCGAGCAGGTTTGAGAAAGAACGAAACAAAAATCAGACTGAAGAATGAAAGGAAAACGATCAGCCCAAGGGATGTTGAGATGACCCCCTGGATTCTCAACAAACACTGCTTTTCCAATCCAGGAAACTGGGCAAGCAATCTAAACAGCAGGACAGGTCAGCTGGTCTCTTTGGACACTTTCCACCCAGGTTAGACTCAGATGCCCCCAGAGGGTCTGTGTGGGCTTTTTCCGCTGGCCCAACAGACTTGCGCTCTGCAGGGAGTTGAAATTGGACATCAGTTGCCTCAGTTGCAAGGCGGAAGGAGGATGTGCCAAGGCTTCGTAGCTGTGACCAGAAACGAGTATCCCTTGGAGCTTGCAAATGATTTTGCTGAAATACCTGCCATCTCTTCAGGATTGATTTGAGACTTGCTGGATTCATAAAGCAACTGTGGCACTCTGGAGCATTTCCTCTTCACCGTCATTCTGGAGTTGTTGTGCCCCTGGTGCTCTTTGTAGATCTCAGCATGTGCTTTTGACGTTGTTTTCATTCAGGGAGTTCCTGGAGTACCTGATGCAAAACACGTTTCCGTTGGGAGACTGTTTAAAAGTGGCTACCAGTGTTGGATATTGAGCTGCCTTTGATACTTCCAAAATAATAGTGTGGATGACTGCGTTATTACCAGAGTCTGTGCTGAAATGGTTCCTCTAAGTCTAAATAAAAAATGTTTTTTGGGGATAAGTTGAAGACACACATCATTTTGTGCTCTTGCATTCTGTTCCTTGGGAGTTTTTAAACAACAGCAGTGACATTGCTGACAGTTTTGCGGAGGATCACTTAGCTCTTTGCACCATGGAGACATTGCAGTTCTACTCCAACAGCCTTCAGAGCTGTTTCTCGGCCAAGCAGTTCCATCACTTGTTGAGTGCCCCTGTTCTTACCTTGCCCTCGCCACCACCCTCAACAGCATCTTCACAAGTGCCAATGTCATCATCTGACGATGATGGTGATGATAATGACAGTTTTTCCGCTGTGTTCACCTCTCCGGAGCTGTCCCCTCCCAGTTCACCCCGAAGTGTGAGGTGCACATCACCTGTACCACCCATGACTCATTCAGAACTTGTGTCATCACCGTCGTTGAGTTGTGGATCTCTGTCGAAAGGAAGCTGTTCAGACTGCAGGTAGTTACGGTTTGTTGGGTCTTTGTCCAAAGCAGGCTGCTCAGATAGCAGGTAATTACAGTTTGCTGAGTCTTTGTCAAAAGCAGGCTGCTCAGACAGCAGGTAATTACAGTTTGCTGAGTCTTTGTCAAAAGCAGGCTGCTCAGACAGCAGGTAATTACAGTTTGCTGAGTCTTTGTCTGAAGCAGGCTGCTCAGATAGCAGGTAATTGTGATTTGCTGGGTCTTTGTCTGAAGCAGGCTATTCAGAAAGCAGGTAATTACAGTTTGCTGAGTCTTTGTCCAAAGCAGGCTGTTCAGAAAGCAGGTAATTAGTTTGCTGAGCCTTTGTCCAAATCAAGGTGCTGAGACTGCATATAGTTAGATAATTATAGTTTGCTGAGTCTTTGTCCAAAGCAGGCTACTCAGACAGCAGGTAATTACAGTTTGCTGAGTCTTTGTCCAAAGCAGGCTGCACATACAGCAGGTAATTACAGTTTGCTGAGTCTTTGTCCAAAGCAGTCTGCTCAGACAGCAGGTAATTACAGTTTGCTGAGTCTTCTCAAAAGCAGCCTGCTCAGACAGCAGGTAATTACAGTTTGCTGAGTCTTTGTCCAAAGCAGGCTGCACAGACAGCAGGTAATTACAGTTTGCTGAGTCTTTGTCAAAAGCAGGCTGCACAGACAGCAGGTAATTACAGTTTGCTGAGTCTTTGTCCAAAGTAGGCTTCCCAGACAGCAGGTAATTACAGTTTGCTGAGTCTTTGTCATAAGCAAGGTGCTGAGACTGCATATAGTTAGATAGTTACAGTTTGCTGAGTCTTTGTCAAAAGCAGGCTGCACAGACAGCAGGTAATTACAGTTTGCTGAGTCTTTGTCCAAAGTAGGCTTCTCAGACAGCAGGTAATTACAGTTTGCTGAGTCTGTCCAAAGTAGGCTTCTCAGACAGCAGGTAATTACAGTTTGCTGAGTCTTTGTCAAAAGCAGGCTGCTCAGACAGCAGGTAATTACAGTTTGTTGAGTCTATGTCAAAAGCAAGCTACTGAGACTGGAGGTAATCACAGTTGGCAGGTTGGGTTTGATTTGCAGCAGAGACCTGCCTTTGGTTTCCTGGCTGTGCACGTGGTGCATAGAAATATCCTTGAAAGTTCGTCCGTGTCCTCAGGTGTCAAAGTGTATGTGACTAGGTCATATTATGTGACTGAGTGACTGTTGAGTAGCGGCTAGTTATCAGGGTTATTTTGCTGATGAGGCTTTCCGCAGCTTTTCTTCTTGACACATTTTGTTCCTTTTGGGGATGGTGGTGGGTGGATCTTCCTGTGTTCCTGCCATGGGCCGTTTTCTCATTGCCTTTTGTGTGTGATTTTGCAACCAGTGTAGACTTAGTGTTGTAGGGGTCCCTGCTCACAACTTCCATAGCATAGGTTAGTAAGTAATTGGTTTGTTAATGCCGAGTCAACCATGTACGTCACCTCAGGGTGAACCGTTTGAGTTGAAAATAGGGTCGGTGACCTCTTCTTGCTGCCTCTGCCACATTTCTTTCTGTATCCTGTTTCCAGTGGGTGTTTCATAAAGTCCGATAGCCAGAGTATTGTCTCTGATACAAATTATGTGTTTGAATCAGTAGGGCTTGTCTAGACTCCCCCGCCCCCCCCCAACCACCACCACCAACCCACCCCCCCCCACTCCAACCCATGTGAAAGGCCACTTGACAAGCCCCTACCCCCAACTCATCATGCCTCCTTGCCAGCCCCCCCCCCCACCCTCCTTCCCCCCCAACACACACACATACACAAAACTCCCAGAATGTCTAATGATAAAAATAAAAAATAAAAAATGTTGACCATGAATTTTTTGGCAGAGGGATGGTGAAATGTGCTTAAAGTGTTTTATGCTTGGTGGCATTCATTATGTATCGGTATTCTTCAGGCCTTTGACTTGAGACGGACAGTACCAGCAACGACTACGCGCTCTCCTCCGTGCCCTGTTGCACTAACAAACACACACACCGCCCCTCCCCCACTCCCCAGCCCCTCCCCCTCCCCCACCCCTCCACCTTGTGGTGATGTTCCCCGCCTGCATGGCAATTGTAGATGGTAGTTTTCATGTGTGACATTTGTGTGTGGGTGGGCAGGTGAAGTGCCCTAAAGTTACCCCCTTGAAGAGATTTGCACACAATTTCCCCTTGCTGTCAACTGGTGTACTGAGCTCAGAGGTGTGAGCCTCACAGTCACTGTTGCAGTCTCTTTCTGAGGGGCATCAGTACCCTACGTACATGTACATGTGTATAACCGAACCAATGGATAGGATACAGACAGCCAGAAGACGTCTCGACGTGTAAGCATTTTGGGGTTGGTTCCCCATATCATGCACGCATCATTCATAGACTTCCCCTTTGTGTTCTGCACTCATTTGTTGAATTGTTTACACATTATCCTCATGGCATAGTTTGTAGAATGGCGAGTCTCACAACATACGTGACCCACAATGACCCACAGTGTTGTAGGGGTCCCTGCTCATAACTTCCATTTTCCTGTGTGCCTCACTCTTTGTGAACTGTTTTGACTTCAGCAGACATCTGGGTCTGGATCCACTTGAAGACAGGTTCTAAACCTTAGTCCTAGTGTCAGTGAAAATAGCATCTTTTCTTTTAAACAGCATCATTTTTATTCCTCTATGAATTGCTGCTTTCAGCTTGCTCCAAAATCTCAGACAGTAAGTAATGCATGTATGGTGGTGCAGGTTTGGTCCATGCTGTGACCATTTTGTTGGGTGTTCTCTATGACCTTTTACAGTGTCACAGTCAGGCCTCCCTGGGTCCCTTCAAGTGTCGCGTGCATTGAGCTCCATGGCAGACACTTCAGACTGGGTGTCGTTTCGAGAGAAAGAGAAGGAAAGAGAAGAAAAACTTGCCAGTGCTCTTTTAACTAGCAGGGATGGTCCTGTACCTACTTTTTATTAAACTGCTTCACAAAAGAGAGTGCCAAGCAAACGTGTGCTGCTTTGCTAAGAATGTCTTGTTTTGCTGTTTCAGGAGCAGTAGCAGCTGTTTGTCTCTGCTCAGCGAGAGTGACTTGTTTGACGAACCATCCACCAGTGGTTGCAGGTAGTGTTTGTGTGCATGGTTTGTGTGTGTGTGCTGAAAGTGTGTGTTTGTTCGCCTGTTTGCCAGCACATGTGTGTGTGTATGGTTTGTGTTTGTGAGTGTGTGGGCTCAAAGCATGTTTGTGTGTGTGTGTGGATGATGTATGTTCATCTGTTGGGATGCTTGCTTGTTAATCCAAAGAATATCTGGATTACATTTGGAAATGGTAGTTCCTGTCTGAGGTAAAGAAACAGATAAAAGTCATTTGTTGATGCTTTTGTCTTGTGTTCACAACCATAGGGTGTTGGTAGCACATTGTGTGAAGTCAAACCTCTAGCAAAGGAACTGCTAACAGTAATAGCAGCAATGAATAGCCTAAGAGCTTCATTAGAGGATGAGGCCAAATCAGTAAACTAAGAGCTTCACCAAAAAATGAGCCCCAAACAGTAAATATCCTAAGAGCTTCATCAGAGGGTGAGGCCGAAAAAATGAACGGCCAAAGAGCTTCATCAGAGGATGAGGCCAAAACAATGATTAGCCAAAGAGCTTCATCAGAGGGTGAGGCCAAAACAAGGAATTACATAAGAGCTTCATCAGAGGATGAGGCAAAAAACAAAACAAAAAAAACACAGCAATGACTAGCCTAAGAGCTTCATCAGAGGATGAGGCCAAAACAATGACTAGCCTAAGAGCTTCATCAGAGGATGAGGCCAGAACAGTGACTAGCCTAAGAGCTTCATCAGAGGATGAGGCCAAAACAGTGATAGCCTAAGAGCTTCATCAGAGGATGAGGCCAAAACAATGACTAGCCTAAGAGCTTCATCAGAGGATGAGGCCAAAACAGTGACTAGCCTAAGAGCTTCATCAGAGGATGAGGCCAAAACAGTGACTAGCTTAAGAGCTTCATCAGAGGATGAGGCCAAAACAATGACTAGTTTAAGAGCTTCATCAGAGGATGAGGCCAAAACAGTGACTAGCCTAAGAGCTTCATCAGAGGATGAGGCCAAAACAGTGACTAGCCTAAGAGCTCCATCAGAGGATGAGGCCAAAACAGTGACTAGCCTAAGAGCTTCATCAGAGGATGAGGCCAAAATGCCACAGGACAGGGAGCTTTTGATTCTGCAGCCGTCGTTTCGCCTGTGCTTGTAGATGATATTACAGTCAGTTGGACGTTTAGCTGTGGAAGGAGGTGGTAGTAGGGGTCCTAAGAGAAAACGGTGCAAAATTTGGATGCATATTTAGCAAAACAACAACAACTCGAAAGTTTTCATGAATCAGTATCACTGTTTCAGGTTAAAAACTGACCACCACTCTTGCATGCTTCATTTGGTTGTGCCATCGTTATTTATTCCAAAGAAGTTCTTCTTCTTTTTTTGTGCTTATATATTCGCCCTGATATAACCGCAATGGTTGACTGGGCGTAAAACACCAAGTTACTTACTTACTTTCTGCTTAGAGGTTGAGCTTTTTGCTGATGAAGAGTAGAAAAGGGTTGGCTTGTGATGTATTTGAGACTTCTGCCAAGCGTGCCAGCCTTGCTGGTGGTGTCACTGATGCAGACTGCTGGGAACAGATGGCAGCGCTCACAGTTGTGTTTTCGCCACTGCTTTTGCCAGGGCCTAGGAGGAGTATTGCCTTCGGCGCCTTGAGCAAGGTGCGTGGTGGCTGCTGGCACTTACCAGCAATCCACCAAGTATTGCCCACCGCGTCAGCAGGTGTTCAGTGTTGCAAGCGTGTCGCGCTAAGTCCGCTGTCTAGCAAGGCTGTTACTCTGTGTCAACAGCAGCGAGGTGGCAACGATGATGCAGAATCGGGAGAAGAAGCGCCAGAAGGTGAAGGAGTTCCTTCGGGAGCTGAAGTCCATGGTGCCCCCCAACCAGCATGGCAACAACAAGCTGGGCACGCTCAGCACCCTCGACTTTGTCGTCAGCAGCATGCGCAAAATCACAGGTACGTAACAGTCTCTTGCTAGTACGCGCTAATTCACAGCTGGTGTGTCACATGTCGCATCTGCAAAGTCATAGTTGATTAACTGATGCGTGTGTCATCAGAGCATGCACAAAATGTAAACAATCTGTTGTCATCTGTGGCATACACAAAACATTGCAGGTGAGTAACTGATCGTGCATCAGTGGAGGTGTGTGCAAATCACTGGTAAATAACAAGTGTCATCAGAATCATGAACAAAATCACTGGTAACTGATTATCAGCATTAGCATACACAAAATCACAGGTAACTGATTACCAGCATTAGCGTACACAAAATCACAGGTAACTGATTACCAGCATTAGCATACACAAAATCACAGGTAACTGATTACCAGCATTAGCATACACAGAATCACAGGTAGCTGATTATTAGCATAACATACACAAAATCACAGGTAACTGATGTATGTGTCAAGAGACGGACAGACCGACACACATGGGGATTGAGAGCTGCATCCATAACTTTTGCTGTGTGTATCAGCATGTTTCTTTTACAGTTATCATTTGCTACAGTACCTGTCCGAAGCATTGAGAGTCTTGTTGCTGTGTGTGTTACAGAGGAGCAGAAACAGGAGAAGAGCCAAGTGTTCAAAGCTCCTGCTGCAGAGCGGGCGGCTTTGCCAAGCCTGCAGTGCCCTGAGTCTGTGGACTTCAGAAATGTCAACGATGGCATTATCCTCAATACACAGGTAGGGGCCGAGGCTGCACACACACCACTAATAGACACATGTAGTTTAAACATTGTGTGGTTGCTACAAGCGTAAAAAATATTAGGCACAATATTTCCATGTGACGGCTGTGTATTTAACCCACTTGGCCCCAGACCAGCTGCTGCCCTTTCGCTACGAAATCCCATGTGCAGGGAAGTGACTGTGTCAAGTGATCCTGGTATACAACTTTAAAAATCAGTAATAAACACAAAACAGAAGTTTGAGCCCACTTTGTATTTTTCCCAGTTTGTGAATACAGTGGTCTTGAATATCCATCAGGTTTTGATTTTTTTTTTTTTTCACTCAAAAATAAAAGCATTAAAAAATAAATCCCAACTCAGAAATGTCTGCATCTGATGTCAGGTTTTAGGGTGCCTACAGGGTAACTGACTTTGCAAAATTTCTAGTTTGAATCTCCAAAGATGAAGCTTCATGAGAGTGTTAGGGTGTCCATGGTAAGCAACTGAGCCAAATTTGCAGTTCAAATCTCAAAGGATGAAGCTGCAGTGCCATAGGTGACAGTTGGGCTTTCGTTTATTTTCGTGCATCTATTATGTGTCCATCTCACAACTTTGAAAATTCACTGCGTCTCTCAAACTCCACTGAACTTCAAACAAAGGACATTGCCAGAAGTGTAAAACCCTAGTGGAAATGAGGCTAGAAGTTACAGGAGAATCCTGTTCCTATCTGCATGAGCTGGGACACTAGGCTGGAGCATCTGTTAGCCGGCCATTACCAGGCGGTCTGGGGTCGCGCGGTAAGGAAAAAGAGTGGGCGGTGACGGGTGGTCTGGGGCCAAGTGGGTTAAAGGAGGCAAGATGCTTTTTGTCTGGCTTTGCACTTCAGTGCTGTAGCAATCCCCAGCTGAACACCGGTGGTCAGCCAGTCGATGAATCTGTGCAGTGACAGAGGCATACCCTAGGGTAAAATCGTTGCGTGTGTGACAGCTTTTTTTCACCCCATCACCCCACCACATGGGCAGCCACTCAGCGTCTTCAGAGGATTTATCTCCTTTTCTGGAGGGTGGGTGCTGTTCTATATCCCACAGAGCATTTTAATGTAGTCATGGTGCACTTGAATGGGAGTGGACAGTGAGTGGACAGAGCGTAATCGTTGTTGTAATTGTTTGCAGAGTGACCTGACAGTGGCTGTGTCGTTGAAGAACCATGTTGTTCTCCACACATCCACTGAGCTCATGGATCTTCTTGGCTACCCAGCTGTAAGTGGCACCTTTCTCTTCTGCTCTCATGTTCTCTTTTTTTTCATTTTTTTTTTCAGTGCTTGTAAGGTGGAGTTCGCCCTGATATAACCGCACTGGTTGACTGTGCATAAAACACCAATTTACTTACATACTTACATTAGGTGGAGTGATACACAGCTTTGAGTAGCTAGGACTGATGGAGTTTAAACAGGATCCCAAGCAAAGATGCAGATAGGCCTGAAAATGTAAAAATGTTCAGGTATTTTCATTTGCATGCTTTGTTTGGTGGTTCTGCCTCTATTTGTGCAATGGAAGTACCTTTGGTTCTGTCAGTGTTTGTGCAATGGAAGTACCTTTGGTTCTGTCAGTATTTGTGCAATGGAAGTACCTTTGGTTCTGTCAGTGTTTGTGTGATGGAAGTACCTTTGGTTCTGTCAGTATTTGTGCAATGGAAGTACCTTTGGTTCTGTCAGTGTTTGTGCAATGGAAGTACCTTTGGTTCTGCCACTGTTTGTGCAATGGAAGTACCTTTGGTTCTGCCCCTGTTTGTGCAATGGAAGTACCTTTGGTTCTGTCAGTGTTTGTGCAATGGAAGTACCTTTGGTTCTGTCAGTATTTGTTCTAGGGAAGTACTTTTGGTTCTGTCAGTATTTGTGCAATGGAAGTACCTTTAAATTTTAGCTTTGCCATGTAGACGCACTCTATACCAATCAGAGGGCCGAAAAAAGGGCAGCTGATTGCTCAGCATTTGTTGAGCTTGTGCATGATGTCAGAGACACAGACTGCCAGAAACATGATGGCAATGCTCAGGGGCTGTGTTTTTGTGATTTCAAAAGTTTATTTGTAACAAACTAGTCCATGAGTCGACTAAATAACTGCTGCAAGTCTGTTTTGTTTATGCATCCCGGTTGATAGGGCCTGTAGTACTGCTTGTGTTGGTATCCCCTTTAATGTTGAGTGCTAATGACAGTGATGATTATGTGCTTCAGGCATGGTGGAAGGGGCGACTGCTGAAGGATTTTGTGCACAAGAAAGACATCATGACCGTCAACAGTTACATCAGCTCTGAGGCCTCTGATGGTGAAACGTCAGCCAGTAAGTGACATGGTTATTGGTCCTGTTTCAGTTTGTTCTCTCAGTTGTTTGCTTGAAATGAATGAATTAATGGATAAAAGTTTATGTAATATAATGATGAAATAGTTACAAAATGCAGTCCTCTAACATAAAAATAGAGCTTGGCAGGCTGTGCTGAAATTGAATTTAAACACCCAGGTAGAGCTGCCCCAAACAGAAAATGACCATAGTCATGATTATAAGCAATTCAAGCCAAAAACAAACGGCAAGACTTACATTACACACACACACACACACACACACACACACACACACACACACAGGCACAGGCACACACACACACACACACACACACACACACACACACACACACACACACACACACACACATACAGGCACACACACACACAGGCACACACACACACACACACACACACACACACACACACACACACACACACACACACACACACACACACACACACACACACACACACAGGCACACCACACACACACACTCATACACACACACACACACACACACACACAGGCACATGCACACATGCACAAACATCCATTGCTGTGGAACATGGGTAAGTGGGTACATACAGGATATAAATGGTAAGCTTTCAGCTGAGTTCAGGAGCTGTATGGAAGTCGAAGTGGCCATCCCGTCCTTAATAGTCCTTATGGTCTCTGTGGCAGTGAGCATGTGGAGTCACTTCACTCATCTGCCCACCCACATAGTGCAAAGGTCAGTTCACCGGATGTACATTTAGCCAGGTTTGTCTTACCCTTTCCCCCGTTTCTCTGTTTAGAAGTGGTCAGACAACAGCTTAGCACCCTGTATGTGTACAAAATAACTTGTTGACAGTCAGTCTTACTGTGAAGCTAATGGAAACTTCTTTTTTCTCTCTCTTTTTTTCCCTACAGCAGAACCAAGAGGTCAGTCCAAGAGAGATGGCCCAAAACAGCAGAAGCAGTTTTTCTACACCAGAGTCAGGTGTGTTTCAGTAGCTTTCCTCTCACAGTAAGGGTACTAACTAACTGCTCCCTGTGTGTGTGTGTGTGTGTGTGTGTGTGTGTGTGTGTGTGTGTGTGTGTGTGTGTGTGTGTGTGTGCGTCCTTCTCTCTCTCTTGTGTCATTTCAATAAAAGCCCTGATAAAAGACCTCCAATGCATGAAGTGACTGTGGTGTTTACACACAAAGAAGCTAAATTTGAAGCCCCCCCCCCCCCCCCCCCACACACACACACACTTTTGTATAGGTATTGGTGGAACAACCAGATAAAGCCTGCAGATGTTTTTCTTTTTTTTCACTGTTTCCAGTTTTTTCAGGCCATCTTGCATCTTTGCTTAGGATCCCCATCAATTAATGTGGAACCCCCTCTTTAAAGACTAGCACTTATATCTAGAGAATATGCTATTAAAACAGGGCCTTTTCTTTTCTGTCCTCTTCTTTTTAACGGCTCTTGATTAGCTAATGATTGATGCCTGAAAAAATGTTTGACACAGTCCGCGTCCTTTTTCGTTACAGGCGATTCCGTAGCCTCTCCATGGGCTTCGCCATATCCAGCTCAGGGTCGTACATGCCCTTTAAGGTCATGGTCACGCCCAAGCTGCCAGAGGCTGCTTCCGAGTTGACCTCCGAGGAGCTGAAGATGTCCAGGCGTGGCGTGATGCTCTATTTCGCTCCCATGGCATCCCCTTACAAAGGTTCGTCTGAAACGCTGATCAGAGCATGCAGGTGTTCAAGTTTACTTCTCACCTGTGAAGACTTACCTGCCATGATGATTGTAACTTTATCTGTTGTGTTTACCTCTGTTGGCAGGGTGAGAGTCCAGTGCTTTCTGTCATCTTGTCTCTGTCGCCCTCTCTCTCTTCTCTCTCTCTCTCTGTGTCTCTGTCTCTCTGTTTGAGTGTTCTGTTCAAGCTCCAGTTCTCTGCCTTAATCAATTGCTTATTTGTACTTATCATATCTGTTGGTGGTATTGTCATGCTTACTTTTGTTTGTAGAATTGCAAGGACTGGCCGTTAGATAGCTCCAAATGGACCTAACACTACTATCCTGGAGTATTAAAGTTTTCAAGTTCGAGTTCTCTCTCTATCTGTCTCTCTATCTCTCACTCTCTCTCTCTCTCTCTCCCCCTCCTTCCCCCCTCTCTCCCCCCCCCCCCTCTCTTCTCTCTCTGCGTCTGTCTGTCTGTCTGTTTCTCTCTCTGTTTGAGTGTTCTGTTCAAACTCCAGTTCTCTGCAGGAATGTTGCCATGCCATTACTCCCAAGTCCTCCAGGCTGCTGAAAGGTTTCCTTGCCACCAGCCAGAACCGACTCCTTAGGATTTCGTTTAGTGGGCCTGCCTGCAGTAGATGTTCTGTGGTCTTGCTGCCAGTATGCAGGGGCAGAGTTTTGAGGGACCAAGTTCTGTGTGGTTCATGTGGCTCTGGCCTGTGTGCAGCGTGAAGATGGTCATAATGGTCCGCCTCTGTGTGCTCGTTGGTTTTCAACTTGTGTCTGTGTGTGTAATGGTCCGCCTCTGTGCTCGTTGGTTTGCAACTTGTGTCTGTGTGTGTAATGGTCCGCCTCTGTACTCGTCGGTTTGCAACTTGTGTCTGTGCAGCTGGTCAACTTCCATCAAAGCAGAGCTGGCTCACTTCTCTGTCAGGGTCAGCCTGTCTGTTGGGCTGTCCATCTCTCTTACTGTGCAGTTGATGGGACATAGAAATCAAAGAACTCTTTGTGTCTGTCTCGGCCTCTGTCTGTCTGTCTCTCTCTCTCTTGCCTTTGCCAGTTTAAGTGGTCCGTTGCTTTGAACTTTGAACTTGTGTCTGTGTGCAGACGGTCATCTTCCACCTGAACCGGAACAACGCACATTCAGCTTGCGACACTCCCTCTTCTGCATGTACTCCTACACACATGCCAAGTGAGTTTTTGTGTGCTCTGTGATATTTGGTATGACTGATTCATAAGCTTGTGCTGTGCCCTCCATATTCGAGAGAAGAGTTTTGTCATGTGCATTTGCATGTGACGGAGTTTGGTTGTCCTAAGGTGACTGTGTGGCTGATGGGGCAATGGAATCCAGTTTCAAACTATCTGCTGCTGTCAGCGTGATGAAGATTTGTTTCAGCTTAGTTATCATCAACTTTGCATGCAGAATTGAGTGTCCAGCATTTAATGGAGATCACCTTTGGCTGTTCTGAGGCAGGTTGGTTGGTTTGATGCCAGATTGTTTGCGTAGAGGTATGGCGGGGACTGGAATCTCAGGTGTGTGGGAAGGAGCTGATACCTATCAATGCATCATAACCGCCAGAACGATAACTTCACACAGACGGGCAAAACTGCAAGCCATTCTGCTGTTGTGTTACTGTGGAGGGCAAAGTCGTGAGAAAGACCTCGTCTCCCATAAACTGTGATCAGAGAAAGGTGCTCTGAAACGAAGGTTCAAACCACATTTAGATCTGTCGGCTTGTTTACTGTGATCAGAGAAAGGTGCTCTGAAACGAAGGTTCAAACCACATTTAGATCTGTCGGCTTGTTTACTGTGATCAAAGAAAGGTGCTCTGAAACGAAGGTTCAAACCACATTTAGATCTGTCGGCTTGCTTACTGTGATCAAAGAAAGGTGCTCTGAAACGAAGGTTCAAACCACATTTAGATCTGTCGGCTTGCTTACTGTGATCAAAGAAAGGCTCTCTGAAATGAAGGTTCAAACCACATTTAGATCTGTCGGCTTGCTTACTGTGATCAAAGAAAGGCGCTCTGAAATGAAGGTTCAAACCACATTTAGGAGATCTGTGGGCTTGTAAACCCAGCAGAGTTCCTGCTGGGCCAGACTGATTCGTGCTGGTGTTTTAATGTAGAAGCCAACTTGATGTTTGTGCAGCACTGTGCCGTTACTGGGATTTCTGCCCCAAGACATTGTGGGGACGTCCATCTTTGACTACTACCACCCGGACGACCTGCCACAGCTGTTGGACATCTACAAGAAAGGTGAGTTTTTTGTGTTTAGATTGCCTCCCTTTGCAAGCACATGCAATCTGTTAGTTTCACTTTGTGTTGATTTTGCGGATTTCACAGCTGTCTCTTGCTTTATCTTGCCCCCCCTCCCCCCCCCCCCCCCAATTCCCCCACCTCTCCTCCCCTTTTTGGGAGAAAAAGGGTTAATTTTGTTGCGATCCAGTGGGTATGAGAGTTTTCATACATTTATTGTCTCAAATCAGGGGATTGCAACATGAGAAAGGCTAAGAAACCCCACTTTTACGGGTTGTTGAATAGAGATTTTGGTGCTTGCAACGTCGTTCCATGCTATCAGTGTTATTCTTATGGCTGTGATGGGGATTTGAAGCATTGTCTGGAAGCTAGAATTCATATAAATACAAGGAAAAAGATGCAAGCCCCAAAACAGTTTTGGTCTCTCTGTCCACCAGTCATGCGCTCACAGGGCCACCCCTTCAAAAGTGGGCCGCTGCGGATTCGAACCCGGAATGGGTCGCACGTCAAGGTGAAGACAGAGTGGTCATCGTTCATGAACCCCTGGGACCACAGCCTGGAGTTCATCATTGCTCAACACACTGTCATCAAGTGAGTATGGTGGATGAGTGGGTGGGGGGGGGAGATGGTTCACTACCGTCACTAGGCAGGGCTCCAGTTGTACAGCCATGAGCTTGCTTGTCTGTGGTGTGTGTCTGTGTTGTGTGTCTGTGTTGTGTGTGTGTTGTGTGTGTGTGTGTGTGTGTGTGTGTGCGTCTGTGTGTGTGTGTGTGTGTGTGTGTGTGTGTGTGTGTGTGTGTGTGTGTGTGTGTGTGTGTGAGAGAGCTAGAGAGACAATGTGTGTGTGTGTGTGTTAGAGAGAGTGTGTGTGTGTGTGTGTGCATGTGTGTGTGTGTGAGAGAGAGTGTGTGTGTGTGTGCGTGTGTGTGTGTGTGTGTGAGAGAGAGAGAGAGAGAGAGAGAGAGAGTGTGTGAGAGAGAGAGAGTGTGTGTATGTGTGAGAGAGAGAGTGTGTGTGTGTGCATGTGTGTGTGTGTGAGAGAGAGAGAGAGAAAGTGTGTGTGAGAGAGAGAGAGAGAGTGTGTGTGTGTGCGTGTGTGTGTGTGTAAATTTAGGCATGGTTTGCATGCAGCCTGGAAGTGATGCTACAAGCAGCTGTCTGAAGTGAACAGTAGAGAACAAACAGTACAGTTTCAAGTTTCTAAACTAGTAATGACAACCTGTTTGCCATTTCATTTCATTTTTTCTTTCTGAAGTTTTTGTTTGGATTACCTGTTAAACAGGGAATGCTAGACAGCACCTGTGTGTAAGATTTTGTCCTCACAGTTGAAAGATATATGCGTCCGTCAACACCACCACCTCCGAAGGGGCTCTCTGTGCTGAAGTTGAAGGCGGGGGTTGGGGGTTACTATAAATTCCTTCAGCTGTGTTTCCATTTTCCTTTTCACAGGAGCTATCTTTTGGACCGAGACCCATTTGTGACCAAACATGATTTTCAATGTGCTCGTCATCATGACTGGCAATGTGCTAGTTGTGTATATGTTCTTAGCACGTATTGCATTCTGGTAAGATATGTTTCACCTTGATGTAACCACCATGGTTGACTGTGCATTAAAACGGTTACCTGTGTGTCTTGTTTAATAGGGGGAATTTGTGTTTTAAAGGCTCACATACATAGTTATGTGACTGAATTATTTGCAGGCCTCCGGAGAACCCCAATGTCTTTGAGGATCACCGGTCAGCGGATGTGAGACTGTCGGAGAACTCCCGCAAACTGATTGAGAAGATCAAGGAGGTCTTACAGAAGGTGCACAGCGGTTTAACTGGGTCTAAAGTTCAAACCCTTTCACAGTGCAAAGTCCTGGGGAGGGGGAGGCCTCCTTTGTAACAGATGTTTGCGTGAGAAGTCATGAATATACAAGGAAAATGCAGTCACATTTGCTGCCAGCAGACTTTCTAAATTATAACAGGGATGGTTGAAATAGTAGCCAGCATGGTTGGTTTGAAAATGCAGTCACATTTGCTGCAAGCAGACTTTCTGAATTATAACAGGGATGGTTGAAATAGTAGCCAGCGTTTGAAATAGTAGCCAGCAAGCTTGGTTTGAACTGGATTTTTAAAATAAAATGCAGGGTTCTCAGAACAAGTTTTGTCAACTGGGTAGAAGAAATCAGGGTAGATTCTAAAGCCTGAGGATTTTGTTTGAAAACTCCCTGTTTTGTGTTGAATTTAGAATCAGAGTTTTGTGAGGGATGATTAGTTGGATCAGACATGAAAAACACTGTCAATGGTCCCAGCTCACCTGTCACACACCAGTGCCTCAACTTCATTTGTAAAAAAACTGCATTTATAACAGACTGTTAAGTCCAGTTTAGGTGTACAAAGGGAGAAAAATGGCTGTGATTTTGCCAGTGCTGTAAAATGTTGAAAGTGATGGCCTATTTGGATTATCAAAGATTTTTTTTTTAATTCTCAGGATTTATGATTTCTGAACATTATTTATGGAATTTTTGTTGTTGCAGCCCACCACACTTGATACAATGCCTCTGACACCATCTGACTCTGCAGGTGCAGGTATGTGTGTGTGTGTGTGTGTGTGTGTGTGTGTGTGTGTGTGTGTGTGCACTTAATGGGGGATGATGTGTGTGTGTGTGTGTGCACTTAATGGGGGATGATTGTGTGTGTTTGTTTGTGTGTGTGTGTGTGTGTGTGTGTGTGCACTTTGCATGTGTGCACTTTGCGTGTGTGTGTGTGTGCACTTAATGGGGGATGATTGTGTGTGTGTGTGTGTGTGTGTGTGTGTGTGTGTGTGTGTGTGTGTGTGTGTGTGTGTGCACTTAATGGGGGATGATTGTGTGTGTGTGTGTGTGTGTGTGTGTGTGTGTGTGTGTGTGCACTTAATGGAGGATGAGTGTGTGTGTGTGTGTGTGTGTGTGTGTGTGTGTGTGTGTGTGTGTGTGTGTGTGTGTGTGTGTGTGCACTTAATGGGGGATGATTGTGTGTGTGTGTGTGTGTGTGTGTGTGTGTGTGTGTGTGTGTGTGTGTGTGTGTGTGTGTGTGCACTTTGCGTGTGTGTGTGGGTGCACTTAATGGGGGATGATTGTGTGTGTGTGTGTGTGTGTGTGTGTGTGTGTGTGTGTGTGTGTGTGTGTGTGTGTGTGTGCACTTAATGGGGGATGATTGTGTGTGTGTGTGTGTGTGCACTTAATGGGGGATGATTGTGTGTGTGTGTGTGCACTTAATGGGGGATGATTGTGTGTGTGTGTGTATGTGTGCACTTAATGGGGGGATGTTTATGTGTGCTTGTGTGTGTCTGATGGGAGGGGGGAGGGGGTATTGTGTGTGTGCTTGATGGGGGTATGTTTGTATGTTTATGGGGGGGGGGGGGGGGTATTGTTGTGTGTGTGTGTTTGATTAGGGGGAGGAGTTATTTGTGTATGCTTGGGAGGAGGGGGGGGGGGCATGCATCATGTGTGCTTGTTGGGGAGGTGGGTGGTTGTGTGTATGTGAGTGTGTTTGCTTGTGCATGTGTTTGTGTGTACATGTATGTATGTGTGTAAGTGTGTGTGTGTCTGCATGTGTACATGTAAGTGTGTGTGTCTGCTTGTGTACATGTGTGTAACCACATGTGTCTGCATGTGTGCATGTATGAAAGAAGATGTAGGTTATGGACACCAGCATGAATGAAAGACATACCAAGCCTTTGAAAGTCTATTATTCAACTTTGAGAATTTTTATTTTCTATCTTCTCCTATGGATTTTACTTGATGTTTGTTTCCCCATTTCAGTTTGATGTTTGTTTCAGTTTGATGTTTGTTTCCCATTTCAGTTTGATGTTTGTTCCAGTTTGATGTTTGTTTCCCATTTCAGTTTGATGTTTGTTTCAGTTTGATGTTTGTTTCCCATTTCAGTCTGATGTTTGTTTCCCATCTCAGTTTGATGTTTGTTTCCCATTTCAGTTTGATGTTTGTTTCCCATTTCAGTTTGATGTTTGTTTCTCGTTTCAGTTTGATGTTTGTTTCCATTTCAGTTTGATGTTTGTTTCCCATTTCAGTTTGTTTCCCATTTCAGTCTGATGTTTGTTTCCATTTCAGTTTGATGTTTGTTCCCATTTCAGTTTGATGTTTGTTTCCCATTTCAGTTTGATGTTTGTTTCAGTTTGATGTTTGTTTCCCATTTCAGTTTGATGTTTGTTTCAGTTTGATGTTTGTTTCCCATTTCAGTCTGATGTTTGTTTCCAATTTCAGTCTGATGTTTGTTTCCCATTTCAGTTTGATGTTTGTTTCCCATTTCAGTCAGTTCACCAAATGCAGGGAGCAGCACTCCTGCTAGAGATGTGGACAAGACTAAGGAAAAGGTCAAGGTAAGACTGATTTCTTTCCTCCTTTGTTCGCAAACCGTTGATCATGACCCAGGTTAATTCACCATTTAATTGGAAGGACCGTGCTCCGCATGCCGTGCTTCTGAAAACTTTGATTTTCGATTTACCGACAGAAGCCTAAAAGTGATGGTGTCAAACAGTATTCTGTGCATTTGCTCTTTGGTCCTGGTGCTGTCTGTGGTCGTGCTTGATTATTCTGCTGCGTTTATTGGGGGGGAGGGGGTATGGGAACATTTTTTATATATTTCTGATTCCCCAGGGGCAGTTTTTCCTCGCATACTCATTGCTTGGTCATAAAATACATATTCTGCATTATTCTACGAAGCGTGGCACTTGTTCTTACTTGTTTTTATTTTCACACAGAATGACAGTTCTCAGAGCCCTACATCTGCATCTGACATATCAAGTGGCATGGACGAGAAGAGCATCTCCTCTCTCTACAACCAGGTCAACTACTCCCTGAACATCAAAAGGTCAGCACTTGTCCATAGTAACTGCCCTTCCCATCTGTCTGAGCGTGTGTGTGTGTGTGGGCTGGACTCCTCCAACACTTGTACATAGTAACTGCCCTTCCCATCTGTCTGAGCATGTGTGTTTGTGGGTTGGACTCCTCCAACCCCTGCGCTCTCTCAGCAAAGGACATACTCATTTTATTTCCCAGCATAGAGCAGGGAGGATGGGTTCTTATCAGGAGATCAATGTCAGCAAACAAAAAGACATGCAGGCCAGAGTTTGCTATAGGCTGCGCATGGTGTCATAAGGCTCACTGTCCTGTTACCTTTGGCTTCTTTTGATTTTTTCCCTTGTTTCCTGCTTTACATATATGCAGATAGTTTCCTTATTTGGAGTCTGGTTGCTGTGCGTATAACTTTAAGGTATTGCCTTGGGATGGGAAAATGTTGCTTATGTCTGTTGCCTGACTTGCATGTTTTAGCAGTGATTACCAACTGAATCCTTCTCTTTGATTTAAATGAGACTTGCATTGTTCCTTTGCTTCTTTGAACTTAAGAACTTGATGATAGTTGGTACGTGATCGTTCACAGCATGTGAGCATTATTTTCAGAACTGCGATCAGATGAAGTTGTATTTTATGCACATTTAATAAGGTAACTTGTATAATGCGCTTTCAGTTAAAACTATGATAAGCCCTGTACACCAATACACTGTAACAAAAGGTGTCACACCATACCCACAGTGAGTCCAAATAAGGTAACTTGTATAATGCGCTTTCAGTTACAACTATGATAAGCGCTGTACAATAATACACTGAACAAAAAATGTCACACCATACCCACAGTGAGTCCACATCTGCATTCAGCCCCATCCAGCCATGGCAGCAGTTGCACAAACCACAGAGACAGACGGTCCACATCCACAACTTGAGGCTGATTTTTAAAGGACAGGTTGGTGAATTTCAGCATGCACTTTGTTTTCTGGTTTTTTTTTCCACGCCTGGGTTTGATGTATTTTGTTCTGTTTTCAGGTTTTTGTTGAGTCACCCGAAGGCCTTCCCTGTGTCAGATGAAGACAGCAGCACAGATGTTCTTCAGAAAGAGGACAGTGAAGAAGGTATGAGTGACTTGATCACACTTCTTGTAACACCTTCCATCACTTAGAGGAGAGGTGCTGAGGGAAAGAAAACAGCTGTTCTGAATTGTTCCATTGCAGAAACATCCAGCAAACTGGTTTGGAGAGCTGCAGAGAGTTTATCTAAAAGTGAGAAGGAAAAGAAAAAAAGGCCGGGGGTGGGGGGTGGAATGAGGAAGAAGGGGGACAGGGGGTGATCAGCCCTCAGTTTATGAATGAATGTATGTGCAGTTATTTCTTCTTCTTTTTTTCTTCTTTTTTAAACCTATTTTGACCCATTCCTGATTATAAAATTTTCATAAAAAATATTGGCTGGCGTAACTAAGCTGTATCTTACTTTCTTTTCAGGAAGTCAGTCAAATTTCCTGCTAGGAAGTTCCCTGTGGCTAGGAACCAGGAAGTTCATGACAGAACCAAGTTCAGTCGAGTGTGACATGTTTTTGTTTGGTTGTTGCAGATATGAACGAAGAGGAGGAGATGCAAGTGGAGATACCTGTCGTGCGCCCGCCCAGCTGTGGCAGCAGCACACAGGTCAGCAGTCCCCTTTTGTTGTTTTTAATTACATGTGATTTTTAAAAAAACAACGTTTTAGTACTTCCTTGTCCCGCGCAGGAAATTTGGGTCACCTTACTGGGTAAAGCACGTGAACTGCAAGAGCAGTGCTAACCATTCCTATCAGTGTGTGTAGCATTTTCGTGAGTCCAAACAGCTGTAGGGCTGCATATTCTTCTCAACTCTTCCATGACTTTATTACTGAGCTTGCTCTGTCAGAATGGCACCAGTCTGAGCCCCCCCAGCACAAGTTGTCTAGTGACAGTTTGCACCTTACAGGCTGCGCAGTTTCTACACCAGAGATGGGTGACGTTAGAGCACTGGCTGCGGCAGCAAGAGATGCGAACTCAGACCCGGTGTAGACTGCAGCAGGTGGGATTTGTTCCCTGAGATGGGTGACGTTAGAGCACTGGCTGCGGCAGCAAGAGATGCGAACTCAGACCCGGTGTAGACTGCAGCAGGTGGGATTTGTTCCCTGAGAGGAAGGAGCACCTGTGCCAGGGCTACATTTCAAGATGTAGCAGACTGCCAGGCAGGCACAGAATCGTGCCCATACTTTTTAAGGCGCTTGTGTAAGAGATATGTTTGATGAGTAACAAAAGGTACAGAATATCATGCCCAGGCTTTTCAGGTGCATGTGTAAGAGATATGTTTGATGAGTAACAAAAGGTACAGAATATCATGCCCGGGCTTTTTCAGGTGCACGTGTAAGAGATATGTTTGATGAGTAACAAAAGGGACAGAATATCATGCCCGGGCTTTTTCAGGTGCATGTGTAAGAGATATGTTTGATGAGTAACAAAAGGTACAGAATATCATGCCCATACTTTTTAAGGCGCTTGTGTAAGAGATATGTTTGATGAGTAACAAAAGGGACAGAATATCATGCCCGGGCTTTTTCAGGTGCATGTGTAAGAGATATGTTTGATGAGTAACAAAAGGGACAGAATATCATGCCCGGGCTTTTTCAGGTGCATGTGTAAGAGATATGTTTGATGAGTAACAAAAGGTACAGAATATCATGCCCATACTTTTTAAGGCGCTTGTGTAAGAGATATGTTTGATGAGTAACAAAAGGGACAGAATATCATGCCCAGGCTTTTTCAGGTGCATGTGTAAGAGATATGTTTGATGAGTAATGAAAGGTACAAAATCATGCCTCAGCTTTTTCAGGTGCACATGTCAGAGATACGTTTGATGAGTAGCGGAAAGCACAGAGTCATGCCCAGGCTTTTTTCAGGTGCATGTGTCAGGGGTATATGTTTGATGAGTAACGGAAGGTACGGAATCCTGCCTCGGCTTTTCCAGGTGCACGTGTCAGAGCAAGGTTTCCATGAGGAGGTCCCCAGCCCCCTGTCCTTCAGCGGCGAAGACCCCAGCCTGACCCGGGAAACCGTCGACAACCAGCTGATACTGACAGAGGCTTCACTGCGCAAGCACACGAAGGCCCAGGAGTTGCTCTACCTCCAGGAAGCTTCCAAGGAGCAGCCCCACCTCTTTCACCTGAAGTCACGGCGGACAGTGGGGCAGCGCTGTCGCCAGAAGCGAATTCGGTCCAGTGGGCACGAGCAGACCACGGACGTGTTCAAGTTTGCCAGGAACACCAAAGGCCAGAGGGGTGCTGGCACCAGCGGTGGGGCAGGTCTCTTCATGTCCAACTTCCCCATCACCGCTGTCGATGTCAAGGTGAGCCGTCAGTGTTTTGGCTCCGAGTGATCAGGAGGCATGAGACAGGTGGAACATTCTTTGTTCCACTCTGCGTATTGGTACTTCTTCAGTTTCCCAGCTTGATTGCATGTCCTTACTGATGATTCTTTTGCAACCAAACTTAGGTTAATGGTAAATCATCATAAGCCAAAGTTTCCAGCGTGTTCTATTCAAGGTGAAGGTCACAGTGAATGGTAAAAATTTCAGTTGATATTTGGCTGGACAGCATCTTCTGAACTTCAAATCCTTTTGCCACTGAACTTTGTTTGATGAGACATCATCACAAGCCAGAATGTGCTGCGAAAAAGTTATTTTGCTCTTTTTAAGGTCAAGGTGACAGCAGAGATTGAGAACTTCATTCAAAGAGAGCTGATGAGTACGTTGTCTTTGTGCAGCCCACCCTGACGCAGCCAGTCAGCCAGGGGATGACAACGCAGACACACAACATGGTTGGCATGATGCCAGGGGCCTTCCAGCATGGCATGGGCATGATGCCACAGCTGACCATGCTGCCTATCAACCCCACCACCGGTGTGCACCTGCAGCCCCACATGCAGCCGTTCCTGCCCACGCCCAGCTCCAACATGCAGTGGCCCTACTACCCCCAGTCTGGTCAGTGTCCGTGTGTGTGTGTGTGTGTTTGTGTCTGTGTATGTGGGGCCCTACTACCCCCAGTCTGGTCAGTGTCCGTGTGTGTGTGTGTGTGTGTGTGTGTGTGTGTGTGTGTGTGTGTGTGTGTGTGTGTGTGTGTCTGTGTCTGTGTGTGTGTATGTGTGTGTGTCTGTGTGTGTGTATGTGTGTGTGTCTGTGTGTGTGTCTGTGTGTGTGTATGTGGGGCCCTACTACCCCCAGTCTGGTCAGTGTCCGTGTGTGTGTGTCTGTGTGTGTGTATGTGGGGCCCTACTACCCCCAGTCTGGTCAGTGTCCATGTGTGTGTGTCTGTGTGTGTGTATGTGTGTGTGTCTGTGTGTGTGTATGTGGGGCCCTACTACCCCCAGTCTGGTCAGTGTCCGTGTGTGTGTGTCTGTGTGTGTGTGTGGGGCCCTACTACCCCCAGTCTGGTCAATGTCTGTGTCTGTGTATGTGGGGCCCTACACCCCAGTGAGGTCAATGTCTGTGTCTGTGTACCCCCCGCACCCCCTCAGTAAGTCACCTTATTAATCTAGCCAAAGAGGCTATTTGAAAGCTCAGGTCTCATGTGGTGTTTTAAACTAGGGATGGTCTTTTGTCTTGGCGACCTTTCAACGGCCATTCCACTGGATTACATTCACGTGCATTTTGTGCCTGTTGGCTGAGTTAGTTTGGAGACTTTGCATTGACGTGGCTGGGGTTTTTCTTCTCTGGTTGTTGCAGGGTATTCCTTGATGCCGCAAGTGATGGCGGGTTTTTACCAGCCGGTGCTTCAGCCGATGCCCCTGACGCAGACTCCCCCCTTCACGGACCCCTCCCCATGCACCGACTCCTCCACCTTGTCTCACCCAGGGATGCAGCAACAGGCGCATGTAAGTTTGTAACTTTATGTCACGCGCTTTAAAAAAATATTTGTTTTAGTCCCTCATGAGAAGCTGGGGTGGCTTTACTGGGTAAAGGCTGCAGCAGTGGCAAGAGCAGCGCTATGCATTCCTGCCAGTGGGTGCAGTATCTTTGCTCCTGCCTTCTGGTCGGGTTGTCAGTGTTCACAGAGTTAGCGAGGTTTCTGTTTGTGTTGAGAGCTGGAGCTGGTTCAGCGCTCACAACATAAGTGTGAGTGTGTGTGTGTGTGTGTGTGTGTGTGTGTGTGTGTGTGTGTGTGTGTGTGTGTGTGTGTGTGTGATTGTGTGTGTGTGTGTGTGTGATTGTGTGTGTGTGATGTGTGTGTGTGTGTGTGTGATTGTGTGTGTGTGTGTGTGTGATGTGTGTGTGTGTGTGTGTGTGTGTGTGTGTGATGTGTGTGTGTGATTGTGTGTGTGTGTGTGTGTGTGTGTGTGATGTGTGTGTGTGTGTGTGCATGTATGTGTGCTTGTGTATGTGGAATATATGTGAGTGTGTATGTGTGTGATATGTGTCTGTGTGCTTACATTTGTATGTCACTGTGCATACGTGTGTGTGCGCACGGGTATTGTGTGTGTGTGTGTGTGTGTGTGTGTGTGTGTGTGTGTGTTCATGTTTGTGTGTATGTATGTGTTTTTGTGGGTATCTGTACATGTGTGTGTGTGTGTGTGTGTGTGTGTGTGTGTGTGTGTGTGTGTGTGTGTGTGTGTGTGTGTGTGCATGTATGTGTGCTTGTGTATGTGGAATATATGTGAGTGTGTATGTGTGTGATATGTGTCTGTGTGCTTACATTTGTATGTCACTGTGCATACGTGTGTGTGCGCACGGGTATTTGTGTGTGTGTGTGTGTGTGTGTGTGTGTGTGTGTGTGTGTGTGTGTGTGTGTGTTCATGTTTGTGTGTATGTATGTGTTTTTGTGGGTATCTGTACATGTGTGTGTGTGTGTGTGTGTGTGTGTGTGTGTGTGTGTGTGTGTGTGTGTGCATGTATGTTTGCTTGTGTATGTGGAATATATGTGAGTGTGTATGTGTGTGATATGTGTCTGTGTGCTTACATTTGTATGTCACTGTGCATACGTGTGTGTGCGCACGGGTATTTGTGTGTGTGTGTGTGTGTGTGTTCATGTTTGTGTGTATGTATGTGTTTTTGTGGGTATCTGTACATGTGTGTGTGTGTGTGTGTGTGTGTGTGTCATTAATCACAACTGCTAACAGTGTTCCCACTTGCAATTTGTTTCACTTGCAAGCAGAAAGAGAAGGAGCAGCATATAAACCGGACAGACTCGGACAACCACTTCTCTTCCGCTGAGGACACGAGCTCATCCATCCAGTACCTGCTGGATGCTGCCAGTGGAAACATTAGTTCCCCGAATGAGGTGAGAGCCGCTGGACCTCGCCTTGTTTGGCACCAGCTGTGAAGTCTCAGAACTTCACTGCCAAGAGCATTTGACCGTAGGCATCCTTGAGTACATCAAAATGTCTGGCCACCATGAACACTCCAGTGCTGTGTGAAAATTATGGGGAACGCTTGTTTTGTACCTTCTGTAAACCGAAACACAAATTAGCTTTGCAAACCTAAGGAAGTGTGTGAGCATGGCCTGGGCCACTGAGTCGGTTTTAGCGATGAATTGTGAGCTGTTATTTCCACCGGGAGTTTCGTCCTCACTGAAAAGGACTCTCATGTTTGAAACAGCCACTGTTTTGGGTATTATGACACAATGCTTGAATAGACAGCTTTTGATTGTTGGTTCATTGAATTTTTGTGTGGATGTGAGCTGCAGGGGCAGTTTACTCAGCAGACAAGGGGGAGTTTACCCAGCAGGGGGGGGGGGGCCGCAAAACTTGAGTATAAAAAAAGGATCAAGGCCTTTCAGTGACTGCTTTATGGAGAAATTGGTATTTCAAGAAGTGAAAAGTTGCTAGGGTTGCTGAAGGGAGTTCAGGCCTTTATGGTTTGTTCCAGGTGAGTAATCAAAAGAGAAAAAAGGTTATATTCCAGGGTGTACACTCCTTCATCAAGAGCAAAATGTGTTCAGCAGTGGCGTAGAATGCCTTGCCTCACTGTGCCTCTCATCTCCGCTTTCTGCGGCCTTTGCTCATCCGTGCCTTGTTCTGGTTTCCAGCTGGAGACTGACGAAAAGATGCGCCAGAGGCCTCTGCTGCACCCTGCCAAGATGCCTCGCCGCCGGCAGGTCCTGCCTCCCTGGCTGCAGACCATCAACTGGACGCCGGAGCTGCGCCTGACGTACAAGCTGCCCATGACAAAAGCCAAGAACGTCCTGAAGAAGGACCGGGAGGCCCTGAAGAAGATAGTGCAGATGGAGCAGACCAAGGTCCACTTGGAGACCCTGCTGGAGGAGATGGAGAGCCCGGACTACATTCCCGCCCTGGTGAGTTGGAAGACAAGGGACAGCATGTTCAGGCTATGCCATTTGCTTGTCCGCACTCCTCAGCTAAAACCCTGTGGTACACCCAGTGTTGGGCCATTCTGGCAGCTGCATTCTGCCTTCAAGGATTTCAGTAATGGAGTTTTGTCGTGTCTAGATGAAACAAATCCTGATGCTTCACTTTAGCCAGCAGTTTGGGGTACTTGTCAGTTTGTGAGGACAGAATGGTGCACCTTTGCCAGTAGTTTGGGGTACTTGTCAGGTGAGAAGGACGGCAAACATGTGTTGATGAAGCAGTGACATAACTGGCGAATCCTGACATTAATGGTGCTCACTAAAGCGTCCATTTAACTCTGAAATTGATATGTATGTTAAATTCCCAAACTTCAGACCTTCATCTTACATTCTCCGCCTTGTCTTGTGAATGTCAGTTTTTGTTGTTGTGTTAATTTTTGTTATGTTTGAACCACACCATTCATAGCTGCTTTCAAAATTATAGTCAGATAGCTCTGTCGTAGCCTGCCAAATGTTCCTGCACATGAAACTTGCAAAGCCTTTTTTTGACCTCTGAGCTGTCGTCTCTTTCAGGATGAAGAAGGGGACTACATTTTCTACCCCAGATCCCGAGAAGGGGAAGGGGAGAGCTCCTCACGAAAAACCCCTTCCCCAGCCGCTGCCGCCAGAACTGGCCCTGCCGTCCAGCATAAAGATGCGTCCAGTTCTGTAGGTTCTGGCAGGACAGGCAGAGCTGGAACTAGCTCACGAAGCAACCTGGCCTCACAGGTCAATCCAGCAGAGCAACCGATGGAAGTGGTGGTCACAGAGGAACTACTGGAACCTGTGCTGGATGAGACGACAGACGAGGCGATGAACATTTCAGAGTCCCTGGAGAAGGTGCACTCCCCAGCCTCAGAGGGGAGCAACAGCAGCGGGAAGGAGGGGAGCACTGAGGGTAGTGCAGGCTGTCCCACTTCATGCGCGCTGGGGGTGGAGGCGGGCAAGTCGGCCCTGGAAAGGAAGGATGCCTCGAGTGACGATGGCAGGAGCGACGTTGGCAGTGACAAGTTCAGCGAGAACAGCAGCAACAACTCACGCCAGAAAAATGAAGATGCTCAGTCTTTCTCCTCCAACCTCACGCCGTCAGAAGAGCGCAGCACAGAAGACGCCCGGAGCTCCATGAAGGAGTCGGAAATGTCCACTTCCAAAGGGTCCGTCATGTCATCCAATGACAAGATGTCCTCGGACTCTGGGGCGGAGTCAGCTTCGGCTTCAGTCTGCACTCTGAAGCCAGACCTCCTGGAGAAGCTGTTCGTGCCTCTGAAGGTGTTGATGAGTCACAGTGACTCCATCAGCCAACCCAACAAGGTGATGACCCTGCCGTTCTGGCAGCAGGAGGCTCACTTGACGGAGGATGTTGCCATGAAGTTCAGTCTCAAAACCTCAGACCTCAAGACCATCCTGGCCAACGACCGCCGCCGACTCTCCAAAATGAACCAGCCCCACAAAGTCAACTGCCAGCTCCTGGAGCTGCTGCAGGAAATGGAAGGTCAGGGTCACAAAGGGGGCAGCAGCAGGGAGGCCTGGGCGCAAGGTGACGCCTTGGGGGGTTCTGTCGCCAGGTTGGGTGAATCCTCCGCCTCTGCTGCCAAGTTTATGCAGCCTCCGAGCTTCGAGCAGTCCAGATCCTCCTCTTCCTCCTCCAATGCCCACAAGGTCAGAAGCACTTCAGTGTCTTCAAGGGACAACCCTCACTTTGACCGAAAAGAGTGCACATCAAAGTCAGGCCCCGCCGCCTGTGTGGAGAAGCAAATTCTGGACAAACTGCAGAGCATGACTCCAGGGCAGCACATGGAAGAGTGCCCAGGGGACATCATCATGAACAGAGTGTTCTTGCCCATCGACCTGGTCGGCAGCCAGGCTGCCACAGGAACGACCGACCAGTCCCAGGACGCTGAGATTCTGACTTCTGTAGACTAGCCACAAGCTGGAGAGTGAGAGAGAGAGAGAGGATCCACCGGTGCCTAGTCTGCGTGCTTTGGAGGGGATGCTGGAGCATCATGCTGGCCCTTGACAGGGATCAAGACATGGACTTTGTGAACATTGTCCATTTATGGACTTTGGCCCTTTGTGAACATTGTCCATTTATGGACTTTGGCCCTTTGTGAACATTGTCCATTTATGGAATTTGCCCCCCTTTTCGAGCATTGTCTCTTTATGGACCATGTCCATTTGTAAATTAGATACTTCAATGGACTTGTCCTTTTGAGAACAGTACCACTTTGTGGACTGTGTACTTTTTGTGTTCATGGTCCTCTTTGTTACAGATATAGGGAGAAAAATATAGATCAGGGACACTTCACACATTTTACCATTCTTGTATGTGAGTAAAACATACATATATAGACAGAAAACACTGATGGAGATGGGGGGGGGGAGTGCAGCATTAGCCCAGAATGTTCAAGATCCCCTTCCCCCCTTTGCGTTAAATCTAGACAACCAGTGTACTGTGTGACTGACGAGCAAATTTCTGCTTCTGAACCACCTGCAAAAAATGCTGCTTGTGTGTGCTGGACTTGTGTGTGCTGGACTCAGTGGCAGTCTGTTGCTGAGTGCATTGGATCTGAGTTTGCATTTGAGGTTTTGCTCTGTAGAAAGATTTATGCTATATTCAAGAGACATCCATTGTTGTTAATCTATGTAGTACTTGTAGTACATCAAACTGGTCAAGATGGGTCAAACACAACTGAATCAGATTCAAAAATGACACATCTGAGAGTGTTTCTGTAAAATGTCCCCCGCAGCCTAAAGCTTTGAAAAGATGATAATGTTATGAATGAGACCAGAAAACCTGATTGTGTGATGGATTTTTTTCACTCAAGCATCACTCCCATCTCTGAAATGAATTTTCATTCTGTGAGATACAGAATAAACCCCACCCCCATCACCACAGCCAGCTGTTGTTGAAAAACACAGAGAAAATGCATCGTTACAAACAGTAGATGAACCAATTTAATTGTTGTGTGTGTAAGTAAGTGACTTGGTTTTTTTACACCTCATCCAGTTTTTTGTTTCATTTTGTTGCAGTCATTGATTGTGAAGGTCATGGCGAACTGTAATAATAATAACTTGCTTGATGGGCACATATGTTGCCATGTTTTCAGGTCAGTTACACTGAAGCCTGATGTCTGTTGGCAGTGTTTGAAGGGATCCACTTTCTCAAAACATGCTTTGTCCAGCGGGCAGAAGAAACGTACGCTACAGATCAAGGAATTTGTGTCAGAATGCCCTTGTGGATTTACTGTGAATTTAGAAGCCTAGCTTGATGAGAAACAGTCGGCAGGACTTGCTGCACAACGTGGCATCAGGTGTCCCAGCGCCCACAGAACATTGCTGCCTCTTTGATGTGAAGCATGACATGAACAGTCCGTGCCAGTGACATCAAGGGAACAGTCAGAGAGGTCTCCCTTAACTCCCTTGTTTGTTGACTCTGCATGAGATACTGGGCCTCATTCTGTTTCAGATTTGCTACAGTCAGAGAGGTCTGTGCAAGTGACATGGGGGGAACAGAGAGGTCTGAGCTAGTGACAAGGGGGAACAGAGAGGTCTGCACTAGTGACACAGGGGAACAGAGAGGCCTGCACTAGTGACACAGGGGAAACAGATATGTCTGTGCTAGTGACACAGGGGACACAGAGAGGTCTGCACTAGTGACACAGGGGAACAGAGAGGTCTGCGGTAGTGACACAGGGGAACAGAGAGGTCTGTGCTAGCAACACAGGGGGGGACAGATAGGTCTGTGCTAGTGACACAGGGTAAACAGATATGTCTGTGCTAGTGACACAGGGGAAACAGATATGTCTGTGCTAGTGACACAAGGGGAACAGAGAGGTCTGCGCTAGTGACACAGGGGAAACAGATATGTCTGTGCTAGAGACACAGCGGAAACAGATATGTCTGTGCTAGAGACACAGCGGAAACAGATATGTCTGTGCTAGTGACACAAGGGGACAGAGAGGTCTGTGCTAGTGACACAGGGGGCACAGAGAGGTCTGTGCTAGTGACACAGGGGGAACAGAGATATGTGCGAGTGACATGGGGGGAACAGAGAGGTCTGTGCGAGTGCCATGGGGGGAACAGAGAGGTCTGTGCTAGCAACACAGGGGGGACAGATAGGTCTGTGCTAGTGACATGGGGGGAACAGAGAGGTCTGTGCTAGTGACACAGGGGGAACAGAGAAGTCTGTGCTATCAACACGGGGGGGACAGATAGGTCTGTGCTAGCAACACAGGGGGGACAGATAGGTCTGTGCTAGTGACACAAAGGAAACAGATAGGTCCGTGCTAGTGACACAGGGGGAACAGAGAGGTCTGTGATTGGTACTCTACTAATAAATTGAAAACAAAATCAAGAGGATGGTTTATAACCAAATCAACAATGACTTCATGTCTTTATTTTGATCTTCTGCCTTGTGGACAGAAGATGTTTTGAGAAGGATGGTTACTTTAATATGCAGAATAGCGCCTAGCTATTTGCACTTGCCCTTGTATCAAAATGTGGTCCTCCTTCAGTAGAAATACAGCTGAAAACTTTGAAAATGTGGAAGCACTGGTAAAGCGGACCTTTGCCTAAGGGGCTAGGAGGGAACACAGCAAAGTACCCCTAGGTAACCCCTGACAACCTGCCCCCCAAAATCCACCACCCTCATGACAGTCCAGTCCTCACCCTCTGACATGGTGGTGAGTTTGCATGATCCAAAGAGACTTGACTCAGTCCAAGTAAGCTGGTGTCTGATGGAGCCGGTAACTCTAAGGTGATGTGTAATAAGAACCATGAATCAGATTTGTGATTTGATGACCTTTTTTTTTCTTCCCTGATATGACCGTTATGACTGACTAGTGTTAACTATCATGATCAGTTGCACTCTACAATCAGAGCTGCAATATCTGCAGAGTTTTGTGTGCACAGATATTTACACTCTGCATACAGAGCTGCAAGATCTGCTGTACCCGGCATACAGATTTGTGTGTGTAGATAGTTGTATTCTACATACAAACTGATCTGCAAGATCTGCATTTTGCAGTTTTGTGTGCACAGATAGTTTCACTGTAGCTGCAAGGTCTGCTGTAAACTGCATAGTTTTGTGTGCGCAGATAGTCGCACTCTGCATACAAACTGAGCTGCAAAATCTGCTGTACTCTGCACAGAGTTTTGTGTGCGCAGATAGTCGCACTCTGCATACAAACTGAGCTGCAAAATCTGCTGTACTCTGCACAAATAGTTGCACTTTACATCCAAACCGAGCTGCAAGATTTGTTGCACCATATGCCAGCTTTGTGTGTGTGTGTGTGTGTGTGTTCACTCTAGAAGCTGAGCTACAAGATTTGCTGCATTGTGTGCTAGCTTTGTGTGAACAGACAAACTGAGATGCAAGGTGTGCTAAGCATTGTGTGTCCAGACAGCTGCACTCTGCAAGCAGAGCTGCAAGAGTTGCAGCATGCAGTGCTGGTGTCCTGCACACGGAGGAGCTACCCTCTGCAAACACACTGCTATACTGTACGAGGCTGAGCTGCAAAGAGTTGCTGCACATTGTGAACACACACATGCTGCACTCTACAAGGCTGAGCTGCAAAGAGTTGCTGCACATTGTGAACACACACATGCTGCACTCTACAAGGCTGAGCTGCAAAGAGTTGCTGCACATTGTGAACACACACATGCTGCACTCTGCAAGGCTGAGCTGCAAAGAGTTGCTGCACATTGTGAACACACACATGCTGCACTCTACAAGGCTGAGCTGCAAAGAGTTGCTGCACATTGTGAACACACATGCTGCACTCTACAAGGCTGAGCTGCAAAGAGTTGCTGCACATTGTGAACACACACATGCTGCACTCTACAAGGCTGAGCTGCAAAGAGTTGCTGCACATTGTGAACACACACATGCTGCACTCTACAAGGCTGCGCTACAAAGATGATGGGCACTTTGTGAACACAGACATGCTACACTCCACTAACAAGGGAAACTGAGCTGCAAGATGTTCTGCACTTTGTGTGTACAACTGCATTCTACAAAATGAGCTGCAAGATGTTGTAGACTTTGTACAACTGCACTCTACAAACAGGACAAACCAGGCTGCAAGCTGTTCTACACTTTGTGTGTACAACTGCACTCTACAAACAGGACAAACCAGGCTGCAAGCTGTTCTACACTTTGTGTGTACAACTGCACTCTGCAAGCTGAGCTGCAAGATGTGGACTTTGTGTGTACAACTGCGCTCTACAAACAGGACAAACCAGGCTGCAAGCTGTTCTACACTTTGTGTGTACAACTGCACTCTGCAAGCTGAGCTGCAAGATGCGGACTTTGTGTGTACAACTGCGCTCTACAGAGCTGCAAGATGTGGACTTTGAGTGTACAAACTGCACTCCACAGACATACCATGTTCCAGCTGTTGTCTTTTGTTGTGTTGGCACTGGAGTCACAGAGCACTGGCGGTGTTGCGGTGGAAGTTAGCGTATTGCTAATACACACACTGCAAGTGAACACACTTGCTGCTGTGAGAGGTGCCAGTGTCTGTGAGCAAGATGTAGTGAACTTTGGAACTTAAGCGGAGCTTTGATTTGAGGCATTGTGACAGATGTTCACATGTTGAGGTATTGTGTTTAAAATTCATAATAATAATAATAATGTACATTTATCATGCACTCATCAACACCCTGAGCACTCACATGATACATATTAACCTAAACAGAATATTCTATACACATGTAGAGCACAGTCCTAGTCCTACCAAAACAATTTACGTAAGGTTTTATATGGAAACACAGACACACCAACAAAATTGAACAAAATGTTGCTATGGCTTAGCAGTTAGCCTGTTTAGTCCTGTGATTGCGTTATGACACAATGCTTACTTGCTTAGGGTGGAGTCTAATCTTAAGTGACCCAGTGCAGGTGACAGGATGTTAAAATCCATTCACTTCCATACTTTTAAGTGCAAAGCATTTCACTTATTGAGAAAAAGTTGAGTTGTTTGTGGTTGAGAGAGCCAGTTATTCATAACATAGTACTGTTATTGAGTGCAATAAAGGTTGATGTACGTTTAATTCTTCAGTTTGGGTTGAGGTTGTCTCAGCATGAGGCTGAGCTAACTGCTGTGTTTAAGTCAGTTTAACTTCAGCAGTATCTTATCACTGTCATTGAAACAGTCTTTGCTTTCTTGAAGGTCTTTTTAGCTTCTGCGTAGTAACTGTAATTACTATAAATCCATTCAGACACAATGGATGTGAAGTTTCATGGAAGGTCACAAGCTGACAGGAGAAAATGTCACGCATTTGTTGTGTCTTTTTTTTTTTTTTTGGTATTTGTACATGGTACAGTCATGTTACATTGTTAACTTTACTGCTCACAAATGATTTGCACCTCATGGTCGTTAACTCCCACAGTATTCTCAGAGGCCACAGCCTCACTTTGGTCTAGTACATGGTTTTGAATCTGATATCCGATTTAAAGCTTGTTTTTACTCTGCTTCAGGTTGATATCAGTATCTTGGAATACGCAAGTTGACACATCCATTATATTGTATGCTTCACGTGATTTTCAGAGCCTTCTCTGTCATCAGACTATTTATGAAAAGCGAGTTGTGCTTTGTAAGAGCAGGTCATAACCAACACAACAACAGTCGAAAACAGTTTTGTCATTGTGGTGGTGGTTTTTCATGACTAGGTTGATGATAGAAAAGGCTCTGAAAATGGTTTGATGCATGAAACGTAAAGGGTGTGTGAGTCAGCAGTAATACCTCAGTGACTGTAGAAAGGTAATAATGTACTTTCAGTAACTGAGGAAACTGTTAGAACTCTGAAATGGAAAGGGTTCAGTCAATAATCAGTCTTGTAAAATGTTTTTGATCTCTGTTGTGACTGCCATCCATGCCTGACACGTTATGAAAACTACTGCATCACAGTAGTAGCCAGTGGTCAGAACAGTCTAGTCTCTTTTTCTCTGTGTTCCATGCTTTGCACTGGGATTACCTGTTGTTTTCTTGCCTTTAAATTATTATTTTTTACTAGCAATATAATGCCCATCTCAAATGATGCTTGTTGGGTGGTTGGCAAGTTTTCCCACATTCTGTCAAATGCAGGAGAGAAAATATTGAGTTACAGTCACTACAACATCACCATTTCATGTAAACAAGAAAAACAGGATGTTGCATGATGCCTGAATATTTATTGAACAAATCATGCATCTTATCTCCAATGTGCAGGGTGTGTGTGTGTTGGGGAGGGGGGGGGGGGCAGGGGTGTGTGTGTGTGTGGAGGGGTTATGGGAGGAGGGGGGGGGGCTACACCTTGTTGCAAAGTCTTGTGTTTGCACAGTGGCTTTTGGGGTGAACACTGTGAACAGTATGGGACTCCCTTTGGCCTCTTTATGTTGGCTGTTCCCCAGTCAGCATTTCAAGTGCCTGTAGGTTAGAACGCTGCCAACAGCATTAACATATCAAGCTAGCAGGGGCTCAGGTGAAAGTGTAGCGGCACCCACACGTTTGAAAGATAGACCAGAACGTTTTTCTCTCTTAATCGTGCACGATCAACCTGGCTTCTTTGCCGAGTGAGAGTTCACTGAAAGGAAATTTTCTCTGAACTGAAACTGGCAGTTCAAAGTGTGGTGGGTCTTGTCTGCGTGTGCTGGTTGGCAAATTAGTGTCTGTCACTCAAATCTCAGTGACAGGTTAATTTCCTTTTTCTTGGGAATGTAGATTTCTTACTTGTATATGCATGTATACATATTCAGTATTGAAGGCAGCATTTTTTTTTAATACTGACTGTAAAAAGTTTAGTAGAACTCTTAGAAAAAAAAGAGAGAAAAAACCCCCACCTACTTTCCCCAAATGGAGGCATGTCTGATGTCCACACCCATCTGGAATCTCAGGGCTGTCCTTTGCTTCCCCTTTTCCTGTTTCCCCCCCTTTTTCTTTTCTCCTTTTTTTATTTTTTTTATTATTTTTTTGCTGTTTCTCTCTTGTAATTTTTTTAAAGTTTTTGTCCATTCCTTCCCCCCTTTTCTTCTGGTATCAATAAATTAGATGGAATGGTCAATGATACCAGCATGGCCTGGCCTTGTGTGCTTTTTTTAATAGGGGTAATGTTAAAGAGACTAACTCTTTGAAAAATATGTTTGATGTTTGCGTGTGCATGTATGTTTCGTGTTTGCATGTGGATTAGTTTTGTGGATTGAATTGACAAAAGGTTTATATAATTAGATGAGAAGAATTTTAAAATATGATGGAGTTTGATTGTTTTGAGATAACCCTGTGTGGTTGACAGGACGTTAAAATCCAATTACTGACTGGTATTGATAAATCAGACCGAATGGTTGATGATACCAGCATGTCTTAGCCATATGTTCTTGGCAACATAAAACTAATTCTTCAGAAATTTGTGTATGTATGTTTTGACCTATCCGTCATCTTTGGGTCAGATTTTTTATGTGTATGTATGTTTTGGTTTATTCTGTATGGATTGGTTTTATAGATTTGACGTGAGTGTATATATTAGAAGAGTTAACAGAATTTGATCATCCTGAGGTGACCTGTGGTTGAATGGACATTAAAAATCCAGTTACTAACTAATTAACCCCTCAGGGGCACTATCCTTTGTAGGGTAAACTTTCTGGGTGCTTAGAGCACGTTAAAAGAACTTTATATGCAGTACAATCTTTGCAGTTTAATGTGCCGTTGATTTCATACTGATTTTTTTTAAGGTGACTTTCTTGGGACACCATCACTAAAACTAGTTTTCAAGCTCATTACCGCATTTAAAAAAATTTCTTCCTGTGCTTCATTTTGATGTCACCAAAATGTCTTTTAGATCATGGACAGAACATCAGGAAGCGCTCACTTTTGTGTACACGTCATGGAAGAAATGCTTGTGGATTGCATTTATTTTTGTCAGCAATTGTTTTTATCTCTGTGGAATGACCTTTTTTTTTTTTTTTTTTTTTAATCTCTGTGTAGGGAACCTTTAATGACATTGCAGAGTTCTAGAAAAACTTAAATTTATGAGAAAAAGCGTGGACCTATTGGTTTTACCCCAATTTATTTTGAACTCATATTGACTGGTAAATTTTTGGGTAAAATTTGCCCACAGATGAAGAAAATAATCCAACAGACAAATCATGACTAAAATAAAAAAATAAAAAACATTTAATTTAAAACAAAACAAAAAAATCTCAACAAATCTGAAAAGGCTAGTTCCTTTAAATAGTTATCACTTCTTTTTTTTAAGGACTCTGAGAAAGATATTTATGTTTTTTTCTGTCTTATTGATGTATTTATTAACCAGTGTAAGTGAAGCCCTTGCGAGCTCCCACCCATCTTTTGTGGCTGTATGGGGGTTTGTTGTTGTTTTGGTGTGTTTTTAAATATGATTTTAGGGAGTCGTCTTCTTCAGCAGCTCCACTGTATACATGTATGCATGCCAATCTGCCTGCCCATCTTCATCCCATGACCTTTGGGGTCAACTGGACATAAAATATTAGGCAACTAGATAGGCGCCCTGTGGCAGTATCCACTTTTAGCCCCTCTGTTCGTTGTTCTCAAATGTTATTATACTTTCGCATAATACAGAATGAATTTGTGTAGTATATATATACATATGGATTTTGATATTATAGTTCAGTTCTGAAATGTGCATCTTGTATAACACATTTATCCTACCCATCCACCCAGCCGCCACACACGCTAGCAAAGGACAGATTTGTAAGGCTAAATGTGGATACTGCAGGTTCCCCCCCACCCCCTCCCATCTTGTGCTGTTCTGTGTATTTTGTTGTCCTATTCTGTTTTTTGTTGTTGTTTTTTAAATCCCTTTAAAAAAAATAAAAAAATATCATCCTAATTTACATGGACTGCTAGATCTCTTTCTGAATAGTGCTTAAATCAAGGCTGTGTGGAGACCCCCACACTGTTCACCTGGTCAGTATTGATTATGTTTATTGTGTACATATGTATGTATATATATGTGTCAGATCTAAAGTGTCATCAACATCATTGTAAATAACATTGTAGCAAGGTAATAAAACTGAGGAAAAAATAGTCATTATTGTTATTCATGTTTATACACGTCTGTTATTTGTACATTAAGTGCATTCGTTACTGGTATTTTGTGTGTGGGGAGGGGTGTAGGGGGGCTAATTTTGTGTGTGGGGAGGGGTGTAGGGGGGCTAATTTTGTGAAACATAGCCATGAATGTTCATACAAAATGTTATTTAAAAAAAATCTTATTTCTACTCTTGGCCTTCGTCAAACATTGACTGTCAGAAAAACTAAATGCAAAAAAACAAAAAAAACACTTGGGAGTCAGTGTAGTACAGGTCATGTGTTTATCCTCCCTCCTAGCCACTTAAACTGTGAGGTTTTCACTGAGGCTTCCATTTGCAGACAGCTGTATTGGTTCATGATCTTGCACAGGCTGTGTCAGCAAGATCTCTCAAGACTTTGCATGGTGACCTAACAAGCTTACACTTTAACCCTGGCTTTGAGGGCCTGGGCATTTAAAAAAAATAAAAAAATAATAATCTTTTACATAATTATATAGATAATGTCACAGTAACATCATGACCATAAAACCATAAAGGCCAGATGTAATTTCTTGGCAAGTTCTCTTCTGATCAAGTTCAGACTGTGTGTAGCTTTCACCTGGATGGATGACATCGCACTGAAATATTTTGTTGCGACTTGGGGCATTATCATAACTGAGTGCAAAGCACTGTTCCTGGACTTGGCTGGACGTTTAAGATGGTGGTTTTGGTCAGTCTGTTCAGCTGAGTTCTTTCAAATTTTGTATTATGTTAACTGCCTTTGAGCTTGGACTCACACATTTCAGGGTCACAGCAGCATTAACAATTAGAAAACTTCCTTTTTGTGTATATAAAATAACTATTGAGGTCAGTAAAATATTGGTCAGTTGCCAGATCTATTTTATAGTATTAAAAAAAAAAAACTAAAACAAACTTCAGGTCAGGGGACACATGTATATAAGTGTGTGTGTGTGTGTGTGGGGGGGGGGGGGGGGGGGGGGGGAAGTATTTTCTTGTATGCAGGGAGGGAGAGAGAGAGATCTATGAAATTTTTATTTCACAATTTTGGAATGTGTGTGCAATTGTGAAGTATATATGCTCTACTTGTGTGTTTCAAGTGAGTGCGTAGGTGTGACAGGTATACTTTTACATTAAAGCAGTGTGAGAAGCGTTTTAAAGTGTGTATTGACTTGCAGAAGTGTTTGATCGTCCTGAAGTGACAGAGTATGGTTGACAAGACTTTAAAAGCAGTGACAAAAATCAGTGGCAGAATTTATGAAAAATCTAATGTCATACCTCACTTCCTTGTTTATGTAGCAGGAATATGTGTGAATATTTTCTTAGGATTTAGCAACTTCCTGCAGATACTCTGGTCACTGTCAACATTAATTTGTCTTTCAGCAGGCATCACGGGTTGTCTTATTTATTTGTGTCCTTTGTCCCTTTTCTCCTGGGACTTTAACAAGTTTGATAGGAAGAACTTCCTTCCAGTCACTTGTGCTATGTATGCCTTCCCTTTTTGTGTTGTGACTGTTAGCTTATTTGAAGCCAGTGATTTGTAAATGTATTTTAGTCTGTATGCTGTTGTCTGTCTTGGAGATTCTTGTTGTTCATGGTGAGAATGGATATTAAACGTATGGAACCATACACCAGAGCAGTGAAGTGGTCCTTTTGGTGAAGGTGCTGCGTGAGTAAGAGGGTGAATGAGAGAAAGATGTTTTGGACGCGTGGAAAGTGTCAGCATGTAATGATAACTGTTGCACCAGGCGGCCATTTGGGAATGATGTAAGCAAGTAAATTGGTGTTTTATGCCCAGTCAACCAGCGCGGTTATATCAGGGCGATTTGGGGAGTGAAGACAAAAAAACAAAAACAAAAAAACAGTAATAATAATAAATTATTCGTATAAAGCGCAACTCTCTAACCAGAGTTAAGCTCACTGGACTGTACAAACAACTCACAACAAAAAACACACTAACATACATTTTGTGGACACTGAAAGTGTCGGGCTTTGCATGTTGTTACAGTTGTATGATGGAAGCAGTGTATTTGGAGAGTTTTAGATCTGCCCAGCGTCCAGGCCTGGAAGCAAGACACAGTCAGGCAGGTCCCTCCTGGGCATACCATTGTAATAATAATAAAAGTGGGGTCTTAGAGCACCCTTTCTCATATGAGCCCTAGGCGCATACATTTCACATTCAAGTTTAAAAAAAAGGGAAAACAGAAGAAAAAAAGTAAGTGGTGACTGGAACAGGTAAAACTCGAATGTACCACCACCTTTTAGCTCCTGACACAAAAAAACTGTACCTTTGTTCCCTTCTTTATCCACTGGCAAAGCGCTCCACTCAAACAAACAATCTTCCTTTGTTCCTTTCTCTAGCTCCACTCTGACATACAAACACTGTACCCTTGTTCCTTTATTTATCCACTGGACTGGGCATAAAACACTAAACAAAGCGCTCCACTCTGACACAAAAACTCTTCCTTTTTTCCCTTTCTCTAGCTCCACTCTGACATACAAACACTGTACCTTTGTTCCTATATATTTATCAACTGGGTGTAAAACACTAAGTTACTTACTTATCCACTAGCAAAGAGCTCCACTCCGACAGATTTTTTAAAACCTTTGTTCCTTTCTTTATCCACTCGCAAAGAGCTCCACTCTGACACACACAAAAACTACCTTTCTTTCTGTCTTTATCCACTGGCAAACACCGAGACTGCCTTGACTGCGCTCAAAACAAGAACTAACTGAGACTGCCTCTGCATGTGCCACAAGCATGGCAATCATGTGGATGTGTGGAGTGTTCAACAACAAAAAATTGACAATCGTCATGTACTACCTGATGAACAAATCACCAGTCAGCACATTATTATGCCATCCAGTTTGAGTTCAGATACTAGGTTTGATTCAGTGCAACCCATACTTAGACGGCACAAGTGATGCTAGCCTAATAATAATGTACATTTATCATATGCTTGTCAACGCTCTGAGCGCTCACATGATACACATTAACCTAAATGCAATATTCTATACACACATAGAGCACAGTCCTACCAAAACAATTTACATAAGGTATTATATGCACACACACACACACACACACACACACACACACACACACACACACACACACACACAATGACTGTGGTAGAAACTGGGTATTGATATTAGCTGGGGCAGAAATACTGTGAGAAGAGGAAGGTTTTTAGTTTGACTTTAAAAGATGTTGACAGGGTTGAGCAATGTCTAAGGTCCTGTGGGAATGAATTCCAAATGTGGGGTCCAAAGCAAGAGAAAGTGCGAAAGCCATGAGTCTTGCATTTGTATTGATGGATTTTCAGCATGCAAGCAGCTTTATATTTAATAGGTACTGTATTGGGAAGCCAGTGCTGTTTTTCCAGTTTTACTGACCACATCATATATATATATATGATTGTCATTTTGAGCATCTAATTAGACTAATATAATAAATATAGGTTTACATGACGGTCTCCCCCCCCCCCCCACCCCCCCAAAAAAAAGTTTTATTGTATGTTGGGATGCTTTCATTAATAAAAACTGTTTAAACCAGCTGATGCTCACAGTGCACTGATTTGAGACATACTCTCTTGAGATGGCACAGCAGATGCTTGTGCCGACTGGAGTCTAAACTGACTTTATAAATGCTTCTATACCTCATATTCTATATATTAGTTGCACTGATATCGGCCAGACTAAAAAGTTGTGGCATGCCCCTTTGTTACACTAATGAAATTAAAATTGACGCAAATTATACTTATTGTTGTGAATCCAGGGGGCACAAGAGCAAAATGAGATCATACCATGTGCATTTACAAACACTACAATTACAATACTTCATTCAGCGTCATACTCTTTCTCATCACTTCCAATGAATACACACAGTGACACACACTCAGGCAAGGCATACAACGTCTATAGGAGAAAAGATGGGTCTTGAGGGCAGATTTGAATGGTGCTATGGAAGAAGGGTCTCAGAGACAATAGGGCAGATTGTTCCAGAGTAATGGTGATTGATTCAATTCAAGCCTTATCCAGGGAGGTCACTTTTACTTTCACAACAAATACGGCCTTCACAAAGTGATCAATACATAAACCTAACCCTGACCCTATCCTCCCTGTATAAACTGACTGTACAGAAAACATGTTCAATTTGCACGAAACTTGAAATCCATCGCCGATTTTCAGTCGCTAAACTAGGAAATAAACTGGCTCAGCTGTTTTCTTAGCCCTACCAGTTTGCTCGCTCTTGAAGCTCTTCAGTTTCCGACACTGCAAAAAAAAAGTGACTATTTTTTTTACGTCCCTACCGAGAGACCGTACGGACCACCGGCTCGACTGCACACAGCTTCTGAGCTCTGAAATGTAGCATATTCTTCTTCTGCAGAGTTACTTTTGGTCCACAGAGACCATAAGGACTACTGGACCACCGCCTCGACATTCACACAGCTCCTGCATGAACTGAAGAGAGAGAGAGAGAGAGAGAGAGAGAGAGAGAGAGACTTATGAGCAAAGTAACTCAGTACTTTGCAACATAACGTTTCAGCTGTTGCAAGGCACACGGAACGCAGTGTTGCAGACAGACTGAATATAAACAAAGATTGTACAGCTCGATGTTTGATACAGAGCAGTCTCCATTTGGTTTTACCCACATTCAGTGTGCGTTTCCAAATCGTATAATTCTTATACAGGCCAGATGTAATCACAATCACCGGAACTAAAAAACATAACACTACTGACTGCAAGCCAGAGATCTGTACCTTCGGGGCTTCTGTAAAGCGGTAAGTTCACGTGTAAGCTTAGCTTCAGTCAGGTGTAATTATGAGTCTGTAAGGTGTCTTTGATTTTATCCAGGTATAGACCCCGTACCCGATCTAGAAGGTGTATGCATATTTTTTCCTTTGGTCCGTTTGGACGTTTTTCTTTTCTCTAGAGAAGCAGAAGTACAGGTCTTCAGCGATGCGCACATCATCATAGTTCAGGAGCTGTGTGAGAGTCGAGGTGGCCGTCCTGGGCTGTCCGTCCTAACGAGCCTTCTGGTTTCCATGGACATAAAGCTGTACTGAACCATGCTTTGGCATTGGTCTCAGCTTGTCCCTAATAAAAAGTAATATGTCAACTGACACCTGAGGACATTAAGCACCACTACCTACCTACATGCACACATTAAGTTGAATGGTGACCGAGTGATGACATCAGTGACATTGACATTAGTGACAGGCCGACTTCTTATTTTGGAAAAGCAGACGAAATGTATGCATACAGTGCAGCTCTCGCTGTTACTCTACCATTTTTCTTCAAAGAGAGATCTAAGAAATTAAGATTGAGAGAAAATTCCCATTGCAGTCGTACCGTGTCGCGCCGCAGTAACACGATGTATGGCACGATTGACAGCCTTTTTCATCGGCATTTCCTGCAGGACAGAAGTGTTTTGCAGTACTACAGTCAGGCATAAATGAATCGTTGATGTGAACATTGTGTGTTACTGTTAGCTTTTGTTAAAGGAGAGGGGGGGGGGGGGGTATTTTGATGTGCTCAGCAACAAATATTGTTTCCTAATTAAAATCTCTCTCCACCCTTTGTACAAAATATTTGCATTAGGCATGGCTGGTGCAGTTTACAAGTTACATAGGTCATCCATCTCATCTTCAAAAGAGCACTTTCTTTGGAAAGGCGATTCATGCAGAGTGCTGTGTTGAGAGTATGTGGAATACATAGGCTGTAGCCAGGATAGGCTCCAAAACAGATCTGTTATATTATCTTGATCTCATTTATAAATATAATCCCAGCACACATGACACAGAGCTGTAAAACTGGTTTGGTGCTGAGAAAGTATGTGTTCAGGTCAAGTGCTTAGTAAACATGGTGCTTAGCATCCACAGAAACCACAATGCTTTTCTCATTTATCCTTTTTAAATGATCTTGCATATGGAGCAGTTTGGGGAACTGCAGGAAAAGGTTTGCTGTAGCAGAACAAGATTTTTTTTTTATCTCCAATTTTAGCTCTGAAAAAAAAGAAGAAAAAAAAAGGTTTAGCTATGGACTGAACGAGACTATGCTTATGTAATTATGCTTGTTAAAAACAAAATTGCTCAATGCTGTCTACATGTCTATTCAGGGCTTGTCCAAACCAACTTTAAAAAAAATCTGTTATATAATTATATTAAAAAGTTATGTAAAATAATCACACACAAAATGCCTAATTTGTATCAGCAATGTGAATTTCAACAGGGAAATTTGTCCTTGGCATGAAGATTACTGTAGCAGAAAGTGAAAAGATTCGTGACATTGGACTAACGCAGTAATTTTGCTTTGTTTGAACCCTGATGTTCTGGCTAGAGATAAATAAGATGTTAGTAATGACATCAGTAGCCCGTGGTAAGAGTCCCTTGGAGCCCCACTGGAGCACAGAAGTAGCTTTACAGCAGAGATAAATCATGAACATAATGGTCACTTATTGCTTGTAGAGTATAAAAAAACTAGGAGTGGCTTTGTAAGGGAACTATGTGAGCTGGTTTGGCCTAGCGGTAAAGTGTTAGGCTGGTAAGCAGGACTAGATCGCTTCTGCTTTGGCTCTACTCTCTTTTCAAAAGTTGTGGGCACTGTTAATGTTATGTGACTTAGGCCCTCACAATTAATGAACCGTTAAAATGGCTCTCCTCGCTGCCCATCTTGACACAGGAGTCATTCTGGTGGTAACAGTGTAGCATCAGGTATATTCTGCCACACCTCCCAGTCCCACCTCCAGGGATCTAGATCCCTGCCAGTACCTCTTTGGAGACAACTTCGCGTTGAACAGTTTTAACCAAACCAAGACTGTGTTGGACTGCCCATGTGGCAGGGTAATAGTAAAACACCCACACAGTCCTCACACCTTATCGAATGCATAATTTGTTTGCATATGGTTGTATAATAATATATACCCAGTGACCCCTAACCCCCAGGTTGTTCAGCTAGGGGCCACCAAAGCAACAGCACAGGAGCAGTAAGTACAAGTACAACCTACATTGTTTATAATAAAATGTACTGTTTCTGGTCAGTGTGCTTTTACATTTCAGTTCAGCTCCATTGGGAAAATAAATCGCCAGGATGGATTGGAGACAACCAGCTTTTCATACTTGGAGATGAGGACCTGTCAGTTGAGGACCTCTTTCTGTGACACATTATTCACAACTGTCGACAGGATGATGCTGTGGCAGTAAAAAAAAAAAAAGTGGAGGATTGGTTGAGAGTGGATGTTCAATGAACAGTTGCTGATGAAAAAGGCAAGCTTTGTGGAGCGGATGAAGACGAAAAATTTCTACATTGTGCTGGGCTTCATTCTCATCAGCAGTGGGACAATATGGCTGCTGAGCTATCCGTCCCCTACTTTTCAGAACATCGTCACCAAGACACACAAGGGCATCAAGAATTTACCTAGCAATATCCAGATACAGGTAGGAGGCCTGACTTGTACTCCCCTCCCCCCAAACACTCCCACCCAGAAAAAAAGATCACATGTATTTTCAGTTGAAACTTGTCTTGTGCATTTGCCCTGGTGTTGAATGTATAAAAATGTACACCCCTTGTAACAAAGTTGCAAAGATTTAAGTCTTGTGAAAAGATTGGATTGCTGTGTTCAAGGTCAAACTCACAGCTAAGATTCAAACCTTCATTAAATTATTGTCAGTCATATTTTTTGTTTGTTTGTTTGTTCCATTGATCTCTTTGCAACCATATTATGTGAGTTGATGTACTATTTCTAATGACCAGACCAGGTGCCACAAGTGGGCATGTTACTATGTATTTATATTATTACATACTGACAATAGCAGTGGGACTTGTATCTTGGTACACAGTGGGAGGGAAGGTATTTTGCTGCACAAGGCTTGTTTAATTTTGAATGTGAGTCATCTGAGCATTTGCCATTCTCATGTTCACTTTCCTCCTCTGGCATCAGCAGGTCTGCTGAAGAACTCACCAACATTCAGCATATGACAACTTTTGTATATATATATATAATGTGTGTGTGACTTTGCCAAAAGCTGAAAAGGTGTGCATGAATTCTTTCTTTATGATATATTGAAAAAGCAGCTGTGTTTTTAGAATGTGCACAATGGTACGAAAGATTTTTTAAAGGCAAAAGATTAAAAAAAACTTCTGTACTTTTGGAGACATTTGTGGAGAAAGGTCATAAAAGGCTGCATGCCGTACATAAGATATTGTGTCTTCATTTCTGCACAAGCACACAAAATCAAGTCACACTATTAGGGCAGATCTCTGCCACTTTGTTTCTGCCAAATTTTGTACATTAAGTTATAACTTTAAAATTTGTTTTTTGTAAACTACTGATCGTTGTAATATCTTATGGACGACATAAACCTATAATGTAATAAGTAACACACCCTTTCATGCAATATAGTGTAATCAGTCATACAAGTGCATGCAAAAATATAGTGAGAGGATTTTCACATTTGTATTTAATTACAAGTCACAAAAAAAAAAAAAAAAACCCACAAAAAAAACAAATTCTGCCAAACATCAGTATTTCATTTTCAACAAAATGTTTCCCCAATTTTGAGCACTAAAAACAAACCATCAAACCTCTGTTTGCTTACATGTATTCTTCTCTTAAAATCTATAAACAAGAGATAATAATGAACAAAATACACAGACAGTAGTACATTGTATTACCAGTCAGCACATACCTGAAAAGCAAACAAATTTCAAGACATTTTTGATGCAAACACTGCCATCAGGTAAGGTAACAAAATTAATGATTAATCAGGTAAGGTAGCAAAATGAACACATCAGGATGAGTTGATCGGTAGTTTACACTAAGACACACACACAAACAAACAAACGTGATGATACATCTACTCTGTTTATTTTTTACCACCTCTCTCAAAATCTTCCTTAATCAACCATCTCATACTGCAAATGCAGTAGTGAAACAAAATGCTGCTTTCAAACAATGGACAAAATTTGTAGCACCAGTCCACACATACCTAAAAAGTGACCAATTGAGTTTCAAGACATTTTTCATGTGAACACAGGGCACCACTGTCAACTTCAAGTAAGCTCAAAGGTAAGAAAGTAAAGAAGGAATGGATTTGAAAAGGACTTTATCTTACAAACTAATAAAGATAATTAATGAGATCCAAACATATAAAAGGTTCAAAAGTATGCTGTTTATTAGGACAAAACACAGCATGCACATTTTTGGGGTAATCCCCGTGATCAAGCTACAGAATGACACTTAAACAAGTTAAAAGTTAAATGGTGAAAAACAATGAAAAATGAGATGGAGAGCTAAGCCACTTATCTCTTTTTCTGTTGAGCTACATTTTTAATCGCTTCACTGTTTAAGTGTTATTTTGTAGCTTGATCAAGGGGATTACCCCCAAAATGTGCATGTTACGTTTTGTCCCAATAAACAGCATTCTTCTGAACTGTTTATGTGTTTGGATCTTGTCTTAAAATGCTAGCAGTCATTCTTGTTTCAGATCATTGAAGATAATTTACATTAAGTTAACTTAGTGGTACGAGTTGGCACATACTTCAGAAGCAAAGGATTAAGTTTCAAAGGACATTTCTGGTGTGAATGCAATGCACTGCCATCAACTGATCAAGTAAGATCAGCTAATACAAACCAAGCTCCAACTGAGCTACACAACTGCATTAAAAATAAATCTTAATGCATGGTTCACACACAGAAAGAATATCTGAAACACACAGAACATCCTGGGTACAGCAAGAGCTCAAATCTGTTTCCGACACTTTTGGCACATACACACCAGCCACCATTTCATGTTGCCTGAAACATACGCTAGCCTGTGCCAGAGTGGACACTAATGCATACACAGCCCACAGCAGTGAGCACTTTGGCGGCTAACTACAATCAATCAGGTGTCTTGGGTCAGCTTTGAACTTTTCTGCGACTTGCTGCAGCCCTCTGGACTGCTTGCTGGATGGGACGGACTGCTGCTGGAGGAAGACTGAAAGGCTGTTTCCGTTTGAACTGACTGCTCCGTCTTTTGGGGTGGGCTGCAGCTGCAGGACTGAAAGGGTGTCTCTGTTTGAACAGACTTCGCTTTCTTTTTGAATGTACTGCAGCAGCAGGAGAACGGAAAGGTTGTCTCTGTTTGAATGGACTTCTCTGTCTTTTCGGATGGACTGTTGCTGCAGAAAGACTGAAAGGTCTGAATGTGGTCGGATGGACTGTTGCTGCAGAAAGACTGAAAGGTCTGAATGTGAACAGATTTTTTAGCCTTTGCTTTCCTCTCTGCCTTCATTCTGTAGTAATAGGCCATTCTTTTTTCATTGACCTGTTGTCTCTTCTCCAAGGACAGCTTCTCCCGGTGTTTTTGTACTGACTGTCGCACTGCTTCTCTCCTCTTCTCTGCCCTTTCGTCAGCCATTCTGGTCACTGGTTGGGAGGGTGCAGAACTACTAGCCTGCGCCTGCTCTGCTTCTCTCTTTTTCTTTTCCCTGAAAACAAAGAACAAAGGAATAAATCTGGAATAACAGTTTAAAACTAATATAAGACTTGTGATTTACAGTCCAGCTATTGGGCGGTTCAGTGAAGCTGGTTTGCACGAAGTTGCGAAAGGTTGCATCATCGCTTCCAGGCCGATTTCTGAGTAGGTGTTGCTTCATGCCATGTACAACGATGGAAGTTGAACCTAGGATTGCAAAGCAATACAAATGCCCCCAAAAATGCCACCACTGTTGCAAAAATTACCAGGGAAAGGGGATGGAGGGTAGAAAAAAGTGTGTCATTTTTTGGCTGACCAGCAGATCACAAATTTGTGAAAAAAATGTGTTTTGGGGCATCCTATTGGGTGATTCAGCAAAGCTGGTTTGCTAGAGTGAATGCGCTTTGTAATCTTTCGCGCAAGATGTCGTGAGAGGTCGCAGACCAGAAGATCGCGAGTTCATAGAAAAAATGCGTTTTGGGGCACAAGCAACAAGTTATTGCTTATTTCCAGACACATTATGACTACGGGCCTAAAAAGAATCCTTTAAAGCTGGCAGTGTAAAATTCACAAATTCACTGCCTTCCATTGTGAAGAAAGTACGCACCGGAAGTAAAAGCAGACAAGGGACTTAAGCGATGCCAGGCAAAAGTCAAATTAGTTAACAACCCCGCCTGAATTGCCCAAGCAACAAGTTATTGCCAGACAGTCTGACTACCAGCCTCCAAAAATGCCTTTAAAGTTGGCAGTGTAAAATTCACTGTCACTGCCTTCCATTGTGCAGAAAGTATGCACTGGAAGTAAAAGCAGCCAATGGACTAAGTGATGCTGGGCAAAAGTCAAGGGATTTAACAACCACCCAGTATGATTCTAGCACAGAACACCAACAAAAACAGCCTAACAATCTGGAAAAAGAAACAAAAACATCCTTTAAGTGTTTTTTATTCTTGCACTTGCAAAAGAAATATTCTGCCTTCTGACCTGAAACAAAAACTGAAATTAACAGGTACTGACTAAAGCAAATTTTTACTCATCAAACTCATATAAAATGCAAAACTGGAGCTTTGTTTGTATACATTATATATATTGATAACACTGTCACCTTTAATGTGGAAAACAGAGATAAACTTGACTTACCAGTAACGGCGTTGCCGAATCCTCTGCAGTTCCCGCAGATGTTTCAGCTGCTCTTCAGTTTTGGGCGCCCTGCGGCGCTCTCTTGCCTTCTCTCTGGCCTTCTTCTTCATCAGCTCTAGGAGGTGCGGATTCCTTTCAGCCAGCCTCTGTCTGTACCGTCGACAGTTTTCTGTATTTGATATCTTTGATGTTTTCTTCTTTGTTCTGTGTGTCCTGGTCATGATGATGAACTTGAAAAAGTTGAATCTGAAATTAATAGACCAGTAATCAAAAATTGTCCCAATACTGATATAATGCTTAGTATAAGCATGTCAAACTCTACACCATAACGTCCATCGGTACTCAGTTCTCAGCACCGCTGTTAGTATCACTAAGTGACTAACAGTGTAACATCAGCTGGGCTTCATTAGACTTTATTGTTTGACGTCAGAGTTGCAACAGCTGTGTCGCAAACATGACGTCTGACATGACTTTTAGGACTGAAAGAATTTCAAGAAAACTTCGTCGGGATCGTAGCTCTCGGTCGACAAAATATTCTTGCGATCATCACTTAACAGTCTACGAAAAGCATGTACCGAAACGACTGACATGTTTTTGATGAAATTGAGTACACACTCTGAATCAACAGTTGCTAGTCAGATTTACAACATACTGCCTCGATGTAAATTGTAATAAAACTTCTTACGCTGTACTCGGCTAAGCATACTGTTTTGAAATCTTACTGCGCGGGAAGATGCCACTTTTCACAACTTCCATGTCACACACCCCAAATCGACTGAAAGCCTAAAAACATTCTCAGCAAACTTGTAAAAAGGTGTATAGTGCATGTTATATATCAGATTCATGTCATACGTCAGACCACAGAAAAATATTACAACATACCGTTCGACAACACGCGCCTTTGCAGCAAGGGGGAAAGTACAGGAAGTGTCTGGCGTGCCGGATGTGGTACAAAAACGAAATTGCTTTCTCGCTTGTTTTGTCGTTTTGTTTTTAGATATTTTGTTAAACGTTAGATCCTACAACTACATTAAACGATCGGGAAAATGTTTTTCAAACTTTGTGCAAAACTTTGCTGAAAACAACAACAACCAAAAAAACACCAAGCAGTTTAGTGTAAATACATGGATCGGAACAGGCGCGATGTTTGCAATGATACCGCTGTTGTTTTTGAGTTGTTCAAAGTTTTTCTATTCGAGATTGCAACATGCCTGACGTTTGAGATCGAAAATACAACAATCGTGAGTGGTGATGTTGTATTACCCGTGTAAAACGGTGTTTTTCGCGTGCTAATCAGTGACTGATACTCCATATCGGCTTTCAGTTGTGTGAGCAACCGAAGTGGCGAAGATTACTCGGTACATCGATGTCTGTTGGGCGGTCAGATTTCGGCGCTTATTTCAGCGTGATGCATTAAAACCACCTACAGTTTGGTTGCTGAAATTATTTGTACTAAATATTCATTCATTCATGCACGTACTGAACACACCATTTAAGATAAAAACAGTTTTTAATTTTCAACTGAAGTGCATAACCCCTTGCAATTGCATGCGCACCGTTTGGCACAAAGTCGTATTTTATTTACATTTATATTGCATCAAATAAATCCATCCAGTCTCCTCTAAAGTTAATTACAAATTAGTGATAGTAGTAGTAACGTAGCATTAGTAGTAGTAGTATTTATTACACTGATGATGAAGATGAGGTGAAAAAGGGAGAAGGTAGACTAAGAGTAAGACGGTCTGAATTTTCGCCACCACTGGGGGTTTTCGTCGGGGACTACGCGAGTATAATGTATTTATATATATTATATATATGTAATGGAGTGGAGTGGTTGAAGGACAGGACACAGGCAGCGGAGTCAGAAAAAATGGAGACCACAGCAGGCGTACGGCAATCAGGTTTTATTCTACAGCAGCAGACAATTTTCAGCACACACAAAATCCTCACTCGCACGCATAGATAAGAGAATGGCGTGGGCCGCAAGGAACACCGCTATCGCTACAATAAAATTGGCCCTCTGGACCACAAAGTGGCCGACAATTGTGTTTCCTTGGCCTTGTGCTGCACAAATACACTTTCACTATGATAACTAAACTAATTAAATCATGAAATACATCAAATAAAAGCTACAGTTACAATCTTTTAAACTGTATAAACAAAAATGTACACACATGACTTATTTTATTTACAACAAGAGTAGGAAGCATGGCTTGCGCCTGTCTATAAACAGATTCAGACAACTAACTCACAACTAACACAATGTACAAAATATTAATGTTACTAAAGCTTACATCAGAATAAAGAACACGGTTAAAATGGTACATAACAATTACAATACAACACTCTGTAAGAGAAGCAAGACAAACTCAAAGACTAGTACTAAAACAATTGATGCGAACTTTCACCTGGGGCGCATTATCTTAGTAGCAGCAGCGCTAATAGTGGTATCAAGTAGTCTATGAATACAACTTAGCTTCTACAGTACACAATACTTAATAAGTTAATTTCAACCCAAAATAAACACGAAGTCAGCTAAGCAAAATACTATACGACAAAACATTGATCGACACAGAATTACTTTAAAGTTTAATCTAGTCAAAACAACACTGCACTACTATTCACCAGTACTAAACACAGAACGTGCTGTGCAGACGACGGCTATAAAAAGAATGGACCTAGAGAGGCATCAGCTACTGATTAAGCTTGATCTGCGTCTAAATAAACGTTGGATGAACATTCTAAGATGCCAAATTATATTACACATGGCTTGGTGCACAAAAAGGAAGTAGGTAAACAACAAGCGATCAAAATATGGTGGAAAACAGATTTGAAAATGGTGTGCACTGGCAGCTATCGCCGGTCGGCTGTGTGAAGGCCATATGGCGTTACACTACATGCCGCACTTCAAAACAAAAACGTCATCTGCTCTGGTTCCCGGGTTACTAACAGTACAGTAATGAAATTGCATGGATCTGATAACCTGGGCGGGATAATTGTAAAAACATATACAAAGGGCACTTGCTCTTTATGAAACTATGGCATGCCCACAATTCAGTAATCTGAGGGTGTGAATATCAATATATTAATAATAATACACTGTTGACAGGGTAGCCATGAGTTGACAGTCAATCCCCTGTACCTCAGCCGACTGGGTCTTGGCAAGGAGCACCTGGGCCCAGTGGGGACGGCCACTGATGGTGACAGGGTCAAGCCTGCTGGTCAGCCAGTGATTGCCAGCAGTGTGGAGAAAGAAAAATGGGAAGACGCTGTTGCATTTATGGAGTCTGTGGCAAAGCACATGTCAGGCTATCATCTTGTCATGTTTGACCTGAGCTCGTCTGAAAACTTTAATGTGCTGGTGAGTGTGTATTGTGTGTCTAACCAAAATGTTGCCCTTATGTCCACACACATACACACACACACACACACACATGTGTATATTTATATATAAAATGTACATTGAGCCCAATCATGTTGTGATGTAAAACTTCAAAAATTATAAGTAATATAACATACTGTTAACGCACATCACCCTGATATACAGTTTTGTTTTAAATGCCATGGTTGACTGGGCAGTACAGATCCATTATCTATAGATCTATCTGTTAAAACACTTTAAGTTTAAAGGACTCGATATCAAAAGGCTGCATTGGTCATTGGTAGTAAAGTTATGAGAAGCCAAATAAGTTGACAATACTCTCTTGTTATGCATTCAAGACAAATTACAACTGAACTTACTCTGCCCTGTCCACCAGCTCATGCAATCCTTTACTTCCCCCCCCCCCCCCCCACCCCCCCATCCCCATCCGCTCTCCTTTCTCCACCCAAACACATGTTTGACCTGATTTTGACCTGATCATGTTTGACCTGATCTGATTTTGACATGTTTGACTCCTTTCTCCACCCAAACACATGTTTGACCTGATTTTGACCTGATCATGTTTGACCTGATCTGATTTTGACATGTTTGACTCCTTTCTCCACCCAAACACATGTTTGACCTGATTTTGACCTGATCATGTTTGACCTGATCTGATTTCGACATGTTTGACTCTGCCCTGTCCACCAGCTCATGCAATCCTTTACTCCCCCCCCCCCCCCCCCCCCCATCCCCATCCGCTCTCCTTTCTCCACCCAATCACATCCTGCAAACACATCAAGGTAAATTATAATTTATAGTAAAAACCCAGCTGAAAGACAACTCATTACTAATATAGTATGATGTTAATGTATATTCCATCAAATAACTCCATTTGGGGGGAGCAGGGGAGCCCAGTGGTTAGAGCGTCAGACTCGGGATCGAAAGGTCCCAGGTTCGAGTCCCAGCAGGAGCCGTGGGAGAATTTTCTTCTCCAGGGTCAACCTTCTGTGCTGACTCTTATTTCGGTATCCATTTCACCCCCCTGTTACCGCAGTAGCACGTAAAAGATCCAGTCATTCTGCCAGAAGTGCAGGTGGCAGGTTACAGCTAAACACACATACACCCTACCTATGTGGCTTTGAATGAAGTGACACTGTAACCTGGTGCATGGTTGAATGGTATCCACAAAATTTGTGCCGAAACGGCAGCATTTCACGCGGCACCAGCCGTGCAACACCCAAAGAGTGCTATCAGTACACCACTTCCGTGGATATTAATAATACGTGCTATGAAAGGATACTATCATACAGTCACTCATTCAGAATCACATGCCAATGCGTGCAGTGAGTCTGCTCGAGAGCAGAGAATAGTGCTATATAAAAGCTATGTATAATAATAATAATGTTATTCTCTGCTCTTAAGCGTACTCATTGTCACTGTGATTGCAATGTTCTTACTGTTAATTCACTTGATTTTATTAAGCATTTTATTCAAATTAAGTGAGTGAAACTGAAACTGTATAGTATTTATTTACTTTTTTTTTAATGGACTGGTTATTATTTGTCAAAGGTAGACAACTGAATTTCCTTTTTAAGGATTAATAATAAAGTATTATTGTATTCAACTCACTGTGTTCTTGTCACATGGGGTTCCAAATGATTGACTGTAGCCTTTTTATAGCATGCCATTTTGAATGTCCACTGGCACCAAAGTGGTGTACTTACAGGATTGCTTGGTTGTGACATGGCTGTTGTCACATGAAACTGCTGATGTCTCAGCACAAATTCTATGTACACCATACAACCGTGCACCAGTTTACAGCGTCACTTGATATTGTTGCTTTGCAGCTGAGAAAACACTGTAACAGCACATGGAGATGTGAGGTCCGTAAACTTGAGTTTGACAAGTATCCTTCCCATGTTGCTGACCTGTCGCTGAAGAGCTACCGTCCTATTTGCATTCAGGTGAGAGACTTATTTTGTATTTGTGTTTTGGCTCACTTCTCTTCTGTCCTAGTGTGACTGTGAGTGCAGGTACATTTAAAGGAGATCCCAAATGAAGAAGCATAATGGACCCTTTATAGTCTGGTTTGGTAAAAATCATTCTTTTGAATTTGTGAAAACAAAGCCTTGAACTAGTAAGTTGAACATTGCCATTTTGTGTCTGGTACTGTGTGGTAGTCCTTGATGTCATGAACAGGGTAGACATGTCTGGTATCATGAGCCAAGCTTTTCATGCCCTTCACTAGTGTAGAGTGAAGTAACGTGGCTGTACCCTGAGGAGCACATGTTGGCAGGGAAAAGAACTGATATTGCATAGCTATTAATGAAACAACCGTGCAGAGTCTGCAGTTAGAACTATTTGCTGCGCCTTTTTACGCATTTTTAGGCCAGCTTAGGTCTTGGCTTGGGCCTCCTTTGGTTCTGTATTTGCAACATTTGACCACAAGTTTCATTATTTCTCCTTTGGGGTGACCTTTGATTCAGTATTTGCAACATTTGACCACAGGTTTGGTTATTTCTTCTTTGGGGCTGCCTTTGATTCTGTATTTGCAACATTTGACCACAGGTTTGGTTGTTTCTTCTTTGGGGCTGCCTTTGATTCTGTATTTGCAACATTTGACCACAGGTTTCATTATTTCTTCGTTGGGGCAACCTTTGATTCAGTATTTGCAACATTTGACCACAAGTTTCATTAGTTCTTCTTTGCCAAATTTGGGGCCACCCTTGATTCAGTATTTGCAACATTTGACCACAAGTTTCATTAGTTCTTCTTTGGGGCAACCTTTGATTTGGTATTTGCAATATTTGACCTGAAGTTTCATTATTTTTTCCTGAGTGTAAATGACTGCATTTGAACGTCTGATTGCAGGAGATGCTCAACACCTATGGAGCAGTGATCTGGGCGGACTCGGCAGAGTACTTCCAGTCAAACAACGTCACGGGCGTGTTGCAGCAAGCCAAGGAGGTGGGGCTGGTGGCCTGGACGATAGAGGACCCCACCTCCGCCATCACCCACCCCAAAATGTTCGAGTTCTTCAAAACCATGCAGGACTTGTACTACTTTCATCGTGCCATTGAGTCTTCGCACATGATTGTCTATAGCACACCCCTTGTCAAGGAGAAGGTAAGTCTTCCATGCACAGTGGAATATTTTTAAATCAATCTTCCATGCACTGTGGAATATTTTGAAATCAGTCTTCCATGCACTGTGGAATATTTTGAAATCAGTCTTCCATGCACTGTGGAATATTTTGAAATCAGTCTTCCATGCACTGTGGAATATTTTGAAATCAGTCTTCCATGCACTGTGGAATATTTTGAAATCAGTCTTCCATGCACTGTGGAATGTTTTGAAATCAGTCTTCCATGCACTGTGGAATGTTTTGAAATCAGTCTTCCATACACTGTGGGATATTTTGAAATCACTTTGTCTAATACTATAAAACACTGAATAAGGGGATTGGAATACCTCCAGTGTCATTGCTGTCCACTGGCAAGTGAACTTTGTACGTAGGACTTGGGTTTGTCAGCAGTTAAACCCTTGGCAGTGAGGGATTCCAGGGGCCACAGTTTCTGTCTCTAATGACATTAAATGGCAGTATTGATCATTCTGTTAAAAAATGTGAAAAGGTGCTGGACATTTTCCTCTGCTGATGTTTTGCAAAATCAAAAATGCTTGTGACTGTGATGTGTATATGATTAATAATTTTGGTGTTTGTGTGTGTGTGTGTTCTGCGCAGATCATGTTGCCTTGGGTGAAGTGTGCCCTCCTTGAAGACTGTATCAACCCCACAGGAGCTCAGAATGTGGGCTGCAACTTCATGCGTAAGCCGCTCTTCAAGTACTCGGGATGCCACTACTATGACATGTCTGCGCTCAACGTTATTCTTGGCCGCGTCTTTGACTTTGATGAACGTGCTTACGCGGCCAAGGATGCCATTTTTGGCAATTTGATTGATGATCGCCTGGCTGCAAAGAATGCCAGTGACCCTCTTCACAGGTCAAGGTTAAAGTTGAGAGAGTATTTAAATGGAAGGGTCAATGAGGTAACTCGCTAGAATGGTCGTCAGCTGTTTAAAAATCCAGGTGTTTTCAGTTTTGTTGTTGTTGTTTGTCCATGAAAAATCATGGAAGTCCATGCAATGCCATGAGGCTAATAGCTCTTTGTCAGACACCATTTTATGGGGATCTTTCAGGCTTTCTATGAATGACAGTGACAGTAGCCTCCTTTGATCTTTACACTTCAGTGCCCTTTCTGGTGGCCATGGTTGCATTTCAACATCACAGCAGTTTTGGAAAAGTGGAATTGAGTCTATGACAAGTTTTATGCCATGAGGGGCACAATTTGTAATGTAAGTAAACATGGTGCTTAACGTCCACAGAAACCATAAGGCTTATTAGGGATGGGAATTTGTAATGTAATTTGAAAGAGTATTTATAAGGCACTTACAGTTACACCTAACGTGAGCCTGAAGTGCACAATATGTGATGATTATTATGCAAACATGGTCATAAAATGTATCGTAATAATAATAATTAGCTTAAATATACACATGATAGAGTTGAGTGGTACTTTTAGATTGAATGCCTTTATAAAAAAATATATAATACTTTTTTTTTTTAACACCCCACTTAATATTACTTTTTTTGTGTGCTGGTTAAGTGCAAACGTGCATGTTCCATAACGTCTGTCAGTTGTTTAGCAGTTGGATTTTAATGTCCTGTTAACCACGCAGGGTCATCTCAGGACAAAAGTTCTAGCAAGCCACATGTGTAATACTGTTGTAATACTGCTGTACCATGGCTCGTGCTCAAGGTCTCGGGATAGCTTCAGAAAAAGTAAGATTTGTCCGTTTCGAATGTGAGCTGACCGAGCGTTTGTTCTGCTAGTTATGATATTTTTATTTGCTTGTAACATTGTTAATTTTAAAATCAGTTATGCCATGGCACTGTAAGGGCCTTTCTCTCTCCTCCCTTCAGTTTACCTCCAACCCCCCCACCCCCACCTTACTTTTCTATTAGGCCTGCTTTTATTTAAAACCCCTTACTAATGTGGGTTCTTTCCTTTTGGAGGAAGGGGGGGGGGGGGGGGGGGTGTTAATTTACTTACTTGTAATCATGTAAACTGTTGGTGCAATGATTTTTAATTATTTATATATAGGCTCATGTCCATTCCTTTAACACTGTATGCTTGGGAGAATTTTGTGTGTGTGTGTTTTGTGGTCATTTCTGCTTCATGCCTGTTATCAGTAAGTGAATTCATCTTTCAGGTTCAAACCCATGGTTACATAATCATGAAAATGTGACAAAGTGTATCTGTGCATCCGGTGTAGAATCATCTGTTTTCTTTCTTTCTTCCTCCTTTTTTACTCTGCCTTGCAGAAGCAAGGAGGTGGGAATAGTCAGCCTACAGATTGACAAACTCTGTTACTAAACTTTTTGTGTTTTTTGATAATCCATTGTCTGGCCTCCCAGGTGTTTGTTGGGGGGGGGGGGGGGGATCTGAATCCCCCTTCTACAGATTATCTGTCAATCTTCAACATGAAATTTACAAACTTTTCAAGCTGTCAAAATGTCATTTTCCCCACAATTCCAGGCCTGGGAAAAGGCATCTCATTTTTTCCAAAACTCTCCACCCAGAATTTAAAAACAACAACCCGAGTACAAACAAGGTAGAGACAACTCAGTATGCAGCCCACACTGGACCCTACTCCACCGTCACAGTGAAGGACCCTGTGGTGACCTTTGTCTTTGACCTTTTTGTTCCCACCATGCAAGGGGAGCCCTAGCCTATGCACACAATGCAGCCAACCACTACACGTCATACACAGACCAAGGCCGCAGAATCACGCTGGTCAGCTCACCCCAGAGGGGCAGAAATGCCTTTGGGCTGGCCAACACCACTAGCCTGCCAAGCAAGCCATAATTTCACTTACTGCAGTTATTTCTCCAAATTTACAGAACGTTTGGATCCCCAGAGAAGGAATCGGAGCAGAGTTGTCTGCATGCAGTGACATTGCCAGGTTGCTATAGCTGAAAGTAATCCTGACATGAGAATCTTAAAGCAACATTTTGCTTTACCCCCAGCCAGTAATGACCGTATCAGTAGCCTCTGGTAAGGGCCAGAGAACCACAGGGGTATATTGTACTTCACTGATTAGCTCCAGATTTAGATCTGTGATTCTGAAGCTTTCAGGTGTCCAGCACTTGACCCTTTATTTGCACTTTGTGACCAGCCAAAAAAACGAAACAAAAAATCTGCCTTGTGTTGTACTATCAGTTATCATTATGTCTTGAGTAAAAACAGATTGGTGCCTTGGTGAAGTTTGCTCAGCTTTTGCCTGCACCCACAAACCAAAGTGTGTGAAATCTGTGTTGCTTTCCAGCAAGCCAAAACATTGTTGCATGTGCTGATGCTGTATGCTAGCTGTAGTGCAAGCCTGAGTGTGCTTCTTAGGGATGTGTGATAAGGACTTAAAGTAGGTAGGACTTAAAGTAGGTGTGCTATTCACTGTGATAAGGACTTAAAGTAGGTAGGACTTAAAGTAGGTGTACTGTGATAAGGACTTAAATTAGGTAGGACTTGAAATAGGTGTGCTATTTACTGTGATAAGGACTTAAAGTAGGTAGGACTTAAAGTAGGCGTACTGTAATAAGGACTTAAAGTAGGTGGGACTTAAAATAGGTGTGCTATTTACTGTGATAAGGACTTAAAGTAGGTAGGACTTAAAGCAGGTGTGCTATTTGCTGTACCCCTTCACATTTCTGCACCCTTTGTATTTCCCAGTTTTTTCATCTCCCTTTGTGTCGAGCTCTGCCAACAGTTGCAGTTTTGTGTACTGATTAAGCCTGCACTGAATAAATACATTTAGAGTCACAGCCAAGCAGAAATAAGTACTAGAAAGCTGCATGAAAGTAGGCTGCCTGTCTGCAGGCTCCCTCTGCAGGGGTACGGTAACAGGACTTGTGGGGTTAGCTCCTGTTAAGTCTGTTGAGTACAAAGGGTACAAAAATGCTGCCAGGGACATGGAATTTAACACTCAGCACCTCTGCACATAATATTGAATTTGTGGGGGTTAGCTTCTGTTAAGTCTGTAGAGTACAAAGGGTAGGAAAATGTAGCCGGGGGTATGGAAATTAACACTCGACATCTGCACTTAATGCTGAATTTTGGCCAAATGGGAATCCTTAAAATGAAACCAACTGTGTTGCAAGATAGTTGAGGTTCTGCAGACATCATCTGAGCAGATCCAATGACTGTCAGGCCTTTTGGGATGCTGCAAAAGTGATGGGCCTGAAGGGGTATGGTAACCAGCACGTCTTGTTCCTGAAGGGGTATGGTAACCAGCACATGTTCTTCAAGGGGAATGGTAACCAGCACATCACATTCCTGAAGGGGTGTGGTAACCAGCACATCGCGTTCCTGAAGGGGTGTGGTAACCAGCACATCATGTTCCTCAAGGGGTGTGGTAACCAGCACATCTTGTTCCTCAAGGGGTATGGTAACCAGCACATCTTCTTCAAGGGGAATGGTAACCAGCGCATCACGTTCCTGGAGGGGTGTGGTAACCAGCACATCATGTTCCTCAAGGGGTGTGGTAACCAGCACATCACGTTCCTGAAGGGGTATGGTAACCAGTATTGCTGGATTTTCAGCACATGGGCGTCAGAAGAAGAGTGTAGTGTACGAGATTGCCAACTTTACATATACCAGTTACTGTGATCACAAGTCATAAGTTGTAGGCGAGTTTGAAAAAAAGATATTTGTGTTCTGAAGGCTCTTCCAAGTGTTTACTGTTCTTGTTTGTATGATCAGAATGATGGTTGATCATATTTGTTTAAATTTTTGCTGCTGTTTTTCATCCTGATGTACTCATGAAATGATGAATCTGTTGGATGAAGTTGGAGGGAAATGGATCAGACTTGATAATCTGCACCAAATACTCATGAGTGTGAAATATAGGTATTAAATGGAGGTGCTCTTTGCAGACTTTAATTTGTGTCTTTGTATGTGTCAATCAAAACCTGGACTGAAGGACGTGGGTATTATTTTGTGGCCTATTATGGTTGGCAGGAAATGTCTGTATTTGTGCGTTTGCATCATTCACAATATTTTCATGTGCTGCGTGTCAGTGCACAGGCTGTTTTTGGCCTCGGCTGGTTCAGTTTAGCAGTGTTGCGCTGTGTCGTTCCAAACTTTCTTGCTTGACTATTTCTCCAGATGTATCACTCATAAAACCGGCAGACCCGTTCAACCCATTTATATAAAGCAGTTTTCTATTCATTGAGAATTTGGACAATGGGTTGAACTAGTGCATCGTTTTGTTGTTGTTGAGTGATACATCTGGAAAAATAGTCAAGCGTGACAGAGTGAAACAACTCAGTGCAACAACGCTGAACTGAATCAAAAGGCCAAGACTTTTTTGAACTGACGTTAATCTAATGTCTTCTCTTCAAGGGGAAGGAGGGAGGGTGCAACACTTATGATGATCATCTACAAAAAGAGAAAAAGTACGCAGATATGCTGTCAGTAAGTTAATCAACTAATTTTGATGTCCAGAGCTTTAATTGGAAAAAAACTTAGAAGGTCTGGGTTTTGTTTGTTTGCCAAATTTGTGTGCTTTGGGTGTGAAACTTTGATGGGTAATATTGCTATAGTCAGCACTGTTGTGATGCACACACTGCTTAGGTGCTTTATGTTTTTTTTTAGCCCATCTTTTTTTTACTTGCATGAGCACAAAACATATGGCAATATGGGGTCTTGCACAGGCGTGGCCTACATGAGGGTCTGTGGAACCATCAGTGTTGGGTTGTCTAACCAGTCAGGTGGCAAAAAACATGTAAAATGGTCATTTTTGTGTGAATCTGATCAGTATCAAATCCACACTCCATGCCTCGTTTTCCGGCACCCTTCCTCCGAACTCTGCTGTATTGTTTTACACCAGTGTAGAGGCATACCTTGTCTCTGCACACCTGTCCACTGGAACCATTGCTATAAGTCTCATAGTCATAGTGTCAACACCCTCTGGAAAATTTGCTCAAAGTTTGAGCACTAAGAAGCAATACAGTGTTGAAACATCAATGTAAACATCGGGTGTATCCACCCTGGGTAAAAAAAAAATCCATCTCAGACAATTTTGGTTTTATTTGTGCCAGCATTATCATTGGGATCAGTCATAATTCATGTTGCCTATGTGGTGACTGCGATGTGAGTGCCAGTGAAATACTGTCCGTTAGCTGACAGTTTTGGAGACTTGTGACGTAAACAATTACGGCAGTGGTTGGAGGAGGGTTGTTGTCAACCAGTGTTAGGAGTTTTGTGTCAAATCTTGACTAAATTTTTAAGGTTACAGCAGCATCAGACCACTAAGATGGAAAGTTGAAATTCTGAGCAAGTTCGTACCGAGTCGAGTTAAAAGTTTGTGTGATTGTTAAACGCGTGGGTTAGGTCATAGATGTAGTGCTATTTTTGACTGGGGTTTGTCCAGCCTGAAGTTCCAGGGAAAAGTTGTATTTTCTAGTTTTTAAATGTGAGTCATCTGAGTGTTTGCTCTTCTGGTCTGATCTTGAGTCTGATGATTTCAGTCTCAGACAATGGTTATATATATGCTGTTTGTTTATGTATGATGTACATTTGGGTTTATATGGGACTTTATTTAAGATTTTGTTTGGCTTAATGTTGAGGTGTGACAGCACCATCTACAAAGCCTTGTGGATGGGTGTACAGTACATGGAGTGGTGAGCATGAAATGCATGGTTGTTACCGGGGTGGAGATGGCAGTTGCTATGTTTACATATATATATGTTTCTTGGTAGTTAATATATATAAACAAAAATGCTTTATAAAACCTCTGAATTTCTCTCTCCTAATATTTTTGAGCGCTGTCAGGGTCCACATTTCTTAGTCAAACCTGAACAACATATTACTTTGTGATCAAATGAACTGTGCCCCCTCCCCTCCCCTCCCCCCCCCCCCCTCCCCCCCAACCAGTGAAGTTACTGCCAGAAGCTTTTCCTATAGTCTAGGGGAGAGAACTCTCTTGTCTGTGTTGATAATGTTCCTCTCAGTTACTATTTATACTACATTTATGTCATGTTCCACAAATTAGACTTATGTTCATCTTTAGTGGCCATCATTCACAATTTATTCCAACCATGCAATAAATATCTAAAGCATTCTAGCTGGTCAAAGAATAACAACTTCTAAAAAGCAACTGCTATCTTAACTCTAATACAGCCAGACCTGAACCTAAGTATTAATAGAGACCACTTTGCATGCCCGTATTCACCTCTGCTCATGTTGGGTGTTCTATGGTGCACATAATTATGTACAGCTGCAAATCTTCAGGATAAATATTTCAGTTACGGTTTTGATCATTTAAGACAGTTGTTGCATCTTGAATGTTCCAGTATGACTGATAGCTGTGGTACAAGTGACCTTGAAATTGATACCATGGGACAAAATGTTGCACAGAATTCTGTTGTTTGTCCAGTAGTTTTGGGGTGAGATGTTCTGGAGTGGGACAGGCTGCAGAAATGAAAGTTCACGGTGCTGGGGAGTTTCAGGCCGTCACAGTCTGATGTCTGTTGTGAGGTTGGCGGTGGTTGTGATCCGTGGCTGCATGGCACTTTGAGTGAAGTTGGGAGGACTGCATGGACTGTGAGCTATTTTAGACACAACCCAGCAGTAGGCCGAAAGAGGACAACCGGGAAAACTGATAGTCCCTCACACTTAGACCGACACATTCTCGCACTCCTTCCCAGCTGCCATCCGCATCTGGAACTCAGTTCCTTCCACTGCCTTCTCCTCCAACTCTCCTGACTCCTTCAAAAGCTGTGTTGAAGTCTGGGTCAGCCTCTCCCAATCCCTCCACCTCCCCCCCCCCTCCCCAGTGTGCTCCCATGCCACCCCCCACCCCCCACAGACTTTTGCTCAGCTGGGCTTACCACACTGCTTCTACTACTATTATGAAGACTGTTTTGCCAAATTAAACCAGCTGTGGTCCATGTGAGCTTCAGTGTCAGACTTGAAGCAGCAGCGCTAGCCTACCATAGTTTGGTTGCTGCTGCTGCTGGTTGCCAGAGGCAACTCGCTGGTCATCCTTCTCTGCAGAGGTTGTCTAACTAACACTCTGTCCTTCATGTTCACATCCACCACACAGACACTCCAGCTCATTGCCATCTTCCTGCTGATGATGAAGTAAAGCTCCATGTCCTCAGGTATCGCTTGACATACTAGGGACAAATTGTGACAAATGCCGAAGCGCAGTTCAGTGTTGCTTAACATCCACAGAAACCGACTGTAAGGCTCATTAAGATGGAAATCCCAGGATGGCCACTTGGACTTTCACACAGCTCCTGAACTCTGCATCTTCGTGTCTTTTCTGTGCTGCCGTTGTAATGGCTGCAATGTGCTGGAGTCTGTAGCTGGGTAATGAAGAGATGGTAGCCAGATAATGGGGAATTTGCGTCCAGACGTAAAGTGGTTGGGGATCTAGAAAGTGGGGGGACAAGAACACAGTCAGGCCCGTGTGTAGATTTGGATCGGATGCGTTGCCCCCTTTCCTCGAGCAAAGCAAACCAAGGGAAAAGTTGATCACAGTGAAGTCAGTCATAGCAATACCGATCTGCTTGCAGAATACTCTCCCTCCACCCTTTCTCCGGCACTCCCCTGTCCGCTTGATCTGAACTGTTCTCATTGAAAATGCCAGGGTTTTATTAGTCTTATTTATTTACTTTTAGCATCATTTCCAGTCATGCAGATTGATCATCCCTGAACAAAGTGCTGAAATCCTGATGAAAATTGAGTGTGTTGGTAGTTTATTAAGCTAGTCAGCCTACGTACGTGTGTAGATGTTTTGAACTCTGTCATACGTGTCTGTGTTAGTTGTAGCCTTGACTTGTAAATGGATCCTGCAGTGTTGTGTGCGTATACATGTCTGTTCAGTACAGATGCTCTTAAAGCATGGGTGCATTCTGTTGAGAAGCTGAAATCTTAACCTATGTGTTCAAAATGTGTATTTATTTTTTACTTTGCTAGTGTTTGCCACACTAGAGGTACATTGGAACTGTAACAGAAAACCAGTCTTTTGCATCTGAAAACCCCTTGATGTTCTGTGCAGCTTCATCCCTGGATTTTCAGTGTATGAGAACTTGTTGAGAAATGTTGCTTCTGGGTCTCCAGTGCCAGGAGTTGTTCAGTACTGAGAGTACTCTGGGACTTATCCCTGTAGCTTCGGAACCCCTGTAGAGCCAAGCCTTTGAGTACCCTGTATCACAGCCCACTTTTTTCTTGCACTCAGGTATGTCAAAACATCTGAAGCAACAGTAACACTCTTCAGTAGTGGATGGCTGAACCAAATCAGCTGTGAATAAAATCTGCTTACGTTTTTGGACAAACATCAACTCAAAAGGCTGATCTTAATATAGCTTCTCCAGCTTGTTGAAGACCCACTTTGTGAATGTATCTTCTTTCACTTTGGTTCTTGGTATAAAAATGGTGGGGCACTGGAAGCATGATAATACATGCAAGTCAGTAACTTCAAACAGCTTAGGTATCCGTTCCAACCCCGTCGTACCACACTAGCACATAAAAGACCCCGGCCATTCTGCCAAAAGTGCAGGAGGCAGGTTACAGCTAAACATTCATGCACCTTACGTATGTGGCTTTGCATGAAGTGACAAGGTGCATGGTTGTATGGTGTACACAGAACACGCCAAGACGGCAGCAGTTTCATGTGGCACCAGCCATGCCAGCGCTGTCAGTACACCCCTCCGGTGGATATTCAAAAATGTTCTATAAAAATCTGTTCACTCATTTAAAATCACATGCAAGCACAGTGAGTCTGTTCGAGAGCAGAGAACAGCACTATATAAAAGTGATCAACAAGGCTGTAATACAGAGTCCCTTCAGCAAGGTACCTTCAGGATTGGCTAAGTTGCCCAAAGCATTTCACAAAGCAACTTCACGCCGTATCAGAATGCCATTAAAGCCAGGCAAGACCAACCTATGTCCTTCCTGAAACTGTGTTGGCCCTTCAGTCCTAGACCCTGAGGGCGTTGTGTTTCAGAGACCTTCGCGGGGTAAATCGAGGGTCAAAATTGGTCTTTTGATGGCAGCAGAAGAAAAAAAAAGAGCGGGGGAAAAAAGCCGTGACATCCCCCCACTATGATTAACTTCTCTCAGAGTCTGTGTGTTATGATGAAAATCTGGACGAGCGCTAATTTAAGAGTGCACTGTTGTGGATTGTTCCAAGGTGGTGTTTCTCAATGGTTCTACTGTATCAATGCTGGCCATACTTCTTGTCGACAGACCTGCAGATATATTACAGTGCTTCCTTGTATCTGTTTTGCTGTTGTGTACATTTCCTTTGTTTTGGGTACAGTATTGTTTCAACCAAGCATGATTATATGGAATTTACATGGAAATAAATGCTTCAAAACTTTGCTGCTTGATCAGTTTGTGTGTCTGTCCATGCGTGCATTTTTTGTTTGTTGTTGCGGGGGAGGGTCAAGAATGCAAATACTCAATAGTCGGTCAACTAATTGAGACATGATGCATACTGCACGTGCAACTTTTTTTGTGAGGCAGTGAAAAAGGCAGCTGCATTTGGGTTTCAGTGGCTGCAGCTTTTGGTGATATATACTGGCACCATCAGTAATGCGCGCCCTTTATTCTTATTAAAAACACCAAGCACAGATTGCAGAGGCAAGTTGACACATTTTGCCTCGTGTTATATCATGCAAACATTCAAGACCTCTTCAACACGCACATTAAACATCAAGACCATGAAGATCAAATGTGTAGTTTCAGATTTTTATTTTTATTTTTATTTTTTACAAAGCTTGACTTCTGCCACTGAATTCTTCAATCTCTGACTCTTCCGGGTGCAGTGTCAGTCATCCTACCTCACAAATACCTGAACAGAGTGCAAAACGTACAAGCAACCACAGTGAAAAGTGCTGTAGACAGTTTGTTTTCATAACATACAGTTCTTCCTGTCAGGTAAGAAGGTGGGCTGGATGAGTGGGCACTGGCAAGGGACCAAAGAATTTGGGGTTCAAATTCTGCTTCCAGCAGTCACCTCCTTATTCAAAATCAATGTATGCAAATTAAAGCATCATTTCTCCACTGGAGTACACTGTCTATTACATAAAAACAAACAAGGAAGTGTAGTCATACAAACTGTAAATGAACCACACGGTAATGACTTTTGCTTTCTTTGGTCCTAGCCAAATTCTGCAGCAATGCTTCATGGCATTAATCTGAGTGCTGTGAGTCTCAGATCAGATGTCTTCTTACAAAAAGCAACCCTTACTTCCCAACAAGAAAAATTCTGGAGTATACATGTGAATGCACAACAATGACAAAAGAAAAGGACATTGTCCTGGTTTAAATTAAAGGAACCCGCCATATCAAAACGAGCTTTGTCCAACACAAAGATGAGAACAAAATCAAAACTACATATCACAGATTGTGGTTTAAAGTGCTCCCTGATTTCTTATATTCAGTTTTCAAACTTTGTTTTGTTCACAGCAGGTAGCAAGCTGGTCGCACACAACAATCACAGGTGATCCATCTTGCCTGTGTGGCACGCACCATCTTTTTCAGTATTAGGCATGCGAGGCCCGTACTTCCGTTGCATGAAGAACAAGATCAAAGCAGCTGCAGAAAGCTGTTAGGCTAACTGTGGCAAGTTGTGACACATGACAGCGTTTTCTAAAGTTGAGTAGCAGTAACTGTCACTGACACAAAAGGATGGTAAACTGAAAATATAATCAATGGTGCATTTTAAAGAAAGGCCAGCCTTTTAAGACAAAACTCACTTTGAGACAGCTAGTTCCTTCAAGTTGACAAATGAACATTGTCTACAACTAGACACCTGGCTCAACCAACACCTGGCTCATCCCCAAAGGTCAATCATTAGCACAGTCAGTCAGGTGTCCATGTGTTTTCAGTCATCCAGGTCACAGCACTCACGTCTCAAGTGGCTGATAAACACAGACACGGAACAATAATACAGGGATGGCTGCATGCATTCTCATTTTGATTGGTGCTGAAGGCAAATGAATCTTTTTTTATGTGCTCACCAATTGTATAAGAGATGGTGTAGTGAACAGAACTATTTACAAACATTTTTGGACAAACTGATTGTTTAAATCAGGCATATAAAATAAAATAAAATCACAGCTATAATTTACAAAGAAGACAACAAAAACAAAAAAAAGAGCAGAGGAAGAAAAAAATCCAAATAAGATTAAAAAGCTAAAGTGGCTGGCTAGTTAGTAATTGGATTTTAACGTCCTTCTAACTGCAAAGGGTCACCGCATGATGATCAAATCTGTCAGAAGCACATACATATTTCAATTCAGTTCAGTTCCATTTAGTTCAAGATGGTATCTATGCTCTTGGAAAAGCCTACATATGCTCCACCCTGTCTCTCATCAGTTTTCCCAACAGTGTCTTTGAAACGGTTCCAATGTTCGTCTGATTGATGATGGCCCTCTCTCAGCCTTTCAAGGAAGATTGTCTAGTGATTCCTCTTTCCATGCCTCTATTTCAAAAAAGCTTTCTCATAATAAATGCAAATCATTTCTCAGGTCAGATGTACAGAATCAGTCACAGTGACTAGTAAGATAGAGTAGGGTAAACGGTGAGCTAAACACGGTAATGTGACTGGTAATTTAAAAATGGTGGTAGTAGTAGTAACTGGCTTCTAACGTCCAGTCAACCACAAAGGATCACCTGAAGACAATCATACTGAACAGGAAGTAAATGCACAATTCAAAACTCTTCTCATATAAACCGTTTCTCAAGTCAGTCCCCTAAACCAGTCCCTACACAAACATAAAACGTACATAAACAAACATCAAACACAAATTTCTGAGGCATTAGTCCCTTCAATACTGCCCCTGTTAAAAGAGTGCATACGGCTAGGACATGCTGGTGTTATCAACCATTCTGTTTATCAATATCAGATTAAAGAAAAATATTTTTTTCTCAGCCTTTCAAGGAAGATTGTCTAGTGCTACCACTTTCCATGCCTCTATTTCAGAAAAACTGTTCTCATAATAAATGCAAATCATTTCTCATGTCAAATGTACAGAATCAGTCACAGTGACTAGTAAGATAGAGTAGGGTAAATGGTGAGCTAAAAACGGTCATGTAACTGGTAATTTAAAAATGGTGGTAGTAGTAGTAACTGGCTTCTAACGTCCAGTCAACCACAAAGGATCACCTGAAGACAATCATACTGAACAGGAAGTAAATGCACAATTCAAAACTCTTCTCATATAAACCGTTTCTCAAGTCAGTCCCCGAAACCAGTCCCTACACAAACATAAAACAAAACGTACATAAACAAACATCAAACACAAATTTCTGAGGCATTAGTCCCTTCAATACTGCCCCTGTTAAAAGAGTGCGTAAGGCTAGGACATGCCAGTATGGTCAACCATTCTGTTTATCAATTTCAGATTAAAGAAAAATAATTTTCTAAAGGAATGGACAGAAACAATTAAAAAATGTTACATAAATGCACACTGGCAAAGACCAGTGCAATACGACAGCAAGTTGAACACATCACCTACCATCATCTCACAGCTGCTCAGCAAGAGATATACAAATAAGCCTAACTCTTAATGAAAAACGTTCATGAATTGTTGGGGAAAAAAGGCAGGAGAATGGACCATGAGCATAAAAATGAGCAAGAAACAAAAAGAGCAAGAGGACTAGGCAGAAAAACAAGAGAGGATACAGGAAAAGAGAAACAAATGACAGCCCTAAGATTCCAGACAGGGGTGAGACATCAGGCATCCCTGGTCTCCACTCAGGGGTTAAAAAAATAGTAAGGTAACCTGTATGGTGAAAATGCTAAGGTAAAAAAAAAAAAACGAAATCTCTTTTCTTTAAAAGCACTCTCAGCATAAGATTCCTTTAAAATATATATATACAAGAATGGTAGAACCTCTCCAACCAGACTAGGACAAAGGTGATCCTGCTTTGAACCTCTCCAACCAGACCCGGACAAAGGTGATCCTGCTTTGAACCTCTCCAACCAGACTAGGACAAAGGTGATCCTGATTTGAACCTCTCCAACCAGACTAGGACAAAGGTGATCCTGCTTTGAACCTCTCCAACCAGACTAGGACAAAGGTGATCCTGCTTTGAACCTCTCCAACCACACTATGACAAAGGTGATCCTGGTCTGAACCTCTCCAACCAAATACCATCCTAAATAAAATAAAAATTCACTTCAAAATATATATTACATATATATATATAACATGTCACAATGCATACTGGACCATGTCACCATGCATACTAGTTATTATACAGTTTTCAATTTTTCTAAAACATTTTTGTACAAACCTCTCTGGCACAATATCACCTTTCTTTTAAAACTGTCAGACCCCGGTTCACATTAAAAATCACATTTTCAGAACACTGTTGTTCATAATGCCCCATAAAGAAAGAAGAGAAGCCTGCCATTGAACATCGTTTACTTTGGATCGCACAGAGTGGCCACCACATTCAGTCTTAAACAATACTCAGACTTGGACCATGCACACATACTCAGTCTTAAACAATACTCACACCTGGAACACACACACACACACACACACACACACACACACACACACACACACACACACACACACACATAGTCCTGAACTATACTTAAAGCTTGAGCACACAAGCTGAGTAACACACATATATACATGGTTGCAGGCCAGTTTGCTCACTCTTTTTCAAAGCCGAGTGCCATTCTGCCTACTTAATTTGGTGTGTGCCAGTCTGCCGACTTAGAACTTTGCATCCTGAACCCTTATACCAGGAGCAGTTTTTCACTGGTGATTGAAAGTGTTAGAATCATGAAGACTGTTGAATTCATGCTGAGCAGTGATACATGCATTGGTGTGTGTGTCTAGTACTAGCATGACTGTGAATATACAAACATGCATCCATGTTTATGTGCGTTGTGTGGTGTACACAATGTGAGCCACTGACATAAATGTTTTAACTCACACTCATGCCCTCTTTTTCTCAACACACACAACAGTACTGCACTGGTGGCAAACTGGTACTTTGTGATTTGGCACAGAGAAAAAGTCAGCAGATCGGCGCCTGGCAAAATGGTACATTCCCACACACACTGACACTCTGAGTACCACCTTTCTGATATACAAGCATCTAAGCATAGCCAATTGTACCTCCATTTGTCTATTATGTGTTCTCTGTTATCCACATAAACACAGTAAGGACATCAAAATAGTTTATCAGGACAGCAATGTCAACAACAGCAATCAATTATCTTCACACAACCCATTTCAAGTTTAAAACAATGTTCATGGCTCATTTTAAGCTTAAAACAATTTTCAAGGCTCACTTTAAGCTTAAATGTTTTTCAAGGTTTAAGTTTAAAAAAAAATCAAGGCTCATTTTAAGTTTAAACAGTTTTCAAGGCTCATTTTAAGCTTAAGCTTACAACAGTTTTCAAGGCTCATTTTAAGCTTAAACAATTTTCAAAGTTCGGGGGAGTCACCGGATTATCCTTGTGGGATCCAAAGCCACAGGAATGACTGCTGCTTGAAAAGGACACACAGTTTTAGAGATGTGCACGCACCAGACTGAACACACTCCTGTTCAACAAGATGAAGATGGGACAGTGGGAAATGTGTCCATGCAACACTGTTCCAGTAACCAGTGAACATCTCCTCCAGCACAGCCATCTCCAGGACGCCCTGCAGAAGACAACCTGGCCCGAGGACCTGCCCATGACCGATGGAGAAACTGTACAGAGGTCTGGCAGCCCTTGGGAGGATGGCAGCTTTTGTGAGAGGAGCTGGCGTTTCCATGTGTCCACGGTGATCAAGGAAGCAGACTGGTGTACAGATACACAGGGTGGCTGCACAGGTGTCCATGCCACGTTGTCACTGGTGTCCATTCCACGCTGTCACCCGTGACCATGCCATACTGTCACTGGTGTCCATTCCACACTGTCACCAGTGACCATTCCACACTGTCACCAGTGACCATTCCACACTGTCACCAGTGACCATTCCACACTGTCACCAGTGACCATTCCACACTGTCAGCAGTGACCATTCCACAGTCACCAGTGACCATTCCACACTGTCACCAGTGACCATTCCACACTGTCACCAGTGACCATTCCACACTGTCACCAGTGACCATTCCACAATGACATGCATGGCCTGCTGGCCCACTGTGCAGGGCCACAACTCGCTGAAAGGACTAAAAGCTAAAGACCTGTGCAGTAACATCATCAGAACAGCTTCTTCTGCACCCTGGTTACCCATTTCAAACATTTAGCATATGCATCCTGTGCTGTCACCGGTGTACAATTGTACAAGTCAGAAAACAATGACCACAGACACCGAACACACACACACACACACACACACACACACACACACACACACACACACACGCGCGCGCGCACAGCAAAACGCTTTCTGAGAAGATGGCTACCACTATTACCAGCGATAGGCAAACTATACAATAACAACAAAAATACACCCAATTCTTCTGCTTAGGTACATAGTAACTCTTTCGTGGTCATTTGCATTTATCAGCAAGCAAAAGTTCATACATTTTCAAGATGGTACCAATGGGCTCAGGAAAAACCCATATGCACCCCACCCCTTCTCTCACACATCTTCACAATAACTGTTACCTTTGAAACAACAAATGGTATCAATGTGCTCAGGAAAGCCCATAGACACCCATCCCTTCTCTCATACATTTTCTCAATATTACAACCAAATTGGAAAAAGAGTGCAGAGCATGCACCAAAGGTTCCGAAGAACCTCCAGAGAATGCCCATGGTGTGCACCATGACTTCAAGATCAGATATCGTATTTTTCCATCAGCGCCCTGTGACACATCAACCATCCCAAAGTGACAATCAACACACAAGGGAATTAATTAGTGCTTGAAAGGTATCACACAACACAGCAACAAAGACACGAGTCACCTACGGTAACTCTCACCTGGCACACGCGTAAATACAAGGGGCCTAAACTCCACCAGGGTTGGAAATAAAAAAATATTTGAAAAAAACATCCTGTTGGAGTTACTGCAGGCGACTCAGATCTTTGTCGTTGTGTGTGTGTAACGTCTTTCCAGCGATAACAAATTCCCTCGTGCGTCGATTCTACATGAGCACAGTGGGCCCCATTCTGCTTCCGATCATCCCAAAGCAAGGCTGGTCTGGATACGGAGCTGACCCTAAAGCTACAAGTCCACCCTGGCAGTGCAGCAAGCAGCGTAAAAGTGCTGATGGCAAAAACTGAAAAAATATGAAGGTGTGACTCCATTTCAGCGGTGCAGCAGTGGCAGAGCAGAATTCTGTAGATATTGATATAAAGCAGCCTGTATAGGTGGGTAGGCATGCTTCCACTTGTCATCCGTGCAATGTCACACATGCGTTGTTCCATTTGTCATTTGCACACACACAATACTACAGCTGGGCTCCTAGACTTGCAGGTTCTTTCCCACGCAAAGAAATCCGAGACAGACAGAAGGGATATCTGTCGCGGGACCATGGAGTGTTTCGATTTACGGTCCAACAGCTGCTGCTGCTGCTTCCTCACCTGTTAACAAATTACATCATAGACAAAATAAGTTTTTCACTCCAAAATACAGCTCTACTGTTAATGTATGGCAACAGTCACTCCCATTACTAAAGAAATATTGTTAGCTGTAGCAGACCAAATGAAGGTGGTACAACCTCCCCAACCCTCCTTCTGCACCCCTTTCAGAAACACTTGACAGGATTTATCAGGGGGAAAGATCAACGTAAGTTTAGCCCCCCACCCCCACCCCCCCAAAAAAAACCACTTTGACTTCTCCCCTCCAACTATAGCCCCCTCCCCACGCCTCTACTTTGTGAGAAAAAGACAGACAGGGTTTTTACCGGATGAGGATGCTGTCAGCTCCAGCATCTGGTCCACCAGCTCCCACAGGCAGGTCTCCTTGGGGAACTCGTTGTCCACTAGGTTCACCAGGCAGTAGTTGTCATGAATGGCGTCAATCACCTGGCGTGACTTTGACCCCTCCTCGTACAGACTACCCCACGTCTCCTTCCACAAGGCAAACGCTTCATCCTGAAAATGCAGAAAGAGTTCCATTATCATGCTGGAGTTTTTACCATGCTCAGCAATGGCCAAATGCCTCACCATGTACGGTGTGGATGAGGTACTTCTACCTCACCTTACTCAGCAACACCTCACCACGTACTGTGTGGATGAGGTACTTCTATCTCACCTTGCTCAGCAATGCCTCACCATGTACTGTGTGGATGAGGTACTTCTGTCTCACCTTACGCAGCAATGCCTCACCATGTACTGTGTGGATGAGGTGCTTCCGAGACCATGTGTAACTTTCTAATCACCGTATTAAGCAAAGCCTCACTGTGTACTGTGTGGATGAGATGCTTCTGTCTGATCTTGCTAAGCAAAGCCTCACAATCTGCTGTGTGGACGAGACACTTCTGAGACAATGCTGAACTTTCATCACCTTGTTTAGCAAAGCTTCACGATCAACTGTCGGGACGAGACACTTGAGACTGTGTTGGTGAGACACTTCTGAGACCACGTTGAACTTACTGACCACCTAATTTAGCAAAGCCTCACAATCAACTGTGTGTATCTGCTCCATTTTCAGGTCAACTTGTGTCTTTGGTTCGGATCCCCTTTAAAGAAAAGCCGGGTTCGACTGCACTCCAGTGACAAGATGCGGATGATGTCTTACCTTCCAGGTGAGGAAAGACACAGGGTCAACCACAGTTGGCTGGATGATCTCCTTGCCTGGGAACACTCCCCACGTGACTGCGATGGGTTGAGATTCGTCACAGTTGGTGTAGTCCGCCTCACCCTGGAAAGAATTACCAATGCAAGGCCTCAGAGCCTAAGCCTGTTGACAAGAATGGATCTGCCTGAATGGTTGAGATGCCAGTGTTACAGCATGACAGTACAGGAAAAGTTCCACACACGTGTTTTGGTACAGGAATGTTTTTTAAAAACACACCAAAATACCCCCCCCCCCCCCCCCCGCCCCCAAAAAACAAGAAAAGAAAAAAATTATACTAGTTACTGAGACGCTGAACAATTACAATCAAAAACTTTTGACTTGGGTGGCAATCAAAATCTGATTTTTGTTTCCCTTTGTGTCCCCCCCCCCCCCTTTTTTGAGGGAATAAAACAAAGTACTTTAGCTACTGAGAAACTGAACTACATCTGAAAGTTGAGGGCTCAAATATCACGATCTGAATCTTTATTTTTCTGCTTTGTTTCTTCTTTTTTCTTCAGAATTTGAATTTTATTTCCAAAGACAATGGCAACAGAGATGACTAAACAGCTTGCCAGCCTTACGCTTTAAGTTCACTTACTGAGTGGTCCACAATGTGGTAGTTGACCAGAGGATAGTTGGGCAGAATCTTTTTCAGGGCTTCCACATTCTCACGGGATGTGAAAAACTCCAGGTATGCCTGCAGACACACAATGCACAGGTTTAATTCGTCACCTCTTTTTCCTCTCCCATCTTTTATTTCATTTTAACGAACAAAGAAAAGCAACTTAGCAAGTGGTAACTTCTGTCAGCATGGGAGAACACTCTCACATGACACCCAACCAACTTCAAAATCAAATTATTTTTGGTTGGAACACCGAGCCCGACCTTTCCCGTGTTTTGAGCTACACCAGCCAAGCACGCACACAGCTACCTTCTGGTAGATGTATCCATTGGGGGTGCCCCAGCCCACGCTGGGGTCGCTGGACGAAGCGCAGTTGACACGGGGTTGAGAGTTGATGGTCAGCACGCCGCGTTTGTTGATGCATGCCAGCTTGTCGGAGATGAGAATGGTCTCTGCGATCAGCTCACTGTCGTCCCAGGGGATTCGCTTCACCTGGTGCAGAAAGCGAGAGTTGATTCAGAGGCTGTTCAAGCGCATTTTATTTCATTTTATTCGCTTCCCCTCGTTCCTTATGAGCAGTTTGCGTCAGACCACCACTCTGATTCTGCTTCCTCTTTCAAAGTTGCCCTCGTGAAACTCAACTGTTCTAAAACTATTTTTAACCATTGTCTCCCTCTCTCTATCCTTGCTGTGCACAATGTGCATGCATGTCATGTGTGTGCATGCATGCATATGTGTGTGCATGTGTGTTTGTGTAGGTGTGTGTGCAAATGATATGTGTGTACATGTGTGAATATATGTGTGTGTGTGTGTGTGTGTGTGTATGTGTGTGTGTATGCGTGTGCATGTGAGCATGTGTATGTGCATGTGAGTAAGTGAGTGAGCACTTCTGCTCACCGTAATGCCATCTTTGTTTGGCGTGCCAGTCAGGTAGCTGTAGAACACGTCCCACACATCCGTCTCATCTCTCAGTTCATTGCCCCACATCTTCAGTAGCTCATCTTTTGGGGAGCGTGATTTCAGGTAGAACAGGTGATAGGTTTTCAGATCATTGAAGGAGGGAGCGGAGGAGTTGCCCCACCGGCCATTGGGAAACTCATCCCAGTCAGAGGTCCTGTACACATAGCTGTTGGGTCGACATCTCCAGAAGATGGGGCGTACCTGCCAGGAGAGAGTGAGAGCCATTACTGCCAGTGACCTGGATCCTACGCCCTGCCAAGAGAGAGACACAGAGAGACAGACAGAGAGAGAAAGAGAGCAAGAGGGACAGAGAGAGAAAGAAAGAGGCAGACTGAGAGAGAGGCAGTGAAAGAGAGAGAGAAAGAGACAGACAGAGACAGAAAGACAGAGAGAGACAGAGAGAGAGAGAGAGAGTGAGAAAGAAACAGAGACAGAGACAGAGAAAGAAAGAGAGACAGACAGACACAGAGAGAGAAAGAGAGAGAGCTTACTGCCAGTGACTTAGACCTCCTGTTCTTTCTAACGAACAAATGTATCCAGCGGAATTCACTTAACATGAATTCACTTTCCTGTTTCAGTGAAGTGTCAAGAGTGATTATCTGCTTTTTCTTCTTACTTGCACACTTTTGTTTGCCCGAATAACTGTCATGATTGTGTGTGTACAAAAAAGAAAGAAAACAAAGCTGACTTCCTTCCTTAGTGAATTCACTTTTGTGTTTCAGTGAAATGTCAAGAGTGATTATCTGCTTTTTCTTCTTACCAGCACATTTTTGTTTGCCTTGAGAGAACCATCATGGTTGACTGTGTGTAAAAAACCCAACCTCCTTCCTCAGCACATTTTTGCTTCTTGTATATAAATAAGTTTAGTTTAAAATGGAAAATGCCTGATTTTTTTATATCTATACATACATTTTTATGGCTTATTTCTCCAACTGGAGCAGCAGTAAAAACAAGCAATCATACATAGAAAAAAAGAAAAAAAAATCAATTACAGAAACCTGCACACTGTGAAAAAGGCCAACAGCAACATCAACAAGAAAAGTGTACACGACTGTGGGCACACACAAATGCATGCATGTCACATACGCACACACACATACAAGTAGGACACCTTAAAGAGATGAGTTTTGAGAGATGACTTTAAGGATGAGACACTGTTACTGTTGGATGACCTACTTCTGCAAGGGAGAGCATTCCAAACAGATTGTGCAGCATAAGCGAAAGTCCTCTGACCAAGCATCTGTTACACTGCTGTGCTCACAGTCATATTTCAGAGAGTGATATTCAGAGAGAGACCTTGTCACAAGGGCTGTGTCTGTGACAATACAAACTATGATCAACAGAAAAACAGCAACCGTTACCTATTCTTTACACCAAGCTTCTGTCACACTGCTGCACTCACTGAGTCAAATCTCATCTGACAGTGTCAGCACCAAAAACATTATTTACCTCTTCTTTACACCGTGCAGAATTAGCTGTCTGTTTCCATGGCAATGGCCTGCGAATCTCCTCATTCCACAACCCAAGCCTCTTGAGCACCTCTATTGTCGCCACCTCGCGGTTCAACGTGTAGAAATGGACGCCAGGGATGTTCAAGTCAGGGTCATCTATCCCCGCCGCAAACAAAGCTTTGCACATCTGCACGGCTTGGTCGATGCCAAAGTTTCTGATGGCCTCGTCATTTTCTTTGATGGGGTTGATGGCATCGATGATCTCCTGAGGAACCTCCAGCTTGGACAAGCGGACAATGTGACGCAGGGACTGGTAGGCCTGTGGCAAGAAAGAGTTCAGTTAGCACACAACCAGATGTCTGTATTGTAAAAGGCTGTGCCGACACTCAGGTATACAAGGAATGCAGACATTGTTAAATACTTGAGGGCTTTGTCAGGAATCCACCAATGTTTTGCTTTGCCGTAACTAGTCAGCCAAATGTGAAACTCTTCAGGCTTTTCACACAATTATTTGTGGTGTTCTGATTGGCTGAGCTGCTCAGATGGCTGGCTGTCTGGAACCCTTTATTAGCCTCCCCCTGCTGGAATTTCTGTCCTACCAGTACTTCTCTTCAGAAAAAATAGGATGTTAATTAAGTCTACTATTTAAAATTGAATGAAAACATATGCAAGTCTAAGAATGTGAACTGCTTTTTAATGGGGCATGGCAACATAATGTCTTCATGCGGCCGGTTCAGATATGTTCATTTGGGCTTTAATCTTTCCCCCCTTGTTTTTCTCCATGCTTTCAGCTCAGTTTTAGTGGAGGGTTTCACTGAGTGCACTAACCTGAATGGGAAGGATACCAGGCAGTATTGGGCAGGTGATGCCAGCGTTCCGGCAGTCTTTGAGAAATTTGATGAAAGTGCCAGCATTGAAGAACAGCTGCGTGATGACAAAGTCTGCACCAGCATCCACCTTCTTCTTCAGATGTCTGATGTCATCTTCATAGGAAGTGCATTCTGGGTGACCCGATGGGTAACCTGATAACGACATGTGGTCAAACTGTAATACAGAAGAACACATTACATTCAAACAAGAATAAAGCAGATAAACTGATGTAAAACTGCGAACAGTGCAAATGCTCAACAAGAGCTAAATTTATGAGTATATGCAGTAGACAATACACGTATCTCCAACAGAACCTAATTTTACTCTGAGCAGATAAGATATATACATATACAGATTTTTACTTATGCTTGGTTTTACTTTTAAGGACTTGCTCATGTTTTATCTTCTTTTTTGGCTAGCATGAGACGGGGTGAGGTTAATTTTTTTCAATCACCCAATCTTCTTTATTCTTCTTTCAGACAGGAACGCTGGCAGCTCCAACATAGGCTTTTTGATCACCCATTTTTCTTTATAATTTTCTCAGACAGGGAGCTCAGTTGGAGATAGTCACCTCACCAAAGATCCTACTTGTGTGTGATGAAGTCTGGTCTGTCGGAGCTGCCTTGTACAATTTGCTGGGGGGTTTTTTGTGTGTGTATGTGCCTTTCTCTACATCACAGCTGTTCCACAGGCTTAAAATTGGGCGCTAAACGGCTCACTGGCTGAGGCATATTTTTAGCTCCCCCACATAGCTGCTGTCAGTGGAATCTAGGTCAGTACTAGCAGTGGTCAGTACTAGCCGGCTGCTTCTAATTTTTAACTTGTGGGCTGCTGAGTGTACACAGTGCTTTCTGTATTTTAAGTGAGTGTTTCCAGTAGTGAACATATTGATGTTGTGATGCATGTTTGCTGTTTTTCAATGTTGCTTTCGTTTTATGTGTGTACTGTGCACATTTTCATAGTTTGCATGAAAGGCCCTCTTGCCAAAATGGTATACTGTTTACACCCCCTGTGAGTTTTTCTTTGAGAGTTGGGCCTGATTTTAAATGAGTGCTTCCTGTAGCAGATATATTGATGTTGTGATGTATATATGTTGTTTTGTTGAGAAAAAAAGCAGCACCTCACAATAATCTTAAATGTTTCATACTTTTTGTGTGTGTACTGTGCACAATGTGATGTTTTGTGTGATTTTTGCATGAAATGGTTTTGTTGCAGCATGAAAACTTAAACTATTGTACCAAGCATATTTGGTGTCTGTGTAAACTTGAAAATAAGACCTTTTCAATGGTCTGCTGTACAACTCTGTGGTGAGATGACGCTGGGAAAGGGAGGGGGTGAAAGATGGCTGCTATAATTTACTGATGGCAGCAGCAGCAGCATGTCCGTGGCCGGACCGCTCAGCTATCGGATATCTCAAGTGGGGCCACCTGCGTAGCTGACCTAGATTCTGGGGCACTGGCTTTAACTAAAGAGGCGTCTGGGTACAGCTGTGACTTGTAAAGTATTATTCACAGTCACATCTTATGTCATAATTGTTCAATTCCAGTCCCCCACCCCCCATTTCTAAAGAGGGGAAAACAACCAACCAAACAACAACAACAAAATACTCACCAGCAACACAAATAACAAAGTAGTCACCAAACTCTTCCTTGATCAACCTGACAAGGTCAGCAGCAAAGTTCATGCCTGTCTCAGACATGGTCCATTTCTCAGCACCATCTGGAGGATCTGAGAATGAAATGGGGAGAAAATATTCATCTTAGCCTTCCAATGGGAATAGCCACAATCACTATTTTGGCTATTTGGTTACTATGACGAGGCATCTGTGTGTTTTTTCATACAAAAAGCCATTGTCTCCATTACATCATAAGGAGGATATAGGATTGTGAATGTGCGCGAACTCTCAGCAACACAGCGCAGTGCCTATGATGGTGAGAGGCTTAGAAGAACAATGAGAAAGCACTTCCCCAAAACAAAAAATCTGAAACAAAACAAGGCCCACAGCACGTCGTGCAGAATCAACACACAAGGGAGTTAATTAGCACTTGAAATATGTAACACAAGTACAACAACAAAGACCGGAGTCACCTACAGTAACTCTCACCTGGCATGCAGGTAAATACAAGGGACATAAAGTCCACCAGAGGTACCCAATGTTTTCATACAGAGAAAATTAACAAGGACAAAATAAATGGCTCCATGTTTGACTTACCTCCCCTCAAAGCCAGAATACTTCTGATTCCCAGCTCCTTGGCTTTGTACAGGCTGGCGATCACCTCCTCCTGTGACTGCTGCGCACAGGTCATGTGCAACATGGTCTCAATGCCACAGTAGTTCAGCATAGTGCCAGCAATGCAGGTGGAGCTGGTGGGTTTCTCCGTGTTACTTGGGTCTCCTGCTGGGTGCCAGGTCATGTCGCAAAACAGTGGCTTCCCTTGGTTCATCCGCTCAAACCTGCAGCAAAACATTTTTCTCTCTCAATGTAATGTATTGCAAGACAGAAAAATAAATATGTGGCCATCTTTAATACCAGTTCTCTAAACAGCCAACCAACCAACCATGGGTGAAACACCCACAACCACAAACATAATTATGTTCATATTTAATGACATAATATCTGGCAATTCTTATAAATATCTGGCAATTCTTCTTCTTCTGCACCCCTCTTTTCATGGAGACAGTGCACCTGTTTTAGGGAGACAATCAAATATGTGACGATTTTCAGTTCTCCTGCCACTTGGGCAGCTGCATTCCGTCTTCAGGGGTTAACCTAGTGGGCTGTCATTTTGTGTACTCAAACAATGGTATCACTGCCAGTGTTTGGGATTTTTCATGTGTGAACAGATGTTGGTGTATGTGTTGCACAAGGGGTCTGTACACACACTGTAGGAGAGTCTGCACTGAAAGCTGATTCTGGAAGCAAATGTACCAGGGAGTTGAACCTGTGTCAGCAGCATGCTGGGCCTCAGCTGAACTACATCCCCACCTCAGAGGCAAGAATCTCCTTACACTTACAGCAGTACAAGTGATGTAACAACAGTAATAATCAATACCATGACAACACAGTAACAATTATGATGACAACACAAGGAACTATCACACCATCAACAATTGTCCTGCATGTAATAATAATAATAATAAACACTAATAATAATGATATCAATATTGTCAGAATTTTCAAAAGATAAAGTTGGACAGTACCACAGAACATGAAGAAGAACAACAGAATGTAAAAATAATGATATGATTCAATTTAATTTAATAAAACTTTATCCATTCTCCTAGAAGGAGCAGTTCCATCACATGGGTTCATAACAACAATATTTAAAAACGACAATAATATGAATATGCGAAAGTACAAACACACAATTAGACAGTTTATAACACTACTCATATAGCTGTAACTTGTACACTCAGCAACCAACCATTACATGGAAATACAAGAAGAAGCTACCACTACAATGTGAACAATTACATAATTTGATCAGATCAGTTCACACACACACACACACATGGCATCTGGTGAGGACACCAAACACACACACACACACACATGCACACACACACACATGCATGCATACACGCATGCACACACACACACACAATAAGAATATTAGCAATCACAACAATAACAACAAAACTAATCACAGTCACATTCATAGTACTTAACATAATAACAAGCATTACCGTGATATCAAATTGACAGCACCGCTGGCCGTCCTCGGCGGAAAGAACTCAAGGGAGAAAAACTTGTCTCCTGATGCCTTACGTCGGTGAATCCTGTCGATCAATCTCTCATAGGTCTGACTCCACAGTGATGGTGACGCCACAGGAGAGTCCGCTCTGCTCCCATATGTCCCATTGGTAAAAGAGGGTAGACAATCCGTCTCTCCTTTCTGGCGTTGCTCTCCAGCCAGAGTCGCTGTACTTGGGACTATCTCAGGCATGGTGGAGCGCTGCGCTTATTAGTATTCTGCAAACAAAACATCACACTTACTAGTATTCTGCAAATAAAACATCACACTTACTAGTATTCTGCAAATAAAACATCACAACTACTTAAAACAAAAGTATCTGAAAGAATGGTGACTGCTTGCATTCTAAAATAAAATCCAAACCCATGAAAGGTTAAAAATAATGCTTATTTAATATGATGCAAGCAGAATATAGAATATCATATTTAGGTTAACATGTATCATGTGAGTGCTCAGGGCGTTGATGAGCACATGATAAATGTGCATTATTATTATTATGATGGCACATCACATGCACATTTTCAAGGTAAGCCCCTTTGTCAAGTAACAGAACACTTGAACAAAAGTAAAACTGTGAAAAAATAAATTTAGGCTACTTATCTGCTTATAGCTGTGGTATCTTTGTGTTCAGTGAATATCTGATCTACGCTAGACACGAAGTGCCACCCTTTTCATATCCCTCACAGGGCAATTCATCTAGCAACTAAAGGCTCATTCTGTAAACTGAATTTAGAAAAAGAAAAGAAAAAAGTATATATAAAAAAGGCCCATTAATTTAAAAACATGCAAAAAGAATATCAAAATTTATAACTTAATAAACAGACCCACTGCTGTGATCACCTCTGCTCCGTTTTTAAGACAGTCTTAAAAGTGGTTAAGTAGGTAGTGTTTTTTCTCTTCCCCCCCCCCCCTTCCCCCTCTTTCCAAGCTTTAATGATAACAAAAATGATTTTCAAGTTGCACCCACCTACCCCACAAGGTGGGAACCCAGAGTGCTTTAAAATAACACACACACACACACACACACACACACACACACACACACACACACACACACACACACACACACACAACCTACCAAGAGAAGGGGGAGGGGTATACATGGCTGTGAAGAAGGCTGACAATTTAGAAATATTTACTGAACAGGTTAGCCATGAGGGCAGCACGGCCTTGAAAGAGAAAGAAGAATCGGAGTAGCAGAGTGTCTGAGGCAAACTGCTCCAAACAGAACGGCCAGTGTAAGAAAACATTCCTTTCTTTGTTTTTTTTTTGTTTTTAATCCCACTTTGTCCCTTGTGGGGAATTTGGGTCACCTTACCCAGGTAAGACACACAAGCCTTAAGAGCAGCACCACCCATTCCCACCAGTGAGTACAGTATTTTCATATCATGTCCAAACAATTGTATGGCTGCAAGTGTTCGGGATTTTTAATGTGTGCACAGATGTTGATGCATGCAATGACAGGTAGCCTATGCAGAACTGGATGGATGTGGTCAGATTTCTTAGCTTCACATATATACTATAACTATTACTTACAGAGCTTTCTAGATTATGGCATATGTCATGAACAAAATAATCGCTTACAAAAACAATTACTGTCACCATCAAAGAAAAAAGAATTACAAATGTTTCAAACATACACAAATGCAGAGTCTTTACATGTATGAATGACACACAAAAATTGAACGCGAGCATTTGGACATATATACGGAGAAAAACCAGGTCAGGATGACCTAAATAAAATCGTGATCACATAAACACTTGTGTTTGCAAAATTTTAGAAAATGAAACAGATCCATACACACACTACACATAAACTCCAGCATCTGAGCCCAAGCACATCCAATTAGTTCAGAAAAAACTTGTGAACTTACCAATCAAATAGTGCATAAATTTGCTTTACAAATATATGCAACTGGGTAAGGTCAACTGAAGTAAGTCCAGGGTTAGGTCAACTCCCGTAGAGGCTATCAGGAGACATATGGGTCACTAAAATGCACATGTACTAATATACGTTCCTTTAGGTTTGTGTGGCAAAGTTTATCCAACACTATTTGAAATCTATTGCAATCACTGAGGTGAGGGAAGAAAACACCAAATAATTTTGATTGGTGTTACTGATTATTGTCTTTACATTATTTGCCTGCAAATGTTTTTCTTACGGCAACGCTACAGGTTGTTTATTCACTTTTATGTTGTAAACAACATTCTATAGCACAATTTCTCTATGACAAAGAAATAATCACATTTTATCCTAATAAATATATATATACAACTTCTTTATGTGCACTTATTTCACAAAAACAAAAATATAAATAAATATAAACCGAGATAACGGAACCCAAAATTGTGTTTTGTTTTGGTCGAAAATAATTGTTTTCAAGTCAGTTCAACAGTCTCCGTCACTGCCGAATGGAGTTTTGGCATACGATCGAGGGACAAACAAACCGAAAACTAAAAATCGATTCGGACCACACACTGAAAGAAAGAAGAAAAATGCAATATCGAAAACACCATTTGCCCTGCACGCGAAGAAGGCGATTGTGTTTTTGTTTACACATCTCACTTGCAGCAGACGACGCGTGTTTGTTGATTCAGAATATTTTGTTTCATTCTCGAATTTTCGACAGCAATCGGTATTGCACGTACTTTCATGTCCTGCTTTTCCAAAGACATTCATCGTGCACAATACGCTTACTGCTAATAAATTACCGTTGCACCTACCGACAGTGGGAAATCTATGTTTTCTAAGCAGTTCGTTAGTCTTTTGTCTGCGCAGGACCTTTCAGTCTTCTGGTTACACTGAGAGAGAGAAAGATCACAGAGCGAGACATGGTTTTGTGCTTGTGCAGCAGCCAATCAAAATCATCCGTAAGGGCTGCCCTCTATGCACATCTATTTTTACTTGGGCAAGGGGAAACAACCAATCGTACACGAAGGAAAATCCCAAACCAGAAGTACACAACGTGATGACTTAGCACGGAGGCTGCCACTTTGACAGTGGACCTAAAAGGAGGAATCACACTATCAGCATATACGCTGTTTGTTTTCATATCGCAAATGGAACGTTGAGTGGTAAAATCCAAGGAGACGGTCGGAAATTCCTGGACCGTTTTCACAATCATTAAATGAGGTCCGTATGTACCAATTACAGCCGAAATCCGCAACAAAAGGTGATTTTTTTCATATTTTTTGTCTTTGATTGTTTCGAGTTGGCGTCACGGATTGCAAATTGCAAACGAAGCCAACGAAGTGCTGCTAGGTAAGCGGCCTCGTTAAACACGCCGGCTACGGCAATTAAACTGAAACCACGGAAAATGTACGGAAAAAAATTGCAGTCAGAGAACATTGAACAGTACGATTGTCTTGTCAAAATCGGCACTAGGGAATCGTTCACCTTGTGAAACTAGGTCAAACGTCAAAGGGCAATATGCGCCCGGCGACTCGAACTGACAATCAAAGACAAAAATAATGAAAAAAATCCCCTTTTGTTGCGGATTTTGGCTGTAAAATTGGTAGATATGGATCTCATTTAATGATTGTGATGATATTTTTGACCCAAAATAACTTTTAAAACGGTCCAGGAATTTCCGACCGTCTCCTTGCATTTTACATTTTGCTCAGTTTAGTCAGTGGAGCAGCGGATTGAACACAGCAATTAGGATAAAACAAACCGAGCCGCTTCGTGACACAGCCTTCAATGATTTGAGCGGCCGCGCAACAAAGGCTGATTTAAAAATAAAAAATAACAAAAAATAACATATGTTTGTCCAGCAAGTAGAAAAGATTAAAGTAAAACCCTGAAACGAAGAGCAATACATATATACTGGATTTATGACTTGAAACGATTGCCGTGTCAGTGTATCAGTCAGTCACTGAGTCAGTCGGCACCCGTCAGTCACGTGGGCGTGTCGTGCGTGATTGCCGCCCCGTGAGTGGCCGTGACCTGAATATGAACTGGTCAAGCTGTTTTTGCTTTCTCCTCCAACCCGCTCACTTTCTTTGTGGCCGGAGCGGGTGTTAATAACTTGATTTTTATTTAGTCTCGGCAAGCGGCAAACATGAAGCACTGACTCGCAGATTGAACTCACTAGTGAGTTGATCTCTGGTAACTCAGTGAGTCAGTGTCAGTCAGGTCCCGGTCACTGTGTGAGTCGAGTCAGTGGCACCATCAACTGAAACATGAATTATAATTACTGATGATCAGTTATTATGATGATCCGCATCGGCGCCCCACCCAGGGGCACTCCCCCCCCCCCCCCCACTCAGTCATACACACTGACATACACCCATACTGACACCCCCCACACTGACACACTCGAGTCAGTGACACCCCCCCCCCACACACACACACACACACACATGACATAGCCTTATATATATATATATATGCATGTATGTATGATTAATATTCATGATATGGAGAAAATACTGAAAGAAACACTGAGCAACTGACTGTTGGCTTTTAAAAGTCCCAAGTAGGAGTACTGAAAGAAAGAAGAAGCAGCAGAAGCCGAAGAAAGGTTTAGCACATAATTATAGTCACTTTAAAATCGTAGTTTAGAAACGGAGTCACGTTGCTCCTTTACTGAAATCAGTTTTGTCAGTACAGGGGAAATTCCCCACACTCTCGCGCCCGGCTCGGTTGACACGGACTTACATCATATGGGTCAGGACTGATAAGAACTTTCAGGTTAAGGACAAGAAAGCCGCTTGACCCAGTGGTTTCACGTAAGTCTATGCCGGCTCGATGTATTCATACGCCGCTGCGGACCCGGGCAGCTTTGTCGAGTCATTCACGCAGCGCCTGCCATTAGTGACCACTCAGGAGTTGTGTCAGTGAAAGTTGAGGTGGCCTGGCGCCGCACGGTCCTGGCCGGCCCCCCGTCCCTGCTATAGTCAGTCCTTGATGGTGACAGTCTGCGGGACGTATGGAACATTGAACAAGTAACCACCCGTCAACAAGCCAGGCTAGCCTCAGTCTGGTCGAGTCAGTCAGTCGCGCTTATCACGAGTGCGATGTACGTACCGTCACTGTACTATTAACGGAGCAAAGGTTGCCATCGTGCATTGGGGCTAGTCGTTGTTCATAGATTCTTCTTCTTCGTCCTGTGAGAAAGACTCTCACGGTGTGTGGTGGGGGTGTGGTGGGGGTGGGGGGGGGGGGGGAGAGCCTGTGTGAGTATATCACAACTTGATTTTAAAACAGCACAGTGTTGCCCGGCCCTTCCTCAGTCTCCATCCCCTCTCCGGCCATGTCCAGCTAGTAACCAAAACTCCGACAAGGACTCGGATGGAACAACACATCGCAATATACTGCTAAAGAGACTAAGGCTGAGTTTTGGCATATCTGGTGTAGTGCTGCGATGGCTCGAGTCATATTTGACTGAACGTAACCAGACAGTGTTGCCTGGAGGCAGGGCATCCCAGCCTATGGTGTTGAAGTATGGTGTACCTCAGGGTTCTGTGTTGGGCCCAGTACTGTTCACCATGTACATCACGCCATTGGGCCATGTCATTAGGCACCACAACACGTTGTACCACTTATTTGCAGATGACACGCAGCTGCACAAATCTTCCAGCCCTGAGCATTTTGCTAAACTGCTGCTGAACATCCAGTCTTGTGCAGAATCTGTGAGAGACTGGATGGCTTGCAACAGGCTGAGAATGAATGACGACAAGACGGAGATCATGCCTGTTGGAACTAAAGCAAAGCTTAAATCTGTCCCGGCCACAAACCTCTTCTCTGACTCTGTCTGGTTCCACTATACCATTCTCTTACAAAGTTAGAAACCTAGGGGTTTATCTTGACAGCAATCTTTCCATGGATCAACATGTCAACTTTCTCTGCAGACCTGTCTTTCTAGAATTACGCAGAATAAGAGATCTTAGGCGCCACCTAACTGTTGATACAACAAAGAAGTTGGTTTCATCTTTCGTTCTGTCAAGGTTGGACTACTGCAACTCTTTGCTGGCAGGTCTCCCGGAAAAATAGGCTGGATCGTTTGCAGAGAGTACAAAACAATGCAGCTCGTCTTGTCCTTGGCAGACGAGGGCGATACCATGCAAAGCCTTTGCTCAGATCTCTGCATTGGTTGCCAGTCCGAGCTCGGATTGAGTACTAGATTTCCACCCTATGCTATCGCAGCAGAGATTCATCTGCTCCTGCTTACTTATCTGGTCTTCTCTCTGTCTATCAAATTTCCCGCTCACTGAGTTCTGCAGACGTTGGTTTCATGACTGTTCCACGTATCAAATTCAACAATTATGGAAAGTGTGCTTTCTCATACATAGGACCTGTGACCTGGAATTTCCTCCCCAAACCCCAAATCTCCCCTCCTTCAGATCCAATCTGAAAACGTTCCTCTTCAAAAAGCATCTGTGTGACTGACGACTTTCACAAGGGTTTTGAGCAAAGCTGAGTTTCCTGTATATCTGTTTGTCCTGTGTAGCACGTATGATTGTCTTAACTTGCTGTTTTATTTTTACTGTCTTACTGAGGTATCTGAAAAACGTTCAGATAAAAACTTTGTCTTGGATGTTATTAATTAATGGGGTTGCTTTTTCTTTTTACTGTTTTAGTTGATGATCTTAATAATGTTAGCCAGTTTATTACCATGTCATTTTGTTTAAGTGACATATAAATTTAAGAAACTTGATTTTTTTTAAATTATTGTTTTTGTTTGTTTTACTTTTTTGTCTTACTGTTGAACTGCTAGTGTATTTTAATTTAATCAAAATTAATTATGTTAGTCCGTGTATGCTTTATTACAGTAATACGATTTTTATTGGAAACAAAATTTTAAAATCAGTTGGTCATAATCTTTGTTATGTCAGATGCAGCTGTATTAACTAAATACTTTCTGTTTAAAAATAAATAAATATATTGCATGTATTTCTTAGCTATGTATTGAGCCTGATATGTGAAGCTGTAATGTGCTTAGAGCTCGTTTTTGCAGAACTAGGACAGGCGCACTATAAATACAATTTATTATTATTATTATTATCGAGGCCGCTAGAGAAACCCGTGTTTCTTCTTGATCTTAATCTTGATGCGCCCTATAAGTGACGATACACTGATAGACAGGACCCCTGGGGGCGGGGATAGCTCAGTGGTTAGAGCACCGGACTCGTGATTGAAAGGTCGCGGGTCAGTTCGAATCCCTGCTGGAACGGCGGGAGAATTTTCTTCTCCAGGGTCGACTTTCTGTGCTGACTCTTATTTCGGTATCCGTTCCACCCCCGTGTTACCACAGTAGCACGTAAAAAATCCCGGTCATTCTGCCAAAAAGTGCAGGTGGCAGGTTACAGCTAAACACTCATACACCTTACGTATGTGGATTTTATTGAACCGTGCTTCGGCATTGGTCACAACTTGTCCCTAATATGTCAAATGACATCTGAGGACATTAAGCATCAACTCATCATCATCAGACAGGACCCAATCACATAGTTCAGGAGCTGTGTGAGTCAGGTGGGCGTCCTGGGCTTTCCGTCCTAACTTGACTGATGAGCCTTACGGTTTCTGTGGACGTAAAGCACCATTGAACCATGCTTAGGCACTGGTCACAGTTTGTCCCTAATAAGTCAACCGACATCCGAGGACATGAAGCTCTACGTCATCATCATCAGGACCCAATCACTGAGAGTTCAGGAGCTGTGTGAAAGTCGACTGTGGCTGTTCTGGGCTCCCCGTCCTAATGAGCCTTATGGTTTCTGTGGAGCAACACTCAACCAAGGACCCAATTTCGGGTATAGCGTCAGCGGACAAGGGGGCGCATGCGCAGCACTCGATGTTTTAGGGGCACCGACAGATTTGTGTTTTAAAATGTTCTACTGTCTTACTGCTATCTCCTGGTCTAATTTGTTCCAGTCGATGGTAGTCCTGGGGGAAAAGAGAGTATCTCAGTAGAGATCAGTTTTTGTTGGATCTACTCTAGAACTCCGAGTTGTTTCTTGCGTGGTCTATCGCTATATTTGCTGTCTTGAAGTCCGTTGGGTTTCTGGGTTTGATCAGTCTTTTGGAACTTAGGGGTGTCAAAAACTCATTGCGGGGGTCAGCCCTCGGACTATCTTGATGAAGCCGAGGGTCAGTTGTTGATGTTTCCTTCTATTTTCAAGCGACTGCGGTCCGAGGTCTCTCAGCATGTTGGTGATACATCCAGGGAAGAGGTCTTTGCAATTCTGGTTAAAGCGAACTGTACGTCTCCGGGATTTTTCTAGCTTGTCAATGTCATTTTGCTGGTAGGGGTCCCGCTGTGTTCCACGGCAGAGCAGAGAGCGATAGTTAGATACCTCATCACTGACTGAAATAAAGTCAGAAAACAATTTCTGAAAATTGTCTATCCTGATTCCTCAATCATTGACACCGTTGTGGGCGATCTGGCTGCTGACTTCAGTTGTGGATATCTTTGACATTTTCTAGCTGTTTGTATACTTAGCAAAGAACCCGTTGTCTGCAAACCGGATACTTGAAACTGCAGTCTAGCGTGAGATGAACTAAGCCAAGACTTGCCATCCGGTGACATCGGTAGTATCGACTCCTGAACCTACCCTATTCTTTCAGTCGTACGCAACTACTAGCAACACATAAATGTTTTACCAGCCTGCTATTCTTGCGTGTCCTCCACGCGCTGTGGAGTTTACCGGGAAGGAAGACGTACTGTTTATCCTGAACACTCGGTGTTATTAACAGTGTCTTGTGTGTGTGTGTGTGTGTGTGTGTGTGTGTGTGTGTGTGTGTGTGTGTGTGTGTGTGTGTGTGTGTGTGTGTGTGTGTGTTTTGTTATCTTATTTTTGCTGCGAAATATCACATTTTCGGCCCGGACCAAGAACGATAACATCATGTCATGAAAGTATAGAATAACTGGCTGGGTCAGTTTTCTGTGATTAAGCTTGCGCTCACAAACAGATCACTTATCAGTGAAAGTATTAAAAAGCCTGGTGCTTCAAAATGAACTTGTTAGCTTAAGCCCCAGTCACACCGGGTTTGCGACCAGGTTACGAGCTAGGTATGACCGAGAAAGGAAGGAATCGTGGGGGAATCGCAGAAAGAGCGCACGGCGACTGGTTCTAGAGGTCGTGGGTAATTGTTAGAGGCAAACTGGTCGCCGCAAGGTCGACGGTCGTGTTCAAATCTTGGGCCCGGCGATTCCAAATCGCCGGAGGTCGTAGACGGGTCGTATATGACCAAGTCGTGCCACCAGTTGTGGCGATCTACGATAACTGGTCTTGGCCAGACCGGGCCAGTCGCACGATTGGTCGTAAGACGTCACGACTGGTAGTGCGACCAGTCACAACCAGTTGCACGACCTTACGACTGGCCGCGCGACCGGTCTTCCCTCGCATATATATTAAAAAAAGCGCTTAATCAAGCGCTAGTATCAGTATTCTTTCAACTTCCTGACAGAGCAATGCTGAAGAAACGCCGCCCAAGAAAGGCAAGGGAAGGGCGAAGAGGTCACATCCAGATGCACACTCGGAAGAAGTGGCTGCCGGTGAGCCGGTTTGGCCTAGCGGTAAGGCGTTAGGCTGGTAAGCAAAGGGACTTCGGTTCGAATCCGCTTCGGCTCTCCTTTCTCTTCAAAAGTTGTGGTCTGTGGACACTGTCTCGTGACTTTGTCCCTCAAAATTATGAAACATGAAAACGGCTTTCATCGCTGCCCATCTTAATGCAGGAGTCGTTCTGGTGGTGACAGTGTAGCGATAGGTATAGAATCTCCCTCTCCACCCCCACCCCCCTCCACCCCCCTTCTCCCCGTCCCTAATAAGCCTTATGGTTTCTGTGGACGTTAAGCACCATGTTTACTTAGTGGCTGCCGAAGGGCAAGTGACTGTACATGCCGATATCCACGTGCCAGCAGAGGCCATGCGACCCCCAGAGAGCTGTGACTGGTCGTGCAACAAGTCGTGGCAATCAGCCACTGGTCGTGCAACCAGCCGCGACTACCTATGACTTTCTCGCAATTAATATGTGAAATTGCACCACCAGTTGTACGACCTGTCGTAGAAGCAATCGGAGTGTGTAACCGCAATGGCAAGGTCGTAGAAACTTGAACTTGGAGACTAGTCATAGCTTGGCCAAATCGCCGACAATCGCGCATGATCAAACAATCGTACGCGCCGGTGTGACTGGGGCTTAACCTGTACACGTGGACTTGCATATACTGCGTATATGTAGGTCCATGCTTGAGCACACTGCCGCGGCACGCATACCCGCAGGTGTGTGGCGCAGAGAGAGAGAGAGAGAGGGAGACAGAGAGTGTGTGGGAGGGTCCAAGGTATGCATATTTACTTAGGTCTATGCTTTAATGGATTTGAAAGTGATTGTGTATGTTTGTGTGCCGTGTGTGTGCGTGCGTGTGTACGTGCAGGCGGGCGGGCACGCGCGTCAGTGTAAGCTATGCTCCACACAGATGTGTATTATGCACATTATACACCAGCAATAAAAGACAAGATCGCACATGCGCAGAATCACGCGTGCGAACGAAATCCAGTCGACGAAGTTTTATGCTGTTATTTTGACCGTCAGTTTTCTGTCGACGTGTGACGAGCGTACGTGCCGTCTACGCTAAGTGACCGACATGCCCCCTTGAACAGGTCAACAGTCCTACAAGGGTGGCCATCTCATTTAACTCTTTGATCCTGGCGGCTGAGCAGAACTACCACGCACGCGAACAAAATCCGGTTGAAGACGTTTTATGTTGTAAATGTGATACTGACCGCGTGTTTTCTGCCGTTCTGTGACGAGCATATGTGACGCCTACACCGACAACGACCGACATGCCCCCTTGAGCAGATCAACAGACCTACAAAGGGTGGCCATCTCGCATAACTCTTTGATCCTGGCGGCTGATGCAAACGACTGCGTTTTTGCGTGTAGCTGGTATCAGCCAGCTGGCGTACTTGCGAGTCTCAATTCGCATAAAGTGCGTCACCCTATGCACACACACACACGCGTGCGCGCAAGCACGCACACACACACACACATGATTTTTCACTCACCATGTACTTTTTATAAACAGTTCACGTTGTGTTATCTGGATGGTGACCAGTGAGTTCGTGGGGAGCCAGTGAGGAGGGAACATTCAGTTTAGGTTTTGGACGAAGGTGGAGGAACGAGACTAGAGAGGATGAAACAGTCCTACCTCAGCAACCCCAACACAAACCCTAAGCATGGTACTGGACCACACTGGGCCTAAGGACTGGGCACAGTGGGCCTAGAGACTGGGCTTCAATGGGCCTAGGACACAGTGGGGCCACACTGGGCCTAGAGATTGGGCTTCAATGGGCCTAGGACAAATGGGACTGGGCCACACTGGGCCTAGAGACTGGGCTTCAGTGGGCCTAGGACACAATGGGACTGGGCCACATTGGGCCTAGAGACTGGGCTTCAGTGGGCCTAGGACACAATGGGACTGGGTAACATTGGGCCTAAGACACAATGGGACTGGGCCACACTGGGCCTAGGACACAATGGGACTGGATAACAATGAGCCTAGGACACAATGGGACTGGGCCTAGAGACTGGGCTTCAGTGGGCCTAGGACACAATGGGACTGGGTAACAATGGGCCTAGGACACAATGGGACTGGGCCACGCTAGGCCTAGGACATGATGGGACTGGGCCTAGGGCACAACGGGACTGGGTAACAATGGGCCTAGGACACAAAGGGCCTGGGCCTAGAGACTGGGCTTCAATGGGCCTAGGACACAAAGGACCTGGGCCTAGGCATTGGGCCACAGTGGGGTTGTGCCACCATGGGACTGGGCCACAATGGGCCAAGGGACTGGGCCACAGTGGGACTCCAACACCAAGCACTCACTGTACTTTTGTCGCATGTGATTCTGAATGAGCAACTGTAGCCTTTCATGATGCATACTGAGTAGCTGTCAAGTGGTGTACTCACAGTGATGTTTGGTTGTTACATGGCTGGTGCCAAGTGAAACTGCTGTTGACTCGCACACGTTCTGTGTGCACCATATAACCATGCACACAAAACCCTGTACGTAGGGTACATGTGTGTTTGGCTGTAACCTGCCACTGGCACTTTTGGCAGTATGACCCAGCTTTTTTATGTGCTGCTGCGGTAACATGGAGGTGGAATGGATATCGAAATAAGTCAGCACAGAAATCTGACCCTGGAGAAGAAAATTCTCCCACCACTTTAGACACAATGGGACTGGGTCAGAGGGACTGCAGTAATACAGGACTGGGTCACAACAGGACTAGGTGAAGGTGGGTCCACCTGCACTGAGACCATGAGTGGTGCCATGCCAGGGTAAAACTAGGTATAAAATTCAGCTTCTTTGTCATATCTGTGAGGCACCCTGTTGTAAGACGACTCCTTCTATTTAAACTCGTTATGCGTAAAATGGGATCTGTCTGGCAAATATAGTAGTTTGCTGTGCAACACACATGCTTACAACAAACAACATGAAGACCATTAGCTTTTGTGCCTATACATTCATCATTCATTTGAGAATTTATTAGAAAAAGACAACAAAAACAGCAAATTTGATTTTGCTTAAAAAGGAAGAAACAATGTAACTGCAACCAAAATCAAGTACCATATAACCACAAAAAGGGAAAAAAAAGAAGCTCTGGTTATGGTAGCCATTCTGATTAATATGTTTAACACCATTGGCAGTATTATTACAATAAACAAATAATGTCTGTTTATGGGATAAAGCTTGTAGATGGGGAGGTGAGGGGGGGGGGAGAGAGAGAGAGAGAGAGAGAGAGAGAGAGAGAGAGAATATGGGTCCGAGTGGCTAATTTTAAAAGAAATGTCTGAAAATAACAACACATCAAAATTTAAACCAAAATGATTACGCTATTGTGTAAAACATGCAGCAACAGCATTACACTGTGCTGTTCAAAATTCACACACATTATAAACATTCTCTGATAGTCACAACAGGCAAGAGCTTGAGCAAAATTAAACTTCCTTTCAATGTGTAAACAATTTTGGGAGAGAGAGAGAGCCAGAGACAGAAGAGACGGAGAGAGACAGAGAGTCACACACACAGACACAGAGAAAGAGAGAGAGAAAGAGAGCGAGAGGTGGGTGGGGGGAGTGCAAGTCATAAGCAAGAATTTGACCAAAATTAAGATTAAACTGGGGGGGGACGGGGGGGGGGAATAAGAAAAGACGACGATTACTGTGTGGAAATCACCGGTCTGATATTTAAAAATCAACAACGTTCATGCATTAAAATCACACAAATCACATAACTGCTTTAAGCATATTTCATTAAAGGAAAGTCATCCATAGACAATACAAGAATATTCAGTTACACAAAACATCATACAAGCTAATTAACATCAGAATCACATTACTGATAGTATCCTCTCATCAAGTGAAAAGTGGGCATAGGTGTAGAGAGCAACATACCTTGGATCATCTTGCATCAGTACTCATTTCAGGATAAACCTTTGTTCAAGCAACTCATCACTACCAAGACCTACCTACTGCCAGACCACATCAACCAACCCTTACCCACCCACTGCCACACTTAACATCAACCAACCCAGACCCACCCACTGCCACACTTCACACCAATCAATCCAGACCCACCCACCCACTGCCACACTTCACACCAATCAATCCAGACCCACCCACCCATTGCCACACTTCACAGCAACCAACCCAGCCTTTGTCCGTGCAACTCACCCCTTCCAAGACCACCCACTGTCAGACCTCACAGCAACCAACTCAGATCCACCCACTGCCACATTTCACATCCCTACTAAGAGTAAGACCCACTCACTGCAGACCTAACACCAGCCAACCCAGACTAACAAACATCTACATCTAAGGCAAGAAGGCTGGGGCTGTATGCACAGGACTGTGAAACCTTTAGGGTAAACACCACCCGGTGTGCTGCTGCTCTGGGAGTCAGCATCCTTGATCTTTTCCATTCATAAATGCAGAGTGGCTGTGGGAAGAGTCACTCTGAGAGCTGAGTCTGAGAAGTGAACTTATTTCCATGCATGGACATTATTTCTGCCACGACAGAAAGGGATGCATACAACATCATTGCATTTGCTACAGATTTGCATCTTTCTCTCCAAGGGGGTGGGGTGGGTGGGGGGCAGTGACAGAGAAACAGAAACAGAAATAGAGCATATGCACACAAAAGCTGCATATATACAAGGCACAATACGAAAAATCCAACACTTGTCATATCTAATGCCTTAACCCCAGTCCACCTTGGCTTAGACTGTGTCACAACACACTGACACCAGCAAGAACACCAAGGCCGCATAATTGTTTTGTTAGGTGCTGCAGAGTTGTGTGTAAACTATCTTCAACCATGATAAGCTATTTGCATAATATTATCCACCCTCTGGAAAAAGAGATAAATCCTCTGAAGATGGAGTTTGCTGCCCATGTGGTGGGGTGTTAAAACAGTCACATACACAATCCTCTCACCCTATGGAATGTATTCGTCAAACTGAAAAATGCTGCTGGAGAATAACTGAGTACTTGTCAAGTCAACATCCCTGACCAAAGATCTTAAGGTCTTTCAATGTAAAACAAATGCCATCCTATTAGGACATTTTGATTCTGGACAAATCCAAAATAATAATCGTTGTCACGTTTCATAGTAGCCTCCTCATGCAATGAACAGGAAGCGGAAAAAACTTGACTAAAAAAATAAAATAAAATGTAAAAAAGAAAGAAAAAAGTATCTCAGTATTATGGAAAACACAAAATGGTACACGTAATATTACCATCTACTCATTCTTATTCTGAGTACTTGCTATATATCTACAGACACCCAATGCCCAGTGCATATGTGTTTAAAAATAAATAAATATCTGTAGTGAACATCTACTGACAGTTGTCAGCACTACAGTACATCTACCCATTCAGCAGTGGTGTAGGGCCCACCTTCATTTGGAGCTGATGGCTGCTTTCATAATTTACCTTAAAACTAAAAGCAAAAAGTAGCTGAAAGCTTTCATTCACAAATGCTCTGAGGTTTTCTGACAGACATTGCATAGAAATGACTGTGTATGTTGTTACAGTTCACGTGGCTCTCTTGCACAACCCTATTAGCCTTTGCGTAGATCATACAGGGAAATTAAGGGGAACCCCCATGTGGAAAAGCACCACAGGCCCTTTCAATCGGAAAAAAGAAATGGAATTAAAAACAACAACAAAAAAACAGGCTGACAAACAAAGTGATAGCAGTGCTTTCTCATTGATTTATGATCTAATTTGTTAAAAGTCCATGTTTGAAAGTCACAAGAACATATCCCATGAGCACCAGTAGAGGCTGGGGGTGGGGGGGAGGGGGGGGTAGTTGATTGTGATACTTTATTACGTTTTTTTTTTTTTTACAACTCTATTCCTGGGAGAGAGAGAGAGAGAGAGAGAGAGAGAGAGAGAGAGAGAGAGAGAGAGAGAGAGAGAGAGAGAGAGGTTTTACCACTTTATGATTACACCTGTCTGCATGTTCAGTCATGCAAGGAGACTTGGTGTTGTTCAGGAATACAGTCAAGTAGGCCACGCTCCTTCAGCACCTTTCTGCTGAACAAGCGTGCATAGTACTTGTGACCTGTGTCACACAGGCAGGTCACAATCGTGTTGCCTGGCCCCATCATCTTGGCCACCTGCACTGCAGCTGCCACATTCAGCCCGGTCGATGCTCCCACAAAAAAACCCTCCTCATGCAAGAGACGGAAGGTCATACTGACTGCATCGGTGTCCTGGATACACAAAGCATCATCAATGGGAGCGCCCTGAAGATTTTTCGTCACGCGACCCTGTCCAATGCCCTCGGTGATGGAACTGCCTTCAGTGCGATGCAGCTTGCCTGTCTTGACGTAGTTGTACAGAACACTGCCTTGTGGGTCAGCAAGAACTACCTGTATGTTGCAGTTTTTTTCCTTCAGATATGTTCCAACGCCAGCCAGTGTGCCTCCCGTCCCTGTGCCAAATACGACTGCATTCACCTTTCCATTCGTCTGCTCCCAGATTTCAGGACCTGTTGTCTGAGAAATGCAGAACACGGAACAGTCAAAACAGAAATCGTGTACGTCATTTCCACTACAGAAGAAGCAAAGTTTGGAAAGGAGGGAACTCTATCCATTATGTCCCGTTTGCATGCAAGGTGATGTAAAACATAAGATCTTTTTTGTTGTTGTATGTAACACAAGTGACAAGTACAATATTACAAGGATTATTTCTTGGTGTTAGTTTATTCATCATCTAAGGGGGACAGCAGCATTTGTGACAGGAGCTGAGGTTGTGTGTATTGTGACCCGCTGCAAGGTCATGCGACAGCCTCAGACTGTTGTGAGCTAAAAAGCATACTGTAAATTATGCTCTACTGATGCTTAAGCAACTGCAGAGACATTACCTCTGGGGTGACTGGAGCCCATAAACTTATTGTTATATTAACAAATAAACACAAACACAAGTTATCAAAAAGGATATCACCTCCATGTGGGCCCGCCTGTTGGCAACGTTGTCAAACTGATTGGTCCAAACAGCGTTGTCTAGGCTCTCAGCATACTCCCGAGCCAGGTGGTTGTAGTTGGCTGGGTCAGACCAAGGCACCACAGGGACAGGCCTCACCTCAGCACCTAAAGTTTCAAGCAGCTGAATCTTCTCCTTTGACTGGTTGTCAGGCATGTAGATCACACACCTAGGACACAGACAGAGTAATCAGTTAGTAGCTGCATTTTACTGTCCGGTCAAACACGTAGGTACATAGATCACACACCTAGGACAGAGACAGAGTAATCAGTTAGTAGCTGCATTTTACTGTCTGGTCAAACACGTAGGTACATAGATCACACACCTAGGACACAGAGTCACAGTAATCAATTAGTAGCTACATTTTACTGTCCTGTCAAACGTGCAGGATCACCTGCATGTAGGTACATAGATCACACACCTAGGACAGTCACAATAATCAGTTAGTAGCTACGTTTTACTGTCCTGTCAAACGTGCAGGATCACCTGCATGTAGGTACATAGATCACACACCTAGGACTCAGAGTCACAGTAATCACTTAGTGGCTACGTTTTACTGTCCTGTCAAATGTGCAGGGTCACCTCAGGACAGTTATCGTGCTAGTCATATTTCAAACCGGCATGACATCTATAAGGCAGTGACAGTAGTTCACGGAAACCAGTCAGACAATCACTGTAACTGGTCAGATACACTGCTACCTACAAATACTGCTCCTAGAGCTCTCTTACTGTACTAGCAAACACCCTGTTGCTTTCCCCATCTAGAACACGTCACACACACACACACACCACACAGACTCTCTCTCTCTCTCTCTGTGCTGTGTTTCTTTATTTGTTTGCTTTTATTTTTTGAGAACTGGTCAAGCAAAATAAAAGCCAGTAGTTATAAATTATTGCTGATTTTGTTTTTGGCATTTGCTTATCTTAACTGGTGAAGTACCAGAAATTACTGGTGAATGCAAACCCTGCTCAGGACAAGCACTGTAGTAAGTCAATACACACTGAAGCTATCCTCCTGTCTTAAACTCGAGTCAGACCAACAAGCTCAGTATAGATAGATATATATACAAAGAGCCTGATATTTGAACCTATTGCCTGCCTCTTGCCCACCATAATGGCATCAACTTTTGTTTTTTCTGACAGTCACAGCCCTCCTTCCAACCATATATCATCTATCCTATACCCAACAACACAATTTACAATTTTGCGATAATGCATTTTATTATTTTACTTTTTTACAATGAAGCTCTTCTTCTGTGCAGTGAGTGAGCAAGCGAGTAAGCGATCAAAAGAGAGAGAGAGAGCAAAAGGAAATGACAAAACTGTGTACATGGATTTAAAACAATGAGTAAACCGTCTGTGTGTGCATTTTAGTGTACATGGATTTAAAACAATGAGTAAACTGTCTGTGTGTGCATTTTAGTTTTTAAAGCTTAAACTGCGATTAAAAATAAAAATGTACAAATATCAGACATCAGCATTTAATACTATAACAATAAAATTAAAATAAATAAAAACACACACACACAGACATGCTATGCAGTCACAGTCATCATCTACATACTAACAGATACCTAAATTTAGTGCTCATCATACTGCTCCCCCCCCCCCCCCCCCTTTCAAAGTACATATACAGATTACTGACAACAGTTGCATTTATATATATATATATATCTAAAGCTAGGCAGCGATGCAGAAGATCAAGATCAAGATAGTGACATACTGACTCAGTGACTGTGACCGTAACATAATGGCATGGCACACTGACGGTGACTCCAATTAAAGGGTTGTGGCTTGGTTCAATTGGAGAGCATCAGACCAGAGACCTAAAGGTCCCCACCAAGAGCACATAAAAAAAATATTTAAAAAAGAGTAAAAATGAAGGAGTGCCCTGGCCCCTTGTGGTGGCATGCACACATTATCACGTATACCCTTATACTTCCTGCTATGGAAGAAGAAGAAGAAAGATCCTGTTGTCCATGTTGGAATTCTTCTCTTTCCACATATTGTCTAACTTCAACGGTTTGAAGACTCTTACACTGTTTAGTGCATATTCTGGTGTTTCCCTAATCCACTGAACTCTGACATGGACTGCAGGATTTTTAATGAGCATAATAATACTGTGATCTTTCACCCAGCATATAATGATATATAAAATATGCATGTAGGGGGACCTTGGTTTATATTCTCATCTGCAGGACTTTTGTACATTCTGCACAGAATTTCACTTTAGACTATCACTCATCCATGTGGTGATCATGTTCGTTCATGCTTAACTTGGCTTTCATGAGCAGGTACTCTTGCTCTACACCACCATTTCAGTTTTGGTGGATTGTGGAAAACATACACATTTATTTTATATATCACATAAAAATTAATAGTCCCTAATAAACCTGATTAAAAAATAAAATAAAAAGCCCTTAAACTAGTTAAAGCCATCAGATGGTTTTTATAGACTTGAAGCCAATCTGTAGACAGTTCCTCAATGATCGAGGGATTTACATTATCACAGAAACTGATGATAGACTGAAGGTAAAGTCAAACTTGACAGTGGAATAAACAAGCACTGGATCAACCAAAAGTAAAATAAACAACATACAATATTACTAATAGCCACAAGATAGTGTGTTCAAGAAGACTAGCTCAGTAAGTTTGACACATGTATGTATACAGTTAGTCTATGACTAAAGTATTAAAATCTGAGTGAAAAAAGAAGAAAAAAGAAGAAGAAAAGAACCACTTAGTCTCGGTTGAGCGCGCACAGTAACGTGGGGGCACAGTCTGACTCGGCAATCATCACATAATCAGTTTGGTGAATTCTGCTTAAAAAGAGATTTTTTTTAATTTATTTTTTTAAAGACTAAAGAAGAAGACGAAGAAAAAGAAAAAAGGATGAAATGATGATTCTCACTTGAATCCCATAGGTCGACACATGTGCGCAAGTCCAATGCCTGTGTTGCCGGCCGTTCCTTCCACTACAGTTCCACCTGGCCACAGCTGTCCTGACATGACTGCATCTTGGATCAAGAACAGAGCAGCGCGATCCTTCACTGAACCTCCGCCGTTGCAAAATTCTGCTTTTGCTAGGATCTCGCAACCAGTTTCTTCGCTCATTTTGTTCAATCGAACAAGTGGGGTATTGCCCATCATTCCTACGAGTCCGTCGCGGATGACATCTGACGAAAAAAATCTTCTGTTTGCAAGCAAATATGCCGCTGAAAAACGACGACAGCAGACGACAGCAGCCATGATTGTAGCCAGAGACACTCTGCGTAACTTGTGAGCCACAAACAAAATTTCTTTCCAAAAGAGCAAACCGCAAACTCTGACCAATGACAGCAATTGAGACAAGAAAAATACAACCAATCAGACAACGAATAACAAACACAGCCAACATGTAGAGGCAGGTTCAACTGGGGCGATATATATCAGTGTTTGGATGTGAGTAATCCTGCCTTACTACTCCTTTTCACGGCAACGAGGAAATGAGGTAACTCAATTTGACATGATATTTCAAATGTGTACACTGGCGCAAGCGCCTAAGCGGTTTGATCCACTGTGCCGTTGACTATATCCAGTCCACTTTGAACGCCGAATGAGTGGGGTTGTTGTTGCCAGAGACGCTGAGGTGTCCACTTTGTCTTTGTCAAGTGTTGTGGGACCATGATCTCACACAAGCCACTTACAGTTGTTATTTGAATCCATTTGAAAACAAACCATGTTAGCGTGTCAGCCATGCTCTTTCTGGTCTCAAATTCAAAAAGACCTAAAGCAGTTGCACATTTAAACATGACCCCACTTTCGACATTTAGTACATGAGGCAAGGTATTCAGGGGCAGGGGCAGGGTGACATTGTCAGATTGTGACGTGTGTGTGTGTGTGTGTGTGTGTGTGTGTGTGTGTGTGTGTGTGTGTGTGTTTGTGTGGCGGGGTGGGGGTATTTCTTGTTTTCACCATAAAACAAATAACCCTAGACTAGCACAGTGTAATCTGTATTATGTTTCTTGATTGAAGAAAAAGTAACTCTGGCACTTCAATGTTTTTGTTGTTGTGCATATTAATGATAGTTTAATAAACTTTAGTTACTTCCATTCTTGTAAGTTATTCATCAGATTTTATTCACATCTTGTGGTTTGTAGAATTCATGCTATATTTATATTATTATAAAAATAATAATAATAATATTTGACTCAGTTGTTATTAATATAAATGAATGTATTGATATCATTTCAGACTCCAGCCGACAGCAGGACTTGCAAAGCAAGAACAGTGTATTTAAACTGTAACATAAAACTCACTGAAAAAAGTGTCAATGAACATTATAAACCAGTATACATGAGTGATCAATCATCAAAAAAACCCACCCAATCAAGTTGAAAGCTTAACTGAAGCAACCATGTCTCGGCCAGTCATACCCCCATTACACCCTCCTTCAACCCAAATCCAGACACATCAAACATCAGAAGTGCTCCGCCGTCGCCTGGCATCTGTTGAGCAGGACGCACAGCAAATCCTGGACCAGCTTGGAAACATTGGACAGCCCAGGCAAACACAGATTACACCCCACCACTCAGACTATGGCCAGTCCACAGCAGGCAGGGAAAGGGCTGCCATTGCTGAGAAAACTCTGGCCAACAGACCTCCCCTCCCCCCAGAGGGGTCAATGGTTGAGCCCTTGCCTAGCTCTTTTCCCCAGGACGCTCTCATTTCAAGGGTGTGCAAGTTGGAGAGCATGCTGCAGACTTTGAAGCTGGGCTTGGCAGGTGCCACCAGTGGGTTCAGTGGAGGTGTGGACCGGAAGAGACAGAAGGCGGAGGTAGATGACCGGGTCAGTCACGTCAAACAGGAGCTGGGTTCTGAGGTTATGCGTTTGAAGCGGCAGGTAGCATCACTTCAGGAAGAGTTGAACATGGAGGCTGAGGCCAGGCAGCGATTGAAGGAGGAGAGTGAAAAACTGAAAGAAGCACTGGAGGAGGCAACGCAGGCAAGGGTATGAACTGACTGTCACCTGTTTTGATGAGTACTGTATCAACTATCATCACAGTTTCTAATTCCACTTTACTCTCTTATTAACTTTGGAGTCTTGTAAATAATATTATAATTTAGTTATCCTAGTCTGCTCTTGTTGGGATGTTTGTGAACATTTTTGGTTTTGTCGCCCAACCTGCCCTGACCAGCTTTTCCATTCCAAAGGGGAATGAAGGTATTTATAAATGAAATCTAGTTGTTCACTGCTTTTTGATTCAGTTTATCATGGTAGAGGTAATGAAGTCTGGAGAGCTTTATGAACACATAGGTCCACACTTAGGCTAGATCTGTCCTAACCTGGTCTCACAAGATAATTAACACTAATAACATCAAGTTGGTGGTGGCAACTTAGTGTTTAATTTGTATATTAATTATTATATATATGTGTACCACTGACACTGTGTGTGTTTGTGTGTGTGTGTGTGTGTGCGCGCGCGCACAGAGAGAGAGAGAGAAAGAGAGAGAGAGAGAGAGAGAGAGAAGAACCATGATGTCTAAAATTTGGAACAAAGCATCTTATTTAGTTTGGAAGTAGATATTTATTTTTTGCATTGATGACCAATGACTTGTAAAGTTGTATAGCAAATAAATAATTGGATATTTATTTAACAAGGCTAATGATAACATTGAATCAACAGACCCCTTTCATTATCTTGCTGTTGCACAGTGACAGCCAAACAGAGTTGACTACAAAGTTCTACAACTTCAAAGCGGATGTAGGGGGGAACGTGCTGACATTGACTTAGAGTGTACTGAGATTTGACTGGGCTGAATCATTTTGGATGCCCACATACTTTGTAAAATTTCAGACTAATTCAATCTATTGACTGAAAAAGAAGCTCTGGCACCTGGCTGGCCATTGTTATATTTTTATTTTTTTAATTCTCATGGTGAGCCAGTAGGGGGATGTGGGGGACAATTAGTGTACACCAGCATGAGTGTGTGCAATCCACCTATGTGTGTGTGTGTGTGTGGGGGGGGGGTGTATGTGTGTGTGGGCACGTCTCACTGTGCTGACATGTGATTCTACATGAGTGACTAGCTTTTTGTCATGCGTTTTTTGAATATCAGCTGAAGTGGTGTACTTACAGTGCTGGCATGGCTGGTGCCACATGAAACTGCTGCCGTCTTGGTGCATGCTTTGTGTACACCATACAACTATGCGCCATGTCACTTCATACAAAGCCAGGGATGTGTGTTTAGCTGTACCTGCCACCTGCACTTTTGGCAGAATGACTGGGACCTTTTACGTGCTACTTATCCAGGCGGAGGCAGCTGCAGCGGTGGAGGACCTGTCCAGCACCAAGCAGAAGCTGATCAGTCACATCAATGAGCTGAAGGAGGAGGTTGCCAGGGAAACCAGTCTGCGGGCCAGCTTGGAGTCATCCCATTCCACTCTCATGTCCCGCATCCATGAGACGGAGGTCATGGCTGAAAAGGACAGGAAGGAGGTGGGTTTTCATGTTTAAACTGTCAGAGTAGGATAATAATAGTAACGTACTCTTTTATACATGTGCTTTTTTTCCAGATTGGAGCATGTAACCCATTACATAGAGGAGAACAAAACACTGTCAAAACAGACTTCTGTGCGCATGCATGCACAAACACACACATATTTACACACATACACACAACACATGCATACACACATACTGTTACACACATACACACACACACACACCACACACAGTCAATAGGATACTTGAACTGGTGAGATTTCAGGTCTTTGGAAACAGTGCATCTGAGAGGAGCGGAAGGAGAAACTTGGCAGATTTATCATTTAATGATAACTCTCTCCCAGAGTTTTGTCTCCCTCTGCCTGCCTTCCTGCCTTATTTGCCTGTCTGTCTGCATGTCTGTCACTCTCTCTACATGTGTCTGTGTCTCTGCATGTCTTTCTCTCACTTGCTGTTTCAGCAAGTAGCATCTTGTTTTGTTTGAACCACATTTTGGCACTGCTGGTATATCCTGTTCAAACTGGAATAGGCTCATGAACCTATTTTAAGAGCAAAGCAGTATGGTTGTGCCTAGAGGAGATTTACAGTGAAGCAAAAAATACTTCTGTTGCTATAAACAGTGATAGAAGAACCAGCTGAAAGTTGTGAATGGTAGTAGTTGCCCATTTTCTATGTTTTCAGAGACTGGGTCTTTGCCACGGGTTCCCCTTTAAATGATATAATTTTAACAGAGAGCAGGACAGAGTGTTTGCTTCCTTTCTGTATCTGCTGCTGTCTTTGCTGCTGCAGGTTCAGGCAGTCTCGGCCAGCACATCCAGCTTGCGCCAGGAGGTGGTGCGATTGAAGGAAGAGCTGGCGGCAGAGTTGGCACGGCGACAAATGGCAGAGGAGGCCTGCCAGCGCTTGATTGCAGAAAAGGGTAATCTTTCCTTGAATGCGAAACCGGTGGGCCTGACTCTAGTGTTTTTAGCTTTGTGCTTTGTTCACTGACTTGGCTGGCTCTTGTTTTCATTTGTCACCATGACAGCAGGATTAAAAGTTTCCCTCATGGTGCATTTATCACCATGACATCAGGGTTAAAAGTTCAATCGTGGTGCATTTATCGCCATGACATCAGGGTTAAAAGTTCCATCGTGGTGCATTTATCGCCATGACATCAGGGTTAAAAGTTCCATCGTGGTGCATTTATCGCCATGACATCAGGGTTAAAAGTTCCATCGTGGTGCATTTATCGCCATGACATCAGGGTTAAAAGTTCCATCGTGGTGCATTTATCGCCATGACATCAGGGTTAAAAGTTCCATCGTGGTGCATTTATCGCCATGACATCAGGGTTAAAAGTTCCATCATGGTGCATTCGTTTGTCACCATGACAGCAGTGTTAATAAGTTTCCATCATGGTGCATTTGTTTGTCACCATGACAGCAGTGTTAATAAGTTTCCATCATGGTGTGTTTGTCACCTTGACAGCAGTGTTAAAAAGTTTCCGTCATGGTGTGTGCGCACCTAGAATAGTCTCCATGGACAAGAGTTTGTGCTTGATAAATACTTTAATTCTTTTGTTATTGTTTTGCTGCCAGAAAAAGCCCAGGCAACATTTCAGACTGCTCAGTCCGACTGTCAGCTGGCATCTAGTGAGCTGTCTCGGCTTCAGAGTCAATACTCTGATTTGATCCGGCAGTTTGAACAAACACAGAAAGTTGTTGATCAACAAAGGGTAAGTTGGATTCGCTTTGGGTGTATTACTAAGACTTCTTGAGGGGGATAGGGGATTAATAATCCTTGGGATGAAAAGATAATTAATGTGCTGATTGCCCTGTTAGTGCATTTCAGGGTTTACCTTTTAGTATTTAAAGGAAATTAGGCATTTTAGTGTTGTACACTTCTCTTGTTTGATTCTGTACTAGTTTTAATAAATCGTGTTGATTTATTCTGCCATTATTTTCATTTAGATCAGAACTATAAAGTGTGTGTGAAAATACCTGAGATGTGGTTTTGTACATAACTGCTCTTAATCTTATTTAGTTGTCATGTTTGTTATGGCCAGCCCCCACCCCCACCCATCCCCATTTGCATGATTGTGTATACACACATTTGCTCGCATGCATACATACAAACACATGCACACACACACACACATAGCATGCCATACAAAGGGACACACACACACACACACACACACACACACACACACATACACACATAGCATGCCATACAAAGGGACACACACACACACACACACACTATTGTGTTTTCTTGACTGTATGTATTTACAGGCACACATGCAAGAGGTGGAAGCTGAGAGAGACCGCCTGCGCCAGGTAGCTAACAAGGTCTCAGAAGAACAACAAAGAGTTCATGCACTGCAGAAACAGTTAGCTGAGGTCAGTGATGGGTGAATTTTGCTTTTCCAGTATATTTCCAGTAATATTTTTATAAAAGGGATGCCAGTATAATATGTCTGTTAAAAAAAAAGAGTAGGGGATGACTCCCCCTATTCCCACTATGCCAATATAATATGTCTGTTAAAAAAAAAAGAGTAGGGGATGACTCCCCCTATTCCCACTATGTATTCTCTGAAGCTGGAGTACAGCTGCCTGATGTATGCTACCTTGGTGCTGATTTATGTTGGTGATGATCTTCTGTCACAGGTAGGTATGCAGCAGAATAGCAGAGGGTGCCATGGATGTTAGTATTAATTTACTTCCAGAAAATGGCTCTACATGGATGGGTATCGCTCAGGTTTAGGTGAGCCGCCAAATTCCAGAAGAAGGAAAGAAAACAAGAAGAGAAAAACAAATTTTGTTTTGGTACTGTTGAAATTTCTTTTCTTGGAAATGGAAAAACGTTTTTACTTTGTTTGTATTCTGTGTTTTGTAGTCACTGTGTGCATTTGTTGATTCACCAAGGTTGAAGAGAGTCACCGCCTAGTCCGAGGAGATCTGGAGGAAGAGATGGCAACTCTTCGTGCAACAGTCACCAGCCTCACCACACAGAACTCAACCCTGCAAAGTCAAGTGTGAGTTATATCAAGAATTGTGGGCCTTGGTTAGATATAGATTTGCGAAAAAGGAAAAATGGGCACATGCATGTACATGTACTACATTTAGACAGGAAACACTGGAAGTTACTGATGAGACGTAGTACTTTTTGCCAGAATTAAAAAAAAAAAAATTTAAGTATTTATAAAGCGCAAAATCTTATCCATAAAGAAAACATTAGGAATTACTAATCAGACATGTCCTACTTTTTGCCAGAAGACTCTAGGAGTTATCTCCCTGATATAACCATCCTGGTTGGCTGAGTGTAAAGCATCAAGTTATTTATGCTAGGAGTTATTAATCAGACATGTCCTACCTTTTGCCAAAAGACACTGGGAGTTACCTCCCTGATATAACCATCCTGGTGTGACTGGGTGTAAAGCATCAAGTTACTTATGCTGGGAGTTACTAATCAGACATGTCCTACCTTTTGCCAGAAGACACAAGGAGTTATCTCCCTGATATAACCATCCTGGTTGGCTGAATGTAAAGCATCAAGTTACTTATGCTAGGAGTTAATAATCAGACATGGACTACTTTTTGCCAGAAAACAATACAATAATATTTTATTCATCCTTAAAAAGGAAATTCAGTTGTCTGCATTTGACAAATAATAACAAGTACATAAAACATAATTAAATATTATACTGTTTCACTTGCTTAATTATAATAAAAAGCTTAATAAAATCAAGTGAATAAACAGTAAGAATGCTGTGGTCACAATGACAATGACACTAGGAGTTACTAGTTAGAGATTACTTTTTGCCAGAAAAAACTAGGAGTTACTAATCATACATGAATTATTCTTTTGCCTTGGAGCACAAGGAGTACTGATCAAACATATATGACTTTTCACCAAGAAAAACTAGTAGTTACTTATCAGACCTGTGTTACTGTTTGCCAGGAAAGTATAGTAGTAACTGATCAGAAAGTGTATTAGCGTTTGCCTGGAAATGGTAGTAGTTATTTATCACATAGACGAAACATGTATAACGTTTTGCCAGGAAACACTAGTAGTTATTTATCAGACCTGTGTTACTGTTTGCCAGGAAACTATAGTAGTAACTGATCAGAAAGTGTATTAGCATTTGCCTGGAAATGGCGGTAGTTATTTATCACATAGACGGAATGGTCGATGATACCAGCATGTCCCAGCCTTATGTGCTCTTTTAACAAGGGTAATATTGAAGGGACTAACTCTTCGAAAATTTGTGTCTGATGTTTGTGGATGTATGTTTCATGTTTGCGAAGTGATTTGTTTTGTAGGTTGGCTTGACAGAGGGTTGATACATATGTGAGAAGAGTTTAGAAATGTGTATTTGCTTATGAGCTGAGTTTGACTGTCCTGAGGTGACCCAGTCCAATTATTACTATATAACTTTTTGCATGGAAACACTACTATGTACTATTTTCTGCCAGAAACGCCAGAAGTTGCTAATTAGACATGCATTATTTGTTGCCATAAAGCACATGGAGTACTAATCAGATATGAATAACTTTTTGCCAGGAAATGCTGGTAGTTACGTAAGAAACACTAGTAGTTACTTATCAGACATATACTATTTTTTGCTAGAAAACACTTTCAGAAGGAGCTGGAATCCTCTCAGAAAGCACTAGCTGGTCGAGAGCGAGATTTCTGCTCAGCGGCAACAGGTCTGGAGACGGAGCTGAACAATGTGCGGAGACAGCTGCAGAGTCTGGAGACGGAGAAGGAGAGTGTGCTTAAAGGAAAGGAAGATCTGCTGGAGGAGGTGAGACTCTGTCTGTTAAAACACTGTCTGTTGAGACACCATCTGTCGAGATTCTGTCTGTTGAGAGGCTGGCTGTTGAGAGGCTGTCTGTTCAGATTCTGTCTGTTGAGAGGCTGTGTGTTGAGATGCTTTCTGTTGAGATGGTGTGTGTTGAGATTCTGTCTGTTGAGATGGTGTGTGTTGAGATTCTGTCTGTTGAGAGGCTGTGTGTTGAGAGGCTGTCTGTTGAGAGGCTGTGTGTTGAGAGGCTGTCTGTTGAGATGCTGTGTGTTGAGAGGCTGTCTGTTGAGAGGCTGTCTGTTGAGAGGCTGTGTGTTGAGAGGCTGTCTGTTGAGAGGTTTTCTGTTGAGATTATGTCTGTTGAGAGGCTGTGTGTTGAGATGCTATCTGTTGAGATGGTGTGTGTTGAGATTCTGTCTGTTGAGATGGTGTGTGTTGAGATTCTGTCTGTTGAGAGGCTGTCTGTTGAGATGCTGTGTGTTGAGAGGTTGTCTGTTGAGATGCTGTGTGTTGAGAGGCTGTCTGTTGAGAGGCTGTCTGTTGAGATGATGTGTGTTGAGATGCTGTCTGTTGAGAGGCTGTCTGTTGAGAGGTTTTCTGCTGAGATTCTGTCTGTTGAGAGGCTGTGTGTTGATATTCTGTCTGTTGAGATGCTGTCTGTTGAGAGGCTGTCTGTGGGGATTCTGTCTGTAGAGAGGTTTTCTGTTGAGATTCTGTCTGTTGAGAGGCTGTCTGTTGAGAGGCTGTTTGTTGAGACAGTGTCTGCTGAGATTCTGTCTGTTGAGACACCGTTTAGATCTGTATGTTCCTCAACACACATGATGTTAATAATAATTTATTTATTTTTAAAATTGCCCCCCAGAAAAGATTTTGCATGCAGCTCACTTTGCATGTTATGTTGGTGTTGACCTGCATGTGTTTGGCTGTGGTGGTGGTGTAGGTGAACCAGACGGTGGACTCGCTGATGACGGACCGTGCTCGCCTTCAGGGGGAGGTGGAGAAAATGCGAGCAGAGATGGAGCAGCTGAGGGAGAAGTGCAGGCAGACGGACGCGGAGAATGTGCAGCTTATTGAGCGCATCGGTAACATTGAACATCAGCAGGTGTGTATGTGGGTGTGGGTGGGTGCACATCGGTGTGTTGCTGTCAGTATGTGTCTTTGTTGGTGTTGATGTGCGTGTGTGGGTGTTTATGAATGTGAATTTAAGTGTATGTTTGTGTGTGTGTTTATGTGTGTGACTTTCAGGATGGTTTGGCTGTGTGCTTGGTGTTTCATAAGTGTATGTGTGCATGTACATTGTGTTCCTATGAATGTTTGTTTGGGCATGTTTGAACTGTTTGGGTGCATACACATTCCACACTCGTCAGAGTGTGAGTACACGCACGCACAGGCATGAACCAGCATGATGCATTATCAGCCTTTCTGTGTTCAGACGTGCATGAACCAGCATGGTGCATTATCAGCCTTTCTGTGTTCAGATATGCATGAACCAGCATGGTGCATTATCAGCCTTTCTGTGTTCAGATATGCATGAACCAGCATGATGCATTATCAGCCTTTCTGTGTTCAGATGACGCATGAACCAGCATGATGCATTATCAGCCTTTCTGTGTTCAGATGACGCATGAACCAGCATGATGCATTATCAGCCTTTCTGTGTTCAGATGACGCATGAACCAGCACGATGCATTATCAGCCTTTCTGTGTTCAGATGACGCATGAACCAGCACGATGCATTATCAGCCTTTCTGTGTTCAGATGACGCATGAACCAGCATGATGCATTATCAGCCTTTCTGTGTTCAGATGACGCATGAACCAGCATGATGCATTATCAGCCTTTCTGTGTTCAGATGACGCAGCGCAAAGTGGAGACCACCCTGAAGGACATGATGGAGCAGAAGAGCAAGCTGGCCTATGACAACGGCAAGCTTCAGTCGCAGGTGACGCAGCTCTCCCAGGACCTGGCTGCAGCGCAGGCACAGTGCAGCGACACTGCTCAGCTTCGCAAGGTCACCGAGATGGCCCAGGCCAAGGTGATCCAGGTGAGTGTTAGTCGTGGTACTCTGTGTGTACGTATGCGTGCGTGCATATGTGTGTGTGTGTGTGTGTGTTTCAGTGGTGTGCGTGTGTGTGTGTGTGTGCCCAGTACAATGGCACAAGTCAAGTGTAAAAGTTAATGAAGTGGATTCAGCCAAGTCCATGCATGTTGTTGTTACAAACAACAATAATAACAATGATAAATGAAATAAAAATGAGTGTTTGGCATGCAGTATAGAGTGGAGTACCTTGGTGTGCATGTAACCATATCTATGTGCATATGTGTACATTACTGTGTGTCTGTGTGCGTTTGCATGCAGGATATTTGGTCTTTGTGTTAACTGGTGGTTCGCCGGCTGATCACTACTGTTACAGCAGAGAGTGGTTTACATCTGAGAGTGACATTCGGACATGTCAAAGAAGGCAGCGTCTGAAGGCTGTGCAGCAGAATCCTACTTTACTGCTCTAAACCCCCAGATAAGACACCAGGCTGATGAGAGACCGCCTCTTTAGCAGGGTCATTTTGGCCACAGCTGTGCCTTCCTATCTCCATGTGAATGAAACCCTGACAAGGATTGCCTCTTTAGCAGGGCCACTTTGGCGGCAGCTGTGCCTTCCTATCTCCATGTGAATGAAACCCTGACAAGGACCGCCTCTCTTGCAACACCACTTGGCCTTGTAGGGCCCCGTTGTACCATCAGTAGCCTTTGATGGTGTCCTAACTGAACAGATCAGTGCCAAAAAAGTCCAGAGTACAGAATACTCGATTCATCCCATTATGGGAAATTACGGTGTCATCTCACACATACCTCTCCCCCCCCAAAAAAAACCCCACCGAAAAACTAACAAAAACAACCTAAAAGCAACATCAAACAAAAAACTAAAACGTAAAATATTTGAATTTCTCCTGTGCAAACAGCTGCAGAAGGAGGCGAATGAGTTCAAAATGGCGGCGCAGAAGCTGGAAGGGCATCTGCGTCACACGAGTGACCTTCTGGAGCAGAAGCAGCACGAGCTTCAGCTGACGCAGGCTCGGCGGGAGGAGCTGGAGAGAGAGATGGGGAAAGTGATGGGACGAATCGAAGTCTTGGAGTCCCAGGAAAGTCACAAGGTGGGTGCCATGGGTGTGTGTGCTGGCCTTTTTTTTTTTAAAATCATTCTTTTAAATCATTTTTTTTCTTTCTTTGCAGTTTTTTTTTTTTTTTTTTTTTTTCTCAGTTGACTTGTGTCTTGGTACTGTTGCCTTACGACTTGTTTTCTCCAGTGTCTTTTCCAAGAATCCAGTAAAGTAGAATCTGTTGGCATGATGGATTCATGTGTTCTGTTTCAGCTCTTGCACTGTAAAAGCAACAGCAGAAATGTCTAAGACACCAAGTAAATGCATTGTTGATAGGCTGCCAAGCTAAATAAATGATCGTTAAATAAATTATTATCTAGAATTCCAAACAAATGCTACATACGAAAATGTGTGTCCAAAAGCACACACACTGAGGTAAAAAAAAATCTTTTTTACTAATATAAAGTCAATTTGAAGATCCTGTGAATTTTGTTGTAAGGCTCCTGACAGTGTAACCAATGTCCTTACAGTGTAACCAGTGTCCTAACAGTGTAACCAATATCCTGATGGTGTAACTAGTGTCCTTAGTTTCACGGTTTTGTTCGTATACTTCTCTAACTCAGGGTGTTTTTACCCATGTTTGCATTTCCATTTTCTGTTTTTTTCTTTTCAGTCACGACAGCACCACAAGAACATGGAAGATGCCAAGTCGGTGAACCGTGAAATTGCCAGCACACTGGAGGCGGTGATGCAGTCACACACTCAGCTGCAGGAGCTGGTTGAAAACCTACAGGCTGAGCTTGGTCGCCGTGACACTGAAATCGGCCATCTGAAAAACCTCCGGTGGGTTTGGTGCAAGCTTTCTCACTGTATCATTGCTGCTATCTAACAGTAATTTTGGGTGTGGTTTTTTTGTTTTTTGTTTTTAGCTTCTACTGCTTGAACTGAGAGGTTGGCATGGTGATGAATTACTTGGGGAGAAAACATTCCTGGCTTGTGAATCTGAATGCAGCAATAGCCCCAGTCTTCTAGGTTGCTACTGCTGCCCATCTGAATGCAGAGTCATTGGAACGGGTTCAAGTTCAGTGTTGGTTTATGTCCACACAGACCATAAGGACTATTAGGGATGGGGAACAATCGCAAACGTCAACACCTATGCACACGTAAAAAAAACAAAAAACGCTGACAGTCTGTTTGGGCTCACAAAAATACTGCACACACTACCGGAATGGGGATAGGGCTGCTCTCATGGCTGCTGTAGGCTTACCCAGGTACAGTGACCCAACTTTCTAGTCATGTGTTTTCACTGCATGACCCCTCAGCATCAAGGACCAGGACAACAGCAAGCTGGAGATGCAGCGGCTGAGTGAGACGCTGGAGACAATGCGCCTGGAGCTGAAGCGGGAACAGGACAAGTCGGGGCGCCGGACCAACAGGGACATTGCTGAGGTACTGCCAGCGCCCGTTTTGAGGGCCTTGTGGAACTTTAATAGGCACCGAAATGTGTGTTCATGTGCTTTGTAACCGTGAATTAGACATGTTTGTGATTTGGTCGGTTTTAGTTTTGCACTGATTATGTTTCAGGGAATCTGTACTGTTCTATTTTGTCTGACAGCTGAAGAAACAGAGCACTGCTATTTTGTCTGACAGCTGAAGACACAGAATACTGTGCTATTTTTGTCTGACAGCTGAGGAAACAACACTGTGCTATTTTGTCTGACAGCTGAAGAAACAGAACACTGCTATTTTGTCTGACAGCTGAAGCATCAGAACAATATGCTATTTTGTCTGACAGCCGAAGAAACAGAACACCGTGCTATTTTCTCTGACAGCTGAAGAAGAACAACAGCACACTGTCAACACTGTACTGTTCTATTTGACTGACAGCTGAAAAAGAACAACAGCACACTGTCAACACTGTACTGTTCTATTTGACTGACAGCTGAAAAAGAACAACAGCACACTGTCAACACTGTACTGTTCTATTTGACTGACGGCTGAAAAAGCAGAACAGCACACTGTCAACACTGTACTGTTCTATTTGACTGACGGCTGAAAAAGCAGAACAGCAACCTGTCAACACTGTGCTGTTCTATTTGACTGACAGCTGAAAAAGCAGAACAGCAACCTGTCGACACTGTACTGTTCTATTTGACTGACGGCTGAAAAAGCAGAACAGCAACCTGTCGACACTGTACTGTTCTATTTGACTGACAGCTGAAAAAGCAGAACAGCGACCTGTCAACACTGTACTGTTCTATTTGACTGACAGCTGAAAAAGCAGAACAGCGACCTGTCAACACTGTACTGTTCTATTTGACTGACAGCTGAAAAAGCAGAACAGCGACCTGTCAACACTGTACTGTTCTATTTGACTGACGGCTGAAAAAGCAGAACAGCAACCTGTCGACACTGTACTGTTCTATTTGACTGACAGCTGAAAAAGCAGAACAGCAACCTGTCGACACGCAATGGGGAGCTGGTGGCCACCAACACGGAGCTGCGGCAGCGGGTGGCTGAGATGGAGCGGCAGGTGGGGGAGCTGCAGCAGAGGCTGTCGGCCCAGAAACACAAGGTGGACCACATGCACAGGGCCAAGAAACACGTGGAGGACAACCTGCTCCGCATGAAGGTCCGTGTGTCTTTCACGTCCTTGCTCGTGCTTGGTCTGTTGGTTTGCGGGGCTGCAGAAATACACCCAGTAAATGTGCCGGATCTGATTTGGATAGGCTCGGAAGCATTGGCCAGAAGCGGGCCGGATGATTCTTGCACACTGGCTTGCTTCTGGACCGGATGCATTTGGCCAAAACCTGATAGTCAGCCAGAACTAAATCGGATCTGGGCCAGTTTTGCACAACATGATCCGGGATTTGTGTGGAAGAACACAACTGAGTCTGAAAGTTTCTGAACTGGTAGTGGGCCGGTTGCATCCTGTCAGAAACCACAAGTGTTTGGCCAAACCCTGACCAGGCCATCCAGATCGGATATGGGTCGGCTTTGCACAGCATGATCCATGCCTTTTTTTGAAAAACAGAGCTGAAACGGATGTGGGAAATCAGATCCAGTACATACAGTCCAGCCTGATTCTGGTGGCGCACTGGCTGTAATGGCCATAACTGGTCCCGTAACTAAAATGCTTCTAGATGGGATCGGGCAGGTTTTCTGGGCACTCACCCAGGTCACCTGAGGTGGGTGGAAAAGTGCCTGGGTGAGTGAAGACCACAGACACTAACCTGTTGGTGTGCTTTTTAGATTGAAGTGTGCAAAGAAAACAAGCAAGCAACTGATTGTTGAGGCATTGGATTGAGGTCTTGCAGACCATAAGCTTCGTAAACCAGGAGAAAAGGGAGAAGAAAAAAGAAGCAATTCCCCATCCATTTGCAGAGTGCGTATTGGGAGCATCAGTCCACCTAGAGTTGGATCAGATTTCTGGCCCACAATGCTGACTTTCATCAAACTTTTTGATTGTCAGAAAAGCAACCAGAGCAGTGTTGTCAGCTGTGTGGTACCACCAGCCTTTTAACTTGGCTAAAACGAGGCTGACTGTGAAATTCAGTCAAAACTTTGGTGTGTTGTATGAAATGTACTGTAGAAACGTTGCCATTGTAGTGACATGTTTGTGCGTGTTGCAGCAAATGCGTGAAGACATTGATGAGCTGGAGAGGCTGAGGGATGAATACATGCAGAAGAACAAGGAGCAGGTTGGTTTGCCCCCAACTGCCCCCCCCCTCCTCCACACCCTCCCATTCTTTCTTTCTCTAGTTTTGAATTTGCAGTGAGAACCATCAGAATCCATGCGGTAAACTGTCTTTGTAATTCTAGTTCTCTGAAGACAAATTTTGTTGAGAAGGAAATGTTGAAGTTTACCCACTTTATTTTAGTTAGTTCCATTGTAGTTCAGATGCTCCTCCTCCCCACTCCCTCCCTTCCCCACACACACACCTGTCTTTTTATCATCATATGATATTGATAAACTACCATCATCATAGAAGATGTGTGTAATGGGCATCATTTTGCCTGGCTTAGTAAAACGTTATAATGGTGTTGACCTGTGCAGGCAGAAACGATTGCTGCCTTCATGCAGCAGATGGCGTCGCTGCAGGAGGAGGTGCAGCAGCTGGCGGCAGCGCAAGTCAACACGGGCCGCCTGCTGCAGATGAAAGAGGAGGCCCTGGAGAAGGAGCGGCAGATCCGGGAAGACCTGAAGAAGAAATACAGCGTGAGTTAATGGAGGAGGAACACGGCGCCAGCCTTTGTTGAACAGGTCTAGTGCCGGTCATCCTCTCATCCACAACACCACGCCTGCTGTAACTGTGGAGAGCTAAAGCCAAGATTGCCTATTTTTATCCCCTTTTTTTTTATTTAAAGGGGGTCCCTGGGTGAAGATGCGAGTTGTTCTGAAAATATAGAAATTGTTCAAGTATTTCCATGTTGGTTTGCTCTTTATGAGTGAACGGCAGACTTTCAGATGTTGAGTTTTCACAAACAGGACCAGAAACTGAGTGCAAAATTGCTGTGTGTATATTAATTTGATATTATTCCTGTCAGTAGGGCTTGTGGTGCTTCTTCAGTTCAGTTCACGTTTAGCATTAGCTTGTTTGTGGTAGCAATTTTTTTCACTCCTTGCCATTCTGATCAACACCTGTTTCACACTAAGTGGTGCTGATGATGCTCATCTCATCATGCAACCGTTTTGTTCACCTTGACCTAATTCCAAGGTCACAATGTAATATGAAGGAAAAACTGCATGATTTCATTTCTCACAAAGTCCTTATTCAGTCATTTTGTTGATTAAAGTGTTATTCAATCCAGTTCATTGACATGCTTGTTGAACGGGAACTTCAGAAAATGTCCATAATTGTTGACCCAGAGAAAGTGTAATTCCAGCATATTTTTGATGGACACAGCTGACATTTTGTCTTCTTTAGGAAATACACTTAATGTTAATATTTTCTTGGATGCTGGTTGACAAGCAAGATATTTCATGTTCAGCAAAATCACCCCTCTTGGGTCGTATGCGTTCAGACCAGGTTTGGTGACCTTGTCCCACTGTCAAACTCACAGGAGAGTTTGAAGAGTGAAAAAGAAAGAAAAAAGAGTGGTGTTTAACTTCCTGACTTCATCCTCAGGAGAGTTTGAAAAAGAAAGAAGAAAGAATGGTGCTTAACTTCCTGACTTCATCCACAGGAGAGCAGGATGCGGGAAGACCAGACATCCAAACAGAAACACACAGTGGATGAAAAGCTGAAAGAGGCCCACAACGAATCCGTTGAGGTGGGTTCTGAGGGGGAAAAGATGTGGTAATTTCTGTGCTGGTTATTTGTAATAACTTGCCACATATAATGATAATTATAGTATTTATACAGTGCAAAATCTTGTCTGGAGAGACTATTCTATTTGCAATAGTCTACAGGCAGACACACAGGCACCCACACACACATATCTGGAGCAGATGCTTTAGTTCTGTGTAGGCTGCACATTGGGATGCAAGGTGAATGTCAATGAATATAAAACTGGAAGTGAAACTTACATATAAGTTGAAATCAAAACGTTGATGCAACTTTCTTTTCTTCAACTCATGCAGCTCCAGCATCATTCAAAATGTACATCCTCTTTTCCTTTGTGGATATGTCTCTTTGTTAACACTCATACCATTGAAGTAGCTCCCACATTTTTATTCCTGTAGGAGACCTGGCCAGTGCAGATATTTTGCTGGTCTTTCAGTTCATAAAATGATGGTGATGCTTGAAAGTGTTGCTGATGTTGGTGTGGAGGTGTTGTGATGTGTGTCACAGACATCTCGTAACCCGATGGAGGCTCCGAGGAAAGTTTGAGAAGATGCAGAGCTTCATGAAGATGATGATGTTTCAGTGTTGTTGATGTTGATGTGTCAGATGTTGTGTGTGTCACAGATATTTCATAACCCGATGGAGGCTCAAAGGAAAGTTTGAGAAGATGCAGGATTTCATGATGATGATGATAATGATGTTTCAGTGTTGCTGATGTTGATGTGTCAGATGTTGTGGTGTGTCACAGATATCTCGTAACCTGATGGAGGCCCATGAGTGGTTCAAAGGAAAATTTGAGAAGCTGCAGGACGAACTCATGGACTCCAGGTACACATCTCAGTCTTTGTCTGTCAGTTTGGTGTTGTCTGGTGATCTTTGTTAGCATGTGTGGCCGAGTGTGTTTTGTGTCTTTCTTAGAAAAGAAAAAAACACAAAAACCAACAGTTAGTATAGAGACAGGTTAATCTTTATGCAAAACTGCTTGTAAATCCTCATCTTATATATATTAGAACTTTGTTCCTGATGGCTTTTAATTCTGATAGGAGTCCAATTTAGTCCTGACTTTTTTCAGTCCTGATTAGAAATGGTTTTAATCCTGATGATGTCCAGTCCTGATTAAAAATGGTTTTAATCCTGATGCTGTTCAATCCTGATTAGAAATAGTTTTAATCCTGATGATGTTCAGTCCTGATTAGAGATGGTTTTAATCCTGATGATGTTCAGTACTGATCAGAAATGGTTTTGATTCTGGGCAGCTGAGCCTTAGGTGTGTACATCAAACAAACAAAACAGAAGCAAACTTGGGTAGGCTGTATATTGGGATTTTCACATGTCTCAAGGAGACGAAGCTGTCTGCCCATCAGATCACACTTACTTAACTAAGCTTCCAGTGTTGGTTGTTTTAATCCTGACTGGAGATTGTTTTAATCCTGACTGGAGATTGTTTTAATCCTGACTGGAGATTGTTTTAATCCTGATGCGTTGTATCTCAGAGCTACCCAGGCAAAACTTGAGCGAGCCAATTCTTCACAGCGACAGCAGCTTCACTCTGAAAGATCTCGTGCACAGGAGGCTGCGGAACGTGCAAAGGAAATGATCAAGGTAGTAGACTATACAGACAGACCTCATTATAAGTTATTAGAATTATATGTAGTTGCTGCTGAAGATCTGTTAAATTTTTTGAAGATGTGGGGAGGTGGGTTTTGATTTTAAAATTTGAAAGCAGGCAGCTGGTCAGCTGGAGCTTGCTGTAAATGAGAAAAATATGTTTATACCGAGGTCTGTCTGTGTCAGCAGTGTGGTTGTGTTCTAAAAACTAAACTGTGTGCGTGTGTGCTGTTGATCATGTTTTGTTGTTTTGATGGTGAACATGCATGCATAATTGTGGTTTGACTGATTGTTGTCTGATTAGACTGACCTAGTAGCAGTGCATGTGACAATGTGTGCATTTTAGTTTGTTAGGAGTTTAAAAGTTGGTATGTAATAGGTGTTCAGTGGTTGCTGTGATCCTTTATTTCCTAATTTCGGAGTGTTTGATGAAGTTTTACCTTTCTTTTAAGGTTATAGTGTGCTAACCTTTTTATGTGCATTGTTCTTTTACAATGTATCTTCGTAGGAACTGGTATATGCATTTACAGACATTTTTCAATGTAGAAGGTACTCCGCAAAGCATGAGACACCCCAAAGTTCACAGAGTATAGCCCCTCCACTGCCCTCCCCACCTCCCTGGGTCCCAGGAGAAAAGGATCTCAAAAGACACAGTCACTGTAGTGCTGTACCGCACAAGGCATTCTCTGAGACACAGAACCAGCAACAGAAGGAATTGTCAGACATACACTTGCTGGTGGAGCAAACATGAGACAGACTCACAGGCCAGAAGACAAGTGAAGAGCAGACACACAGAGGCAGGTCAAGTAGGAGATGAGAGCGAGACACACATAGACACGCCAAGCAGAATGCAAGTCAGACACATTCAAACAGATTGCAAGAGTAATTTGGTAATGTGCACACTTGTGCACGCACACACACACACACACACACACACACACACACACACACACACAGCTGTATGGGGTCCCTGTTACCTGGGGCCATGAGGCATGACAGACTGGCTGTGAGCTGTGGTGGTGTCTTGCTCAGGCGAGCCGTCAAACGATCAGCAAGTTGGCCGACTACACGGAGCAGGCAGACAGCGACACCAAGCAGGAGATTGCAGAGCTGAGGGCAGAGGTGGAGCGGGAGAAAGCCCATGCCAAGTACGTGGAAGATAAATACCGACGGCTCAAAGTAAGGCTGCACCCCCTTTGCTGCAGCTCCGCTCACTGACTGCTTGTGCTTCGCCACCTAGTGCTGAGGGGTTTAGACATATTGATGAACGCTCATGGGAATGGAGGGGAGGGGGGTGGAGAGAGGAGAGAGAGTGTGTGTGTGCATGCGTGTGTGTGTGCATGTGTGAGAGAGAGATAGAGAGGGGGGGGAGTGAGAAAAAGCAGGAGAGGGAGAGAGATACTTTAAGAGAGAGAGAGAGTGTTTGGAAAGAGTGAGAGTTTGTTGAAAGAGAGACAGAGGAACAGAGAGAATGCTTGGAAAGACTGAAAGTTTAAGAGACGGAGAGGAAGAGAAACAGTGAGTTTGGAAAGAGAGAGAGTTTGTTGAAAGAGAAAGAAAGGGTACAAGAGAGACACAGAGAGAAGAACAGAGAGTGCTTGGAAAGATTGAAAGTTTGTTGAAAAAGAGGACAGAGAGAGATTTGCAAGTGTATGTAGACGTTGAATGATCATGACCTGCACTCAAGTCAGTGTTATTTGAAGTGGTGTGGATTGGCTGCTTCATGGGCACAACACAGTCAGTGAGTTATTATCAGGTTTTAGCCTTATACTTCCATCAGTCAGACGTTTCAACTGCCTTTCTTTTTTCCAAACCATCTGATGTAGGAATCTGTTATACTGTATAGAAGCTCACCTGATTAGTAACAACAAGAAATGAAACAGAAGTTTCTCTTGTTTTAATCACATCATGTGAGTGCTTAATATTCATTCATTAGTGCACATTTGCAATTAAATGTTAGTTATTAATTTTTTAATTTTTTTTTAGGTGTAGTGTTTAGTTTGTGATCTATATTTGTTACAATGGCAATCACAAGAAATGAAACAGAGTAGTTTCCCTTGTTGCAGTCATGACATGTGACTGCTTTAATATTAATTATTTCATGCACATGAGTTTACTTGTATTTGATACATGTATGTTATCTGTTTCATTTCTATTTTTGTTGAACATGAATGCTTCTTTGATTTCAACCACCCAGTGCATGATCATTTTGTTTTAACCAACACGTGTGTTTTGACAAGCAAGCCATCAAGTGTGTTCCCCGTAATTGTTGTCAGTGGTAACAGTTCAAAGCCCAGATGTCTGCTGTGTTGTGGATCTTAACTTCAGTTTTTGTGCCAGGAAATCTGACTTTGTGTGAACAACACTCATCTCCTCTGGTGTTTCATGTTTTGTGCCATTTTGTTTCATGATGTGTTATTGTTTCAGTGTTCTTCAGTCAACTTTTCTTTATCACATGAATGTGTTTTGATTTATGTATACCAACTCATGTAGTTGTTACACCGAAAGTCCAAACAACAGAAAAGGGCTGTATTTATATCTATCTATCTATCAGGTATATATTGTTTGAAGCGTTCACCTAAAAGCAAACCCATTCCTTGTGCCATGATATAGTATACCCATTCCTGGTTTGTCCTGGTGCACACACATGCCATGGAAAAAAATATCTATAAAAATGGAAGGAAATAAATTTGGTGCATATAGTGAGCTGGTTTGGCCTAGCGGTAAGGTGTTAGGTTCGTAAGCGGAAGGACCTCGGTTCGATACCACTTCAGCTCTCCTATCTCTTCGAAAAGGTTGTGGTTTGTGGACACTGTCTTGTGACTTTGTCCATCACTTCCTGCTGAAACATTAAAATGGCTCTCATCACTGCCCATCTTAATGCAGGAATCATTCTGATGGTGACAATGTAGCGATAGGTATATAATCTCCCTCTTCCCCAACCTCCATACCCCCTCCTCCCAGTCTCTGATAAGCCTCATGGTTTCCATGGATGTCAAGCACCATGTTTACTTACTTACTAATTTGGTGCATAGACAACACAAATATTGAAGAAGAAAATGCAAAGAATTTTCAACCCCTCCACCCCCCTTGTAATTGAAGTCATATTGATCAGTCACAACCGTGGCACTGTCATGAATTTGCAAATTCATATGTATGTCATTGTGCAATGGTTGCGTCTTTAATAGAGACTGGAGAGACTGAGCAGAAATCTTCTGTTGTCATCAGCTGTGTATTAAATTGATGATATTTTACAGGATGCAGTGGTGAAGGTGTCCACATCAAACGTCAAAAGGAATTCACCTCGGTGAGATGAAGTGCCACCAGACAGTTTCCAGGATGGTTCGGATCCAGTACAGGGTTGAAGAATGCCTGCAAGAAGTGAACAGTTCCTGTGTGGCCATTCAGATGTCGCCTGTTGCTGGATCAGACTTGCAGTTCCTTGCTCATTCATACAGCTGTGCTGAGACTTGTCACTTCAGTGTGGGAATTCTGCTTTGGGTCTTCAAGAAATCCTTGTCTGAGGACACAAGCTTGGTCGAGTGATGCTGAAAGGTGAGAGGGGAGGAGAGAGAACTTGGGATGCCTTCCTTGTAGCATCTACAACCCTTGCCTGAAAGGACATACTTGGTGACCTGATTTTATAGTAAGTCAGAATGGAGGATTTTTCCTCGGATTCCCCAAAACCTGTGTGACTGCGCAGCCTTGGTCACCGGACACTGCAATGTGAAAGAGGACAGGGATGTTGGGGCTGCACCCTTCAGAAGTGCATGTGTGATGACACAGCCTTGGTCACCGGACACTGCAAGGTGAAAGAGGACAGGGATGTTGGGGCTGCACCCTTTAGAAGTGCATGTGTGATGACACAGCCTTGGTCACCAGACACTGCAAGGTGAAAGAGGACAGGGATGTTGGGGCTGCACCCTTCAGAAGTGCATGTGTGATGACACAGCCTTGGTCACCGGACACTGCAAGGTGAAAGAGGACAGGGATGTTGGGGCTGCACCCTTCAGAAGTGCATGTGTGATGACACAGCCTTGGTCACCAGACACTGCAAGGTGAAAGAGGACAGGGATGTTGGGGCTGCACCCTTCAGAAGTGCATGTGTGATGACACAGCCTTGGTCACCAGACACTGCAAGGTGAAAGAGGACAGGGATGTTGGGGCTGCACCCTTCAGAAGTGCATGTGTGATGACACAGCCTGGGTCACCTGATGTTATAAGGCGAGAAGGGCAGAGAGGAAACTTTGGACTACTCCCTTGGATATATAGGACTCTTAGTGCAAAGTCATTTCATGTTGCACGGTCCATCCTCCAGAACAGGTTGCCAGACACATTCCTTAATGCAAAAGATGTGATTTATAGCAGCAGCAGAAATCTCATTTATTTTCAACTGCTGAATCCTCCCCCCCCCCCCCCCCCCCCCAACAGTCCCCTCCTCTCCTCGACCATTTCTCCACAGCAACAAGCATGTGGCAATCTGCATGTAGTTAGACTGTGCTGTACAAGTGGACATGGACATCTGCTGTTTTAGACGTGCTGGATCTCAAAGGAACCTGCTGACTGGCAGGCAAAGCAGCCATTGCAAATGGCTTAGATGTGGGAAGACAAAGTGTTGAGGATCTTGAGATACTGTTGGCACTGAGCCAAGGACATCACGTGAGAGGAGAGAGGTGTAGAAAAAGGTGATTGCTACCAGCAGACTTTGAAAAAGACTGGGGCAGGGTCATTGTCGATTAGACAAACGTTGAAATATAATGCTGGAAAAGCCGAGAGATGGGGGTGACATTCTTTCTGGCTGTCCCATGTAATTGGGTACCATTGTGAAGTAGACTGAACTGACTGCTCCATGCAGAGATGAATAATTCTATGCAACATGGTCCGTCTCTGTTTACTGTTTGCCGCTGCAAGGAACAATTTTGTTGAAAATGTGATTTTTTAAAAATATTTTTTTAAATTGATATTACTCTTAGAGGAAAATCTGATTTTGAGTCTGTGGTATAATTTTCTGTCAGATTTATTTTGATATGCTGTTCTTTTAGCTTGATAAAGATGAAATTAAAATGTTTCCTTGAAAACACAAATTACACTCCCAAAACTCACTTGAGTGATGTCCCGGTGAAGTCTGAATATATATATTTGCTTGAAACTGATCCATGTGTATGCTTGGATTTAACAGTGAGTTATAGTTGACATCACTGAGGTGAGTTCAGGGATGTAAGATGTAGGTTTCTGTTGGTTTACTCATTAATTTTGTTAATAATTATCATGAGAAATAACCACAGCATATTGAACTAAATCTTGTTGGTGTAAATTTATTCCACAGGTTCCCAGTCATGTTTTTTTTGTCTTTTTGTAATAATTCCAGAAAAAGTCCAGTTTTTCTTTCATTTGTAAAAATCCTGCCAAAAAACTTGAAAAAGTGATGCAGTTAATTTTTCTTTCATTTGCAAAACATTGTTCAGACAGCTGAAGAGGTTATAGTTATGCTTATAGCAACAGAGAACTGGTCTTCCTCGTCATTCTGCTCAGTATTATTAGCTGCACTACCTGTGATGATGTGCATGTATTTCCTGTATTTATGTGCGTAATTTGCCTTTGGAGAATTCCACGTTGTCTGTGATACCTGTAGACTGCAGCAACAAGGCCACTTTGGGGTGTAAAACCCCAAACACAGTCATTAGTCATTCCTTTCTTCCAGGGGAAAACAAGTCAGCACTAAATGCCAAAGCTCATTGTTGTAGTCGGAACTGCAAGCAATATTTTTATGTGTCTCATTTTGTGTGACTGTGCAGACCAGCACTTACAGAGCATTCCCCCTCCCCCCCCCACCCCCTTTATTATTTTATGAAACTATGTCATAATTTTCATTGAAATTTGGGCCTTGTATTGTGAAACCACCTGATGGTGATTCCTTTAACCCAAACCACTGAGTTTGTGTCTACTTTTATGGGGGATCCACTTACGGGGTGGTGTGGGGAAATGTTAACGCAAAAGATTTAGTTTATGTCCATTGATTTTACTAACATTTAGAATGTATGTGTGTGTGTGTGTGTGGGGGGGGGGGGGGGTAATATGAAACTCTGGTTATTGTCATATGTATTCATTTTAATGACTAACATTTAACAATGAGGGGAGTGTGTGTTGTGTAATTTAAAAATATTTGGTTATTAATTCTAATGACTAACATTTATTGATTGATGTTGTTGTATATGTTTACAGTGGAATATTATTTTAGTGGAAACTTATTTTTAATGAAAGAGCATGTGTGTATTTATGCAAGGTGTACATGAATGTTAGAGAACATGGCTGTGTGTTTTAGGTTTATGTCGTAGCTTTTGGGTGCAGCTGCAGTCTCTATGCAATTTTGAAATATTTGGTTTCTGTCAATCAGCTTGCCAGTATTAGGGAGTGTATGTGTGTGCTGTGTAACAACATACAGGCTAGGTCTACCAACATAGGGAGTGTATGTGTGTGCTGTGTAACAACATACAGGCTAGGTCTACCAACATAGGGAGTGTATGTGTGCATTATGTAACAACATACAGGCTAGGTCTACCAACATAGGGAGTGTATGTGTGTGCTGTATAACAACATACAGGCTAGGTCTACCAACATAGGGAGTGTATGTGTGTGCTGTATAACAACATACAGGCTAGGCCTACCAACATAGGGAGTGTATGTGTGTGCTGTATAACAACATACAGGCTAGGTCTACCAACATAGGGAGTGTATGTGTGTGCTGTATAACAACATACAGGCTAGGTCTACCAACATAGGGAGTGTATGTGTGTGCTGTCTACCAACATAAAGAGTGTACATGTGTTATGTAACAACATACAGGCTAAGTCTACTAACATAGGGAGTGTATGTGTGCATTATGTAACAACATACAGGCTATGTTTACCAACATAGGGAGTGTATGTGTGTACTATGTAACAACATACAGGCTAGGTCTACCAACACAGGGAGTGTATGTGTGTGTGTAACAACATACGGGCTAGGTCTACCAACATAGGGAGTGTATGTGTGTTTGTGTTATGTAACACCATACAGGCGATGTCTATCAACATAGAGTGTATGTGTGTTATGTAACACTATTCAGGCTATGTCTACCAACATAGAGAGTGTACGTGTTATGTAACAACATACAGGCTAAGTATACTAACATAGGGAGTGTATGTGTGCATTATGTAAGAACATACAGGCTATGTTTACCAACATAGGGAGTGTATGTGTGTTTGTGCTATGTAACAACATACAGGCTAGGTCTACCAACGTAGGGAGTGTATGTGTGTGCTATGTAGCAACATACAGGCTGTCTACAAACATCAGGAGTGTATGCGTGTGGTATGTAACAACATAGAGGCTATGTTCAAGCATGCAGTCCACACAGTCATAGACTATGCAGTGCTGCGTGAATGAGATCTGTTATCATGTGTGGTGTGTGTCTGAACTGCTCAGATTTTAACAAAATGCCCCCCCAATTAATCACAAATTGGAGCACCACCTTACTTGTGTTTCATGAACCTCATTTTTTTAGATTGCATGATCATGCTAAATATTCTTGAAATTGAACTCTTTAACATTGTTCACTTTGGCGAAATTGAGGCTTGTAAAATCTGTACATTACATTCTTGTAGATAAGTGCTGTGCAAGTTGCTGTGTGATACTGATAGCCAACAGTGGTGTAAATGGTGCTTAATCCCGGTCTGCTTTGAATGACTGTGAAAATGACCAGGTAATGTGTGATGGATCTGAAGTTTGGTGCACAGTAAGCTGCACAAAGTAAGCCAATGCTGCTATGCCCAGGACTGATTTTGAAGGCTGTCTGACAGCTAGGGTTACAGTGTCAGCACCGTACTCTCGGCCAAGAGGCACGGACTACTTTCCTTTTTGTCCTTTGTTTCTAACTGCCTGACACGCAAAAGCCACAGTACTATACAGTGTTAGCTCCCGCCCAAAACAAAAAACAAAACAACAAAAAACAAACATTTGAAGTGACTGTCACTTTGATGCATTCACATAAAACTTAGAAGATCACAAGTTTTGTTTTCTTCTGAGTCTGATGCAAGATCATTCTGTCACTGAATTTGAAAAAAGATATCTAGTATCTTGATTTCATGCAGCTCTGGAGAAATGGTTCTGTGGTGTCAACTTGTACATAATAACCGGTTTGGCTGTGCTGTGCGATGTTCAGTTACTGTAACTACGGGTATTTGCTGTGCAGCAAGTGTGTAACCAGCAGGCATGTAACCAACAGCAGAGTGGCAATGTAACCAATCTGAATGTGGTAGTGTGTGTGTATGCAGTGTCCCTATTTGAATGCGAGAATTACATATAAAAATAAATATGAAAATGTTTTGTCTTTTTTCTTCTTCATGTTTTATCGTTCTCTTTTGACATGGTGCTAACATTCTGTTCCTATACCTTTACTTAAATGACAACACACATACATAATTGTATGCACATACACACAGTCATCAGTTTAACCAGTGTTTAATCAATGAATGGTGATAAAATTTTACTCTGGGTACAGCACATAACCACACAATCATAATTCACTCATCATCATTCTGTTTGGCTAACAAAACCATAATCCAGGAGAGAACAAAAAAAACAAAACAAAAAAAACTGGTGACAAACTCCAAGCCTTACAATGTAATTCAGTGAAAAGACTGCAAGGGTTGAACCAATGTCCAAGACACTTTAGCTCTTTGGAATGCACACTTCTGCAGCCTTTAAGTGCCTGTCTTGCTTGTGTACACATGGGGATGAATTCAGGTTGGACACATGACCTAAGTAATCTATAGAATTTGGATTTTTTTCCAAAAAGGTCTTGAAAGTCAGTGAATTCAGGATTGCAACATTTGTAGAAACAGTGTGCCAAGAAAGAGAAAGCTCTGTCCATTGTGGTCAGAAAGGTACCACAAAACTGGTGGCACCCAAGTGTCTGAAAGATTTACTGGACAACATTTAGGAGTTTTACTTGCCCTACCAGCTATCATTTCAGCAAACAGAGAGAAAGAAAGAAAGAGAGTGAGGAGGAGAGAGAGAGAGAGCTCTGTGTCGACTTACTAACTTAATGGTTACTATTACAGCCATGTCTCGGCTTTCAACATACAATGACTGAGAGACCACATGTGTTCACAGGGAAGATGCAGTTTACTGTTTCTCTAGTGTGCATGCCCAATGCTGTCAGCAAGCTTTGCCTCAGGGCCCGGTGACATCTGCTCACAACAGCAATGAATGGCTAGCACACAGAAAAAGATCGACCTCTCTGTGTCAGCTAGCCCAGTAAATGGCTATAGTAACCACTTATAGTTACCTAGCACACAGAAAAAGATCGATCTCTGTGTCAGCTAGCCCAGTAAATGGCGATAGTAACCACTTATCGTTAGCTAGACCACAGATTAAGATTGATCTCTATGCCAGCTAGCCCAGTAAATGGCGATAGTAACCACTTATCGTTAGCTAGACCACAGATCATGATTGATCTCTATGCCAGCTAGCCCCGTAAATGGCGATAGTAACCACTTATTGTTAGCTAGCTAGACCATAGATCAAAATCAATCTCTATGCCAGCTAGCCCAGTAAATGGCGATAGTAACCACTTATTATTCGCTAGCTAGACCACAGATCAAAATCGATCTCTGTGCCAGCTAACTCAGTAAACAGCGATAGTGACCACTTATCGCAACAGTCTCCACACAGTCTCTCAGTATGTCAAGAAGGTTTAAAACTTTCTGAAAAGATTTTGGGAAAATCAAGGTTTTGTACCTGTGTTTATTGCATTGCAGCCAATACAAAACTGGCAGAGCTGCCCAAATCGACTTTGTGATTGAGTTTACGTAGAAGACTGTTGCTATTGCAAAGCAGCATACATTTTGCTGTTGATTCAGTAACTGGGTTGCTGAAATTGCATACAGGCAGCATGAACAAAATGAGGACTGAGGCCGTTCATAAAGGAAGTAACATCTCTGGTTTATTATGGTGCAAAGTTTAAAGATCTTGGTTTATTATGATGCAAAGTTTACAGATCTTGCCAAACAGTGTGTAGCAAGGCAGCAACATGCAAAGTTTTTGCTGTATTCTGAACACAATCTATTTTTTGCCTTACTGCAAAGAAAGAAATGTACGCATGTATGAGATCATTCTTCTTTACCTTCGGGAGTCCACTGACAGTCTGCGTTTATTGACTTGCCAAAAGAGGCTGGCACCCAAATCAATGCAATGATTACGTACCAGATAATCATGAAAAGATTCATCTTGATCAGATAAAAACTCCTCTGGAAAATGCAAACTGCAGCTATACCTCCAGTTTTGATGTTGCTGGAACCTTGAAAATGGGTCACGGTCACCAGAAGCATACAAAGAGGGGAAGCAAATGAGGACGTCATCATACAAAGTCTGAAAGGTCTCCTGTAAACGGTGTCTGCCAGAACTCCACTGTCAAGTTTTCGACAGGTCCAGACATACACAGTTATTAGTATACTGATCAGAACTAAACCCCACACCTTTTTATGGAAGTAACCCTACACCTTTTTATGGAAGTAACCCCACACCTTTTCATGGAAGTCCATAAATAAGAATGACAAGGTTATAGGTTATGGCAGTCTCATCTCTTAAGGCTCAAAACTACATGTGCCCCCCCCCCCTTCCCCCAAAGAAGAACACAACAAAAACCTACACAAAATATTGGTTTTATTTCTCAATATGCTTCAGTGTGCTGTTCTTACTGTATCCCCGAATCAGACTTATCAGTCTGGAAACAGGGGAATTGAACTAGCCTTAAAGTAGGCAAACAAAGCACCTTTAATCACGGTAAATCATGTCACTCAGTGTAGGAATAGTGTATGATAATGAATGTCATGAAATGAATATAATCAGAAATTAAACAGAAAATGAATATATTTCAGAAATTAAGCAGAAAATTAATATATATCAGAAATTAAATAGAAAATGAATATAATCAAAAACTAAACAAAAGACATGTTAAACTTCTGGAGAGTGAAGGACAGATTCGGAATCTGAAGTGGTAAGAAAATAAAAAGTCCTGACTGCACATAGAAAAACTAGTTCACACGAAAAAAATATTAGATTTTTTGAGAAAACAACAACATATTTATTGCGATTTCACACCTAGCCAACCACAGAGGGGAGCCAGATCAAAAAAGCTGTACATGTTCAAGAAACATAGCTCATCACAGCAACTTTAAGGTGTAACTAATACATACAAAGTGACAGCTGAGTAATCAAATCTACCGTAAGTGCAACTGACAGCAAGCACACTTTATGCCTTGTAGCTGACAGCAGATGTATATATTACTGTTTAAATTCAAGAAAGCCTAGCCTACATACAGTTATTCAAAATAAGCTCTCACACTCGTGTCACTTGAATCCTTGAAGACAAACTAGAGGTTTTGAAAGTCCATTCGACTTTCTACACCGTCACATTTGCAATGAAGCAGTCAACGCTGTCAGAATGACAAGATTCAAATCAGTGACGCAATGGACACCGAGTTGAATGGTAACAATTATGTATATGGGGTATCGTATATACAAGTAATTATGTACAGGTAAAAAGAAGATGAGCAAACACTCATCTGACTCACATTCAGTGCTGGAGAATAACAGTTAAAAAAAAAAAAAAAAAAAAAATTGTGTTCTCAAAAAAGAGCCAGGACACCCAACTGCTGTGAACATGTAGGGCCCGGTGCAGGTTTTTTTTTGTTTTTTTTTGTTTGTTGTTTGTTTGTTTGTTTTTAATTATTATTTATGCAGTGATCGATGAGGATGAGGATGATAACTGATGATGCTATGGAGGTCCATTTCGGTTTGAGACTACTTGACAGGGCCGCAGACCACGCTTACTGTCACAATTATCCCGGTGTTAACCAGGCCCGGGAACTGCGGCACCTGCAGTGTTGGTCAAATAATTAGAGCAACACCCTCAAAGACGCATCCGTGAAGTGGATGAAGCTCGGCTGTGTGGTTCCAGCCTTCCCATTGGGCCCATAGCACTCCCAGCTCTGGGTAGGAGCCGGCCAGGGCTGAAAAATCCCACATGACTCTGATGGGATTCGAACCCCAGGCCTTCCGACCCACAATCCGACGCGCTAACCACTGCGCTACGGGGGGCCCGGTGCAGGTTATTATCCCATACAGTTTGAAATGTTCACTTCTGCAGTGTCCTGGAAAACACCAACACCAAGGTTTCAGCAGAGTACAGGCAAATCAGTTAACTGAAAGGTGGTGTGAATGGGGAACGATCACTGTGGAATTGAGATTAGCCGTCATTGTTTTTCAGTCTCTAATCGTCAGCCATTTTCAGTAGAAACTGGGGGGTTGGTGGGAATGTGTCAGTGAATCAGATTATGATTAATGGCCTCAAAAGATGACCACAGTAGTAAGTGATGACAAAACTGTACCATTTTAAAAGAAAACCAACAACTGCAAGGAAGAGAGTTCCACTGCTCACTCCACTAGACTGGAGAGGGAGCCTGTGCGACCCACCCCTGAAGCAACACTTGGTGTTGAATCAACAAAGAACTGTTCATGGAGTAATCCTTGACAGAAAAGCGTGTCTTTAAGCAGTGCAAAGAAAACAGAGAACTGCTCATTCATTACTGGGATGGATGATGTATTCCACAGCAAGCTTTACCCCTGCCTGATCAGTGGAGATTATCAGAATGTAAAGTCCGACAGATGTTGCTTAGACAGCGATCAGGAATAGACTGACCCCGACCAGCCAGGCGAACCATGATCATTGCATAGACTTGTGTGATTTTTCACATGTGACAAAAATAATTCCAAATCATAAATAGAGCACAAACACAAACATACCCCATCCACATGCAGTACAAACTGCTTCCTTAAACAAACCCTGAAACAAATATCAAGAGCATGTCATTTTGAGAATCATGAAAAAAAATTCTGCTTTTCTAGCACATCTTTTTTTGCAAATGCACCCATCAGAAAACCCAAGTGTTTATTAACTTTCCTTCATGCAGGTTTTCCATAAAGGAAAGTCCTCAAATCCCTCAGGCAGACCACACTTGGATTATTCTGGGGTTTAAAAGCTGTTCCAGCATTGTAAAAACCTGCACACTGACAGCGGACGTTTAGCACATAGCTGTTCATTAACACCTGCAGCAAATTCAACACCACTGACAATTGTTGCTAATTCCTGAATGAATGACACAGACAGCTTGCCTCTTGCTGGCGGCAGCATCCCGCCTCCCCTTTTCCCCCCACACGCATGCTCACACTCCACACATACACAGAGTTCTTCTATAAGAGAACTCACATCAAGACCCCAGGCACAACAACAAAAAAACAGCAACAACACAGACTGTTTTCCTCAGACCCAAATCATGGGGTATTTCTGTGTGATGCTTGGCTCGTGAAGTACTTGCTGGTTCAGAAAGGGCAGATGAAGAAGTCCTGTTATAGCTTGAAAGATGGAACAGTTTACCCTTCACACAATGTACGAGTTTGGGGCACACACACAAATGAATCATTTAGGAAGCTACAAGGGATGGTGTGAACAGTGAACTCAAGTTCATGGCAGCAAGTGGACAGGAATGGACAGCACTTGAAAACTGGACAGTTCGCCATTCCCACACTGAACGGGCTTGAAGCCAACAAAGTGAACTCAGTCACCAAACTGCAAGGGCTCAGAAGAAAAGCTGGACTCTGTTTCACTGGAGCAAGTGGATGAGAGCTGGCAGCGGCCGTCCTGCCCCTTGGTGTGATGTCAGTGTACTGCAAGTTAATCCCCCCCCCCCTCCCCCTCCAACATCCCCGGATGTATCAGTACTTATTTACGGCTGCACCAACTGGTTGATAAAAACTAGACAGAACCCCGAAGAGGAGAAAAGGCTTGCACATGTTTATGCCTCAAAGCCAGGCTTGAACCAGACCTGAAAATGTGTCAGGTTAATTTAAACAATGGTGCCACAGATAGACACCTGTGACTTTGAATCGTTATCGTTGACATGATAATACCAATAATGCTGCTCGCTGGTACAGTCTGCCTGATGAAGAATGGTGGGAAATGCCGGTTTACTGCTGCGTCTTGTAATGCTGTAACCTCTCCCCGATTTTTTGGGGGGAAACACTATCTGATGTGGAAATGATTCACAGTCTTAATCTCTAGCCTTGTCTGAATTAAACAGATGTCATGAGTTTTCTGCACAGTGGTAAATGGCTTTTCAGATACAAAAATAGAGACTAAAATTCAGCACAAGCTGGTTGTTCCAAACTCTTCTCACCCCAGCTCAGAAACCAGAAAGCTCAGAATTTGTAAAAATAAACTCCACCCATCAGTCTGGTGTTGTCAGTGTGTCCAAACTGGACAATTAGGCCAGCACTAGAACATCTGGGTAAATAACATTTTCAATTAATGGGTATGACTTTCAGTTAAAATGTCAACTAAGCAAAAAGCATTTTGATTTACAACATTTAGTGTTGACACGCACGGAAAATGGGTTCTTCTATTAAAACAAAAAACAAACAAACCCAAAACCACACACATCAGTAGCCCCAGCAGTAAGTCTATGCCCAAAGAAGCATGCAACCAAAACACACTCTGATGTTCAGTAGGGTGAATCAAACACGGATCACCAACATCAGACCTCGAGAGAGGCCTCCAGCGTTGCCAGTCAACAGGGTTCAAGGGTTGGATGCTGGACTGGTTCACACAGAGCAGTGACCTCTTTGACATGAAAACATGAGTGATCCTTATTGTAGTTATTCATTACCCTTCAAACCTTGCCTCTTCCCCCCAAAAAAAAAAAAAAAACCCGAAGAAAAAAAAAGCAGCCGAGTGCAAGCCATATACTGTTCCATCTTTACCTTCTTTTTTCTTCAGTTACTAAAACCACACTTTTTGACACTGTAAACATGTCCCGTTTCTTGTATATCAACCGCTTGACTGCACACACAATACAGTCTGACTCAGGTGAGATAAACACATTGTAAATGTCACTGAAATGAGAGCAGCAATGTATGAAAGCACACTGCCCCCTGGTGAGCAGAAGGAAGCCGTGGTGGCCTAGGAGGAGATAACTTTTCCTGAGTCCTCCTTGCCCTTGTACTTGGCTTTGCCGTGCGAGAAAGGCAGATATCGATACTTGATCATGTGCTGGAGAAAAAAAAAGACATGGATTGTAAGTCATGACAGTACAGGATTATTTTTCTTGTGGGGGGGGGGAGGGAGAGGAGCAATAAAAAAACCAAACCCAGATATTAGTCAACAGTATAAAAAAATAATTTTTATATGAAATAAAACAAGCACAAAAAGGATAAAAAGTGCCAATTACCTTGCTTCCCTAACCCGTTTTTAACTGGGCGAACATTGTTGGGAGTATTCAGCGAATATAGTTGGTTTTTTAATTGGGTGAACTTTTGCTTTGCAAACATAGTTTGGGTTATTCGTCTGAAAAGCTTTGCTCAACATGTTCTGCGAATATTCGCCCTATCCGACGAACCTTGCCTCTGATTGGCTGAGAGCGGAGAGCTCTCCTGTGGAAGAGGAAGAAAAAAATGGATGACAGTATCACTAGGTATTTCACTCGCTTTGGAGGGAATTTGTTTATTTGTTGACTTGTGGGAGGCGCAGCCTTGTCTCTGGGACCCAGAATGATATAGTAGTTAGTTGAATTACCCTGTGAGGGATGATTAAAGTATGCGGACTTGATGACTTGACTTTAGCCTACATTTTGGATCATGTCTGCTGCACTTCTGCCACGAGTTCGGGCCAAAGCTTGTACCTCATTATAAGCCAGTTAAGAACGAAGTATAATTCGTCAAACTGTCCGCACCATGTTTGGCAAACTATGGGCTCAATTAAGAAACGAAGTAAAGTTCAATGAATGCACCAAACTATGTTTGGCGAACTCGCCCAATTAAGAACAGGCTTTACACAACATACACGTCAGGCATATAAAGCACACCTTTGAGCATTATCTTTTTAATGAATGTAACACCCATTCATACTTCATCAGACAAAGATATGAACAGGTAGACCCCAAGCAAGGTTTTAATCATGCAAAGTCTGAAAAAACTTGTTTAAAGTGTGTTTACAAGAGAAAATATAAAAAGTAGTGGTATACTTGTGATATAGTTGACATCATTAACCCTCGTACAAAGTTTCAAATTAATTCGGTAAGGCCACAAAGTGATAAACATTCGAGTTAAAATTGTTCAGCAATACTTTGATCCTCAAATACGATTAAAGTCATTGACTATGCACAGGCAAAGCTCAAAACATACAAAAGTTTAAAAAATAAATTAAAAAATGCAGCTTTTAATTTTACAACACAAAACAATACAAAAAAGTAAATGCAAGCATCTTTATTGAGTGATAATTTTTCTTTCAGTCTCATTGTTTGTTAGTGTAGTATTTTGTTTGTAGCTTAAAAAAGGTATCTGCACTAAAAGGACATATTGTGGCCATAAAACCAGTGATCTTTTTAACCTTTTCTGTGCTTTGATCTGGTGCTAGCAGTCAGGTTTGTTTTACATTTTTCTTTTTCTTCAGGTAAAGCTCAAAAAGTATGACAGTACTGCCATGGGGGTCTTTGCTAGTAGGGCTCTGCTACTAGTGCTATTAGAAATGACGGCCATGTACCTGATCAGTTACAGTGACTGCGGAACCACTTTCCATGAACCATTTTTGCTGCCTTATAAATGGCACGCTGGTTAGAAAAACAGCTAGCATGATTAAAATTGCAGCCCCCCCCCCCCCCCCCCCCCCAATGCTGGTGCGTGCACACAGGACACAAACCCACCTTTATTTGGCGCTTCATGGTGATAGTAAAGAGAATGATGAAATACATGACGAGGATGGGCCAGAACACAGGGATGTTCAAGGCCTCAAAAAATGTGCATATCATGCCGATCAGTATCGCTTTGGTTGCTGAGTACCTGCAAACAAACACAGGACCACTCACATCACTGGGCCTTCACCTAAATCTGCACCCAACACTCTCAGCTGTACAAACTGGAATAACCATGCAGTTTGAGGTCCTTCACCTTTTTTTTTTTAAATTATGAAAACAAGATTCTTCACATGCCACTGACACTGCATCCAGCATGGCATTCTCTAACATCACACCAAAGCTCATAAAGATTGGATCAAAAACAGACAATGCTATCCTCATGTACAGCGGATCATTTGCATTGCATGGGTCTTTCTGTGACAGTCTGGCAAGGCAGCTGAAATGGGGCTGTGATGGCAGCGTCGGCTACAAAAGGGTTAAACGGCTGGCAAACTCACCAAAGCCTGTGTGTGCATCAGCGCTCACCCAGGCATTCAACAAATCATCAGCTTTACAGAGCCCAAGAAAATCACAACAATGTCATAAGCTGCACCTGGCTAGCAGATTACTGCCACCCATTTTTCTTCTTCTTGCATACAACACAAAAAGATGATGACGCAGCTCTTATTCATGACCTATTCGAGGTGCACAGATTTACTAACATTACAACAAACACAACCCAGCAATGTACAGAACAAATACAATGTGTTAGGTCACAGCATGACTTGAAGATTATGATGAATCCAACTGTACGAAGACTGGGCCTAGTCCTTGTCATACTGGTTACCACACAGCTTGCTTCTTCTGACAGTCACTTACCAAAATTTAAACTCTGGTAACCGCCGCATAAAAGGCCGGAATTCTTCATTGGCTTTTGTTGGTAATGAGGGACCATCTTCTGGTGACAGAAAGAATACAGTCAGGCCAAGCTGGATTGGACTTGCTAGAAACAAATGACACAAAACCCAGAAAAAAGTGAGGGAGGTGGGGGGGGGGGGGGGGGGAGGAGGAGACAGGAGAAACTCACACAGCACATTCCAAGCCTCCCTTTCCAGCAACTTTGCTCCAAACTCTACCCTAACTGGTACCCACCGAATGGCCTGTCCTTGTCTCCACACATCTCTCTATCAAAACTACCTCCAATAAGTCTCACACTTTCAGAGCCCCCTGTAAAATTTGCAAAATGTTAAAATGCTTGAGTACAAAGACTGAGGAAGCAAAACAGCTTCTGAAGCACGTCATATGGCAAACTACATGATCTAACCTCAGAAACCAGTGAGCAGCTGCCTCAACTCTGCCAAATTCAGAATGAAAACTCTTAGTGCACGGTGCCTGCGAGGAACAAAGTTAGCCAATGCCAGCTTTTGGCTGCACATACTCTTGCTTTGCTGCTCTCCCTTCTACTGGTCCTGGGATCCCTTTTTAAAACTGTTTTCCTCCAGGCTGAGAAAATCCAACTCATACTGCCAGACTTTCAGCCTGGCAACCCTGGAGGTAGCAGGCTACATCAGGAACCATAATGAAGAACAGAAACAAAAAGCTGCAAAAGCTGCTGTCACAGTGAACACAACTCACCATCACTGTCATCCAGGACGGCAGGGTCGATTTTCGGTGTCAGGAATGCAATGAACAAATTCAGCAGATAAATCCCAAGTGCATACGTCACAATGTACCAACCCTGTGAGGAGAAACAAAAAAGACAGAGCACAAATTAAGCAATATGTTTTTAATCCAAACGCACAAAAAGGTAAAAAGAATGCCTATTCTAACAGCACAGAACATGCCCGCGCTTTCAGTCACCTCCCCCCACTTTTTTTTGTAAAGAGACCGACATATAATACACCAACAAATGATGACAGGTGATGCAGTTTATGCTCCTGCTGAGTGTAGTTTATCACGTAAAAGCCACTTGCAAATGCTGATAGTACATACACACTGTCATCTGGTAGGGCAGCTTGAGGACAAAGATGTCAACACCAATACATTGTGGTCCCTGACACTGTGCCCCTCTATACATTGTGGTACCTGACACTGTGCCCCTCTATACATTGTGGTACCTGACACTGTGCCCCTCTATACATTGTGGTACCTGACACTGTGCCCCTCTATACATTGTGGTACCTGACACTGTGCCCCTCTATACATTGTGGTACCTGACACTGTGCCCCTCTATACATTGTGGTACCTGACACTGTGCCCCTCTATACATTGTGGTACCTGACACTGTGCCCCTCTATAGATTGTGGTACCTGACACTGTGCCCCTCTATCAGACAGAGACAGAGAACTAGAGACAGACTGCTTCAGGAGAATACATTCTGCAATACACTTGTTTTTATAAATAAAATCATTATTTATTGGTCGTTATTTTTGGGTGCGTGTACGATAAATGAAAGTGTGGAGATTAAGCAACTACATCAGAGGCTTTTATTTTGCATAAAATAAGCATTCTCTGGGTATTTGAGCCCCCTGAGAAACACGTTGAGTGTGTGTATACAGGAGCATGAGACCCACCTGTAAAATGTAGACACGCAGTAAATAGGCGAGACCTAGAAGAAAGGAAAAGATCCATCGTCCTGCGAGGTAAGGCGTGAAACGGTCCAGGTAGTACTGATGAAGCTAGTAAAAGACAAACAAAAATAGATGAACATTAGCTGCATAATAAAGCAGTCAAAGACACTCACACTATGACAGCTATTTTATTATGCTTATAAAAAGTTAAACTAGTTATACAAATTATAGCTAGTTTGTACAAATTATAATGGCTGATGCCGTTGTTTGCTTTCAAGAGAAATAAAACAAAAACAAAAAACAAAGGCAAGAAAACGATCACCAATTCTTTGAGTCACAACAATTATTAATGATTCTCATTCTGCCTGAACTGCATATGTGATGGACGATTTCTTTGCATTTATGAAAAAAAAGTTTGATCATAACAGCTAAAATCAGAGCACTGTTGTCTTCAATGCAATCACCATTTTGCCTAGGCTAAAACTGCAAACAATGTAACACAGCTGACTGTGATGTGGAAACATGTTTTTCTAAAATTTAAGGTGCCAAATCTCCAACTAGCTATATATTTCTTTCTGGCTAGTGGATATTCATATTATTATATGATTTTATTACCCAGGCAGGCAACAACTGTACAACCAAAAGAAGAAAACCCCAAACCACTTAGTACTCACTTCACCAATTCGCTTGAAGAACCTGACAACTGCGTTAGGCTGGGAAGGGGCAGATGCCGACTCATCTTTCCCGTCTAATACAACCATCTTTCTTCTGTCTTTTCTCTGGCTGCTGTCTTAGGATTGTCTCTCTGCAGGATGGAAGCTTTCCTTCCAGCCTGGTTCAAGCAGCATCAGCTGGAAGAAATCAAAGTATCTAACATCACTTGAAATGAGGGACAATGCCAATACTGAGGGTTGCTGAAGAAGTTCTAACTACTTGTAGACCACTGCAGTTCTGGCTAGTTTGTTGACTACTACATGCCCACTGATGAAGTTCTACTTCTACTAGTACTAGTTCTAGCCAGTTTGTTCATCACTGCTCACCCACTGTTGAAGTTCTAGCTCCTTTGCTGATCACTGCTCACCAAATGCTGAAGTTCTAGCTGGTTTGTTGATTATTGCTCATCAACTACTGAAGTTCTAGCAAGCTTGTTATTTTATGTTAATCACTGCTCATCCACTATTGCTAACATTATTATGATTATAGTTATGCTATAATACTATTACTTACTTTAGTAACAAGCTGAGCAATGTACAGGTCATCGCTCTCCTGAACTGCTTTAGTAAGCATACTAGACACTGGATAAGAAGCAACACATTCAAACAATATATTTAACAGATTAAGAATGGAATAATCCATTCTTAAATTGAAAATGGGAAGTTTAAACATATATTTGAATAATTAACATTATAATAACATTAACAATGCATTGGGCGGTTCAGGCCTTGTTAATTCCCTTGACTTTTGCCCAGCATTGCTTAAGTTCCTTGGCTGCTTTGAGTTTTACTTCCGGTGCGTACTTTCTTTACAATGAAAGGTGGTGACAGTGAATATTACACTACCAACTTTAAAGACATTTTTTGAGGCCCATAGTCAGAATGTGTCCGCCAACAAGCAAGAACTTGTTTCTTGGGCTACAGGATGCCCCCAAACAAAAATTTTCCACGAACTCGCGATCTTCTGGTCAGCCAAAAAATGATGCAAAGACACTTTTTCCACCCTCCATCCCATTTCCCCAGTAATTTTTGCAGCTGCAACAGTGGTTGCATCTGTACTGCTTCGCAATTCTTCGATACTATTAGTATTACTAATGCTATAGGTAATTTTTCAGTTTGATACCACTGTCATTTTTTTTAGTTTGATATATAATCTCTTTGCTATAACAGAGTCCATTCCTGTCTCGATGAAATCCTCCGATATTACACTGTAATTATTATCATAAACTGAACCACTGTGGCCAGATGACAGGAAAAGCGGACGAAAACAAGGCTGAAACTCCAATGTCCATTATCACCATCACGAGTCTGACTCACTTTGGACACGTCTGCAAACTGAAGACATTTACAGTTCACTTTCAGGTGTTGAGTAATCAACCCGGTGTCTCAACCACAATGTTTTACAAAATTTACTTGTATGTACTACCTTTTCAATTCAAGAAATTACTATCCTACACGTCTAGATTCCTCAAAAACGTTCCACAACTGGCAGCAGCGGCCATGTTGAGAATGCCGGCGCTAACGTCAAGTTTAATAACGATTACCAAAAAATGCACACGCTGAAAAAAATCGACGGTATAATGTACAACAAACCTGTGGTAAATAAAGTGAATTTACACAAGTTTTACAGGTCCAGAGCAATAAATAAAACGGGAAAACAGGATTTAGCCACGTTGTCCCCTGTGCCCCGCTGGAAACGGAAACATCTTTTTCAACATCCGGTTGATCAATCATGCGCACTGTGTGCCAAAAGGGAGAGAAGTACAAGGCATAGCTAGGCATTGCATAAACTCTTTTTGCACTTCAGGCAACCCCAACCTAACGTGAACTTTGTACTCGAGAGAAAACAATTCGAGCTGACTGTTTTTCGAACCGATTGATTACACGGGTCACCGGGTAACCTCTTCACTTGAAAATGAAAGCGAAAGTTGGAGTTTTCTGCCGTCGGCTGTCAAAATAGCTTTCAAACGAAGCGGTGATTTGAGGCGAGATTCAGGCGCCTCTCCGTCTCCTTGTTTCACTGAGGGTCCAAATTTAGTACCAGTTCCCACTCAAGATTGTGAAAGCAGCCGCTTTTCGTAAAGTTCGCTCCCTTCGGCAGTCCGTACATTTAATCCACGCATGCCTTCGTTGCTGCGTTAAAAACGCCAATACAAACAGTACCACAAGTGATCTCGATTCTGCCCTCTTACTTGTGCCCCCCCCCCCACACACACATGTGATGAATGCAATATTATGACTACAGATTTATTATTTTTGAGGTTTTAATGTATACATTTTCGTTGACCTTGTAAAAGCGTGGTGTGCTCCCAATCGTCGGTGACTACGGCAAAACATAAATGACTGCTCATTTTTAAACTGGCACATGGCATGATAGAGAATGTCACAGGAATAGATGGGCAGTACCTTGGGGGACCCAAATGTTGACATTTGTGACCTGTCCCTGGTGGCTGCCTTAAATCATCCTTGTCGTACGGCAACTGGAAAGAAACGTGTTGAGCCACTTGCCAGTGCAGGTTCTCACATCAGTGGCTGATGTGTAATACACGTGTGCACACGTGTGTGTGTGCATGGATTTTCATATGTGTATCCCCCATTATTGAGTGTTGAATATAAGAGCAACTGTTACAGTCAAAAAGCAAGATTTATTTACATTATTTTCACAATAAGAGAACACCAACATCTGCTGCATTGATGATAGTGGTGCTGTTTTTGAAAACGTTTTTGTAGCCCAGATTTAATCATTACAAGTGATGGCTTGTATCTTGGAAGGTCTCAAGTGTTGAGGAGCTTGAGACACTACCAGTCAGCACAAAGCCAGACATGCCATTGACAGGTGGAGAAGTGAGACAGAATCTGTTGAAGCAATGATTGCATTTTGTTCTTTCCACCTTTTGCTTAATTGATGGGCTGATCCAATGGAGTCAGGTTATTGTATTTACTTTGTGTCATGTTTTTTATTGTATGTCAGATACAGTATCACCTGCTATCACGGCAGTCTTTTCACAATGGGTTTATTACTCCCCTCCCACCCCTTGATGAGAGGAAATTACCAAACAAGTTTGTCTGCAAATGCCTGCAATAAAAATTCTGGGATATCTTATTTTTGATTGTTAATGTTATACAGTAATAATACAACAAATAATAACATGTGTTTACGTGGCATGGCATTTTGTTGTCGAAAAGGTGAGGGGGAGGGCAATGAGAGAGGGTGGCTGGGGGGTCTAGATATTTCATTGTCAACATGGATGCTCTTTGTGATTTGTTGTCATTTTGTGCATACATGTGTGTGTCCTCTCTCACATTGTGTGGTGTGTGTGTATTTATGTGTGTGTGTGTGTGTGTGTGTGTGTGTGTGTGTGTGTGTGTGTGTGTGTGTGTGTGTGTGTGTGTGAAATAAGACACCCATACAGCACACATTTTGTGCTATACAAATCATCTTTATTTTTCATCAGACCACTCACACACCCTGCATCAAGCAATGCCCAAATATTAAACATGTTCAGTTGCCTGAAACAAAAACATTAATGACTGCATGAGGTACTACTGGCAGGCATTTAACTGTCTGTTATTCAAAGCAACCTGGTCCACAACGCCTGTCTTCTCAGGTCCAAGTGGGCTTTTGTGGAGATGTGGAGACTATTCCAAAAATAACATAAGCAGCAGAGGGAAACCAAACGGGGAACCAAACAGATGAAGCCTTACCCACCTTATAAATATACACACAGTACTCCATTTCTCATCCTACGTGTTGCAAACCTACGTGAATGGGTCACAGAAAGATGACCACAAGTGCTGCCACTTTGTTCCCAGCAGTCTTTATCAATGACATTATGCATGAGGCTGGCAATTGTGGGCCAACCCTTTTCGCTCTTTGTTGGTAAATAGTGAACCATCACGGCTGTGCCCTGAGCAGCTCAGATTTGAAGCAAAAGAACAAAGCTGGTTTTGTAAGTGTTGTTGACAGAAGAACCAAATAAAGCATGCAGATTAGAAATATTTGCACATTTTCTACATTTTACTGTCAACTTGTGTTTTTGCTTTGGTTTCCCTTTAACCTAGTTACCTTATAAAAACAAACAAGACAGTAATCTATGCCTGTATGAACCACCACAAAATGCCAAGGAATTAGTTAACCATTGGATTTTAATGTCCTGCTATTAGTTAGTAATTGGATTTTAACACCCTGTGAACCGCACAGGGTCATTTAAGGACAAGGGAGATAACTTTGCATGGGGAAAGCTGACAGGAGCTGACACCCAGTTTTGGCAAAATACATTGTTATTATTACAGTAGCCCTGAATACAGGTTACAATGATATAAGGTTCAAAAGATCTTGCTAAAACAGTTGGCAATAAAGCTCTGGCATCAGTGTTTTTTGCCATGGGCCATCAAAAAATGGTAAACCAAGCCAATACCTACACCAGCTGTGCACACCAGACACAAAAAGCTTTCTGACTGACTCAACATGGCTGACTGAACACATCTTGCAAAAAAAAATCAAAAAAAAAAAAAAAAAAATCTGAAGAAAAAAAGAAAAAAAAAAAAAAGAAAAAAAAAAGGAAGAGAAAAAATGGATCTCACAGTTAGTGAAACCATGGAGAAGTAAATCAAACAAACAAAAAATACTCATCCTTGAAGTGGTTGCCTGAACACATGTCAACAACAACAACAAAAAAGGAACCCAGATTCATTCCCTAAACCTTGGGTACTTTTCTTCCCACTCCACAATTTGCAAACTTACTTCAAAATGTATAATGATCTGAAAATTACACAATTTGCAAACTTACTTCAAAATGTATAAAGATTTGAAAATTACATCACCACACATGATTCAACTCACACACACACAAACGAGAAGAATTATAAAAGACTGATACCTACCCTGGTGAAATGCAATTAAATACTGAAAGCAAGAAAAAATCCCAGAGAGCTAGTCTGGCCTAGCAGTAAGGCATTAGGCTGGTAAGCAGGAGGACCTTGGTTCAAATCTGCATCTGCTCTCCTTTCTTTTCCAAAGTTGTGGTCTGTGGACACTGTCTTGTGACTTTGTCCCTCACAATTAATGGAACATTAAAATGGCTCTCATCACTGCCCGTCTTAATGCAGGAGTCATTCTGGTGGTGACAGCGTAGCGATAAATATATAATCTCCCTCTTCCCCCACCTCCATCCTCCCCGTCCCTAATAAGCCTGATGGTTTCTGTGGATGTTACGCAGCGTTTACTTACTTATGAGACTATAATCTGTTGTTGCCCTCCCTCCCCTGCTCTGGGTGCACAAAACACTTGAACCAAATAAAACTTAAAAGTATTAAAACTGCAAAAATGGTAACAAAATAAATGCACAAACCAGTGTCAGTGATTTAAACCATGCAAACCAACACGATCATTTGATTTTTTAGTGTGTTTGTGTAAACATGCACACACAATGTATGAATGTCTGCACACATACACACTCAACTTTTTGGTACTTTAAAGTCACAACCTGGGACATCAGACTGAAAGCAATATAATACATAGAAAAGCACACCGAAGCAATTATACAGAAGTGAGTACATCAAGCATTTACACAGAAGTACACTGAAATTGTAAAAAGTGCAGGAAATACACCGGATGAAAAAATTGCACCCACACATGTGAAAACATTTCTCAACTATCTCACGTGTGCATGCTATATGATGAATCTAAACCTGAAGACTTTCTACCAGCTTTTCAAACTGAGCAAAAGGTAGTGCCTTATTGCCTTTCATACCAAACCTACTTGATGTATTAGATGCGCAAGATTTTTTTCTGGATTCTACAATCAGTGACATAATTTTTTTCAGCAAATCTGAATTACGGCCTTTTATATACACCCATGCTATCTCTACAGAAAAAAAAACACAATAACCACACATATGCCTGTGTTGGTGTCATTTCTCAGCACCGTCAAGGCTTTTTTCAAACATGATGATTCCTTGTTTTTATGTAATGGGCTTCAATGGAGAACTTGTCCTGGCACAAAAAAGGATAAATACATTTTTATTATATGTCTGAATATCTTACTCAAATCAACTATCAAACAATGATGTTGAATTATGCATTAACTGCAAACAAAAAAGTCATGGAACGTTTTATAGACTGCAAACAAAAATGCTGCTAACAAACCCAGTTAATGATGGAGATAGATACTGATGGTTCCTTTCTGGAGTAAAAGGAATGGATATTTAAATTCTGTGTTTACGTATAAGTATGATCACCAGAAGCTTGATGAAACTGATATAAAGCCACAACAACAACAACAAAAATATCTGACCATACTTGAAACCTGATCAGCCCAACATTTTGCATTCAATGGTGATGTCCAGTCCACTGACTTCCTGTTGATCAAGACAGACAATGGTGAATTTATCAGGCCATCAATAGTCAACAAAATAAATTGGACACAAACAATATGGCACAAAAGCTGGAAGAAGTGATGCAAAGGGCTTATTAAATCTCCCCCAACCCCCCTCCCACCCCCCTAAAAAACATTTTTGAATACGGACCCCCCCAAAAAAAAACACCCACACACAACAACCAACCAAACGAACTAGGCAAAACTCAGTTACAAGCATAGGAAACAAAACAAACAAAATTAAGTAAACATGGTGCTTAACGTCCACAGAAACCATAAGGCTTATTTGGGACGGGAACAAAAAACAAAACAAAACAAAATCCAAACTATTTTATAGTTACTCTTGCATTTTTTAAGTCCAAGCCCTGTACATCAACCACCCTGGGTCATCTGAGACACATAACCTAAAATACATAATTCACAAAGTACTCACTACTGACACTCTTCTTGTAACAGATTCTGTATTGAACATCTCCAATTCATCACAGACACAGAAAGTGAAGATATTTCAATCAAGCACCGAGCAGTCAAAAATAATGATCCGACTGATCATTACATGACATCCCTGATACAACAGAGCCCCCTTCCCCCCACTCTCTCCCCAACACACACACACGCTCCAATTAACAAAACACCTGTTCTCAGATACATGCAGTATGTACCCTTCCCCTTCCCTAGCTCCGGAGGTTACAGCACATTTTGTGGAGAAAGTATTGCAACTCTGGGTGGAACTGACATGA
>OY757555.1:15053155-15073549 GCA_963584105.1 Alviniconcha strummeri
TAAGCCAGCAAGTTATTGTGGGCAGCATCACCAACTGCAAGTGATAAGTAGTGGTAACAGCCGAGAGGAGACTATCAGGAGTTGGGGACATGCCGTCGGCAGAAATCTGACCCTGGGGTTGCTGAGAGTCGACACTGACCACCGGCCAACGTTCGGCCCAAGCATCTGGATGAAACAGAGGGTGTCGATCCTCTGAAACAGCAAAAACATATAGGCATGTTAAAAATATGTATGCATGTTAAAAATCCCAAACACTGGCAGCCAAACCATTGTTTGGACACATGAAACTACGACACACACACTAATAGGAATGGGTAGCATTGCTACTGTGGCAACTCTGCCTTACCTGAAGGTGACCTGAATTTCCTGCAAGTGACAACGAAGTACTCAACATTAAAAAACAACAACAACAAAGCAGCTGTAAGACACAGGCACACAAACCAGCCAAAGAAAGAAGGTAAACACATCTTTCTTTCAAATAGATTACCTCAACCCAACTGCAGTCTTTGAAATTAAAGATGTGACAAAGTTGACAACTTTTTGCATATAACAGCTTCAAGGAGATGTTTGCATGTCCTTCCCTGCTGTCGGCTTGCTTTGACTCAAAGGCGCAGACAGAAAGTGAGAAACACAACTTCTTGAAACTGTTACTTGCTCAAAAGTCACAGATGTCATCAGTCACATCTTTAACCTCAAAGACTGTAGTTAGGCTAAGTATTATCAAAGTTGGTAAATTATCATAACTCTTCAATGAATTACTGAACATACTCAAAAAGTACATGCACACACTGCAAGTTTGCCTTAGTCTAAGACAATAAAATAAATAAAAATAAAATGTTCTTTTGAACCTTTATGTGTTTGTATCTAAGACACAATGAACACACATGCATGCACACGTGTACACACACACAGACACTGCAAACTTGCATTGGTCTAGACACAGTGAACACGCATGCAAGACCAAAATGCTGCACACATACCGAGACAGACGTGCAGCTGTTGGTGTTGAAGCACGAGACGAATGGCGGGAACTTCGGTCATCATCAAGAACTGTATTCAACAGCCTCTGGCGCACATGCATCAAATTCTGTAACAGCACAGAAGAAGCCTGCGTCACCATTCACAATTTCTCTAAGGTGATGACAGGACAAGACAAGCAAGATTTAACAAAAGCTTTGAAATCGTTTCTGGGCATATAAAACCAGGTTACTTATTTACTCTGAAATCTTTTATTTTTGGATAGTCACAAAATTTATCCTGCCATATTCCTGTGAAGACAAAATATAGAGTGGTGTCAGAAACCTCCATTGTGAGTGATGTACTTACATTACAGCTAAGATGAATTGTCTACACTGAAAGCAAGGGACCTTCCTCCAGAAATTGTGGATTTTATGTCTGGGTTTCATTTCGTTAGGCTAGCACCAACAACAAAAACAACAAAACGAAGCAAAGCAACAACCGCCACATCAGCAGATGGATTACCACTTGTAGTTCTTTTTTGCAGTGTTTTTTTCCTCCTTTTCCCCCCCCCTTCAATTCCTTGTTCGCTTTGTGGTGTTTGTTAGTATTCCTCAGCTAGAACCTTGTTGTTCTCCCAAAGATGGGTGAGAGGTAGAACTGTTTCCCCACACCTGTACACACTGCCATACATACAAAACCAGTGCTGCCAGCATTTCCCCACACCTGTACACACTGTCATCCATACAAAACCAGTGCTGCCAGCATTTCCCTACACCTGTACACACTGTCATCCATACAAAACCAGTGCTGCCAGCATTTCCCCACACCTGTACACTGTCATACATACAAAACCAGTGTTGCCAGCATTTCCCCACACCTGTACACACTGTCATACATACAAACGCAGTATTACCAGCATGTCCCCACACCGGCACACACTGTCATCCATACAAAAGCAGTGTTGCCAGTGTTTCCCCACACCTGTACACACTGTCATGTTATCAGCACTTCCCCACACCTGCACACACTGTCACACATACAAAAGCAGTGTTGCCAGTGTTTCTCCACAACTGTACACACTGTCATATGTACAAAAACAGTGTTGTAATGCCCTTTCAAAACCAGAAAAATCTAATCTGACAACCATTTAAAATCAGGAACTTCTGATGTGACAACCTTTTAAAGTAACGAAATTTGGATGTGACAAACTTTCAAAATAAGGAAATTTGGAGGTGACAACCTTTCAAAATAGGGACCTTTGATGTGACAAATTAACCATCCAAATTAAGGAAATTCCGATACGATGTGACAGCCTATCAAAGTCAGGAAATTCTGGGTGCCAGGGGTAACTTGCCCCAATCAATATATACAAAAACTGGAGCACCTGTACCAGTTCCCAAACACTGACACTGACAACCCACCTGAGTGGTGTCGCCAGACGGTCCCGGCTGGGGGAAACCACGTGCAGCATGCGGAGGATCAAAAATGCGTTGCGGTGGGGATGAAGCTGGGGAAGTGGTTGTCACTGCTCGTGGGATGCTGCCGTTTGCTAGCATCTCTGTTCCCAATGATTCTTGCACTGGAACAGATCATGAAAATGAATTCAGATGGGATTATGAATGACTGACAGCCTGTAGACTGGATTATGAAACAGACTTTAGACTGGATTATGAAACAGACTTTAGACTGGATTATCAACTCAGATCAATATATTTTAATCATTCCTCACAGGGCAATTGTGCTATCTACTGAGGCTCATTAATTAAAAAAGAAAAAAGTAAAAAAAAGTAAAAACGGGAAGAACATCAGAGCAACGTCAATTAAACTGATAAAAATACACAGATGTACCCGATTTAAAAAGAGGAAAAAAAAGAGAAAAAGAAACTCCATAATACAAATGATCACAGCAGAAAACAAATCCCTCAAGCCCACCTTCCCAGACACCCACACCCCTTGCCCAGTTCTGGATGACACCCGAACTGTCCTTACTTGTGTGACTCAAACGTTGCAGCAGGGCGGAAAGATGCCGAAGCTCTGCTGCTGACAAAGGAGAGGAATCATCACCCCCTGAAGCAAATGTGAGGGCCTCGGAACGACCCGCTGCCCCACTGCCACCCCTTCCTCGCTTCCTGAGCTGGATGATGGTTCGAATCTTCCGCAACAGCCACTGTCCTGAAATTTGCATCAGAATTGCAAACAGGTCATGTTGCTACCATGACAGAACAGTCTATTTCTATTGAGACACAGATGGAATTAGTTGGTCCTGCTGATATGGTGATGCGATGTTTCCATGACACAAGGTGAATAGTTTACACATCCAAGGTGAAGGCAGCCATGAAATAAAGCGGGTCTGGCAAAATGAAGACCACTGTTGACACAAGGTGCATTCCTTTCTGTACTTACTCATTCAAAATGATGAGAGCATGAGAGAGAGAGAGAGAGAGAGAGAGAGAGAGAGAGAGAGAGAGAGAGAGAGAGAGAGAGAGAGAGAGATTACAGACATTGGGTGTAGTACTTATTCATTCAAAATGATGAGAGCATATGTGTGTGAGAGAGAGAGAGAGAGAGAGAGAGAGAGAGAGAGAGAGAGAGAGAGAGAGAGAGAGAGAGAGAGAGAGAGAGAGAGATACAGACACTGGGTGTAGTACTTATTCATTCAAAATGATGAGCATGAGAGAGAGAGAGAGAGATAGAGAGAGAGAGAGAGAGAGAGAGAGAGAGAGAGAGAGAGAGAGAGAGAGACAGACAGACAGACAGACAGACAGACAGACAGACAGACAGACAGACAGACAGACAGATGGTACAACTTACACACATTATGTATTCTTGCTCTTCATGCCACCCCAAAAAAGAGGATGGGAGAGACAGAGAGGAGGGATGGGATGAATGCCACAAAGTCAGCAAATCCAGTGAAAGTCAAGACTGCCGTGACTCAAGGGGGACCACTCACCCAAAACAATGGAGGCCATGAAGACGGTGAGTCCGGCAAAGTCGAGACTGCTCTTATGCACCAGCTGCCCGGCCATGTTGGCCACCACCACCACCATCAGCATGATGCGCGTCATCACTGGGGTGTGAAGGAAGGCTGCCACCACCACCACCAGCAGGAAGTAGGCCAGGTGCAGCACGCAGCACTGAAGCACCTCCAGCTTGCTGTCTGCTCAGACACAAAACAACCACAGGTAGTCATGGTAGGCCAGGTGTAGCACGCAGCACTGAAGCACCTCCAGCTTGTCGACTGCTCAGACACAGTCAACCACAGGTAGCCTTGATATACAATAATATACAGTTATCATGTGCTCATCAATGTCCCAAGTGCTCACATGATGCATATTAACCTAAATATGATATTCTATACACATGTAGAGCTTGGTCCCACCGAAACAACCCACACAAAGCACCATATGGAAAGACCCCACCCCCCACCCCCAAAAACCACAATGAAAACAAAAGCCACAATGAATTCAAATGTGTATGACACTGATCTGTATCATCCATCATACATGCACGCGCGCATAGACCCCATAAAGGACCCCAGAAAAGAGACCAAAAGAGAAGGGGAAAAATGGATAAAAATTATGATGAAAGTACACCCCCCTCCCCCCCCCCCCAGTTTCGATGTTGTGGTGCATGGGAACCTCCATACAGACTGGAGTTTCCATTTGAGTAATGAGAAGGAACATATTTTGTTTTTAAATGGCTCTACCTTAAATACTTGATTCAGTTTGGGCAGAGACAGAGACAGAGAAGGGAGGGGGAGAGGGAGAGAGAGACTGAGACAGAGAGAGAGAGAGAGAGAGAGAGAGAGAGAGAGAGAGAGAGAGAGAGAGAGCAAGAAACAGAGACAGAGGGACAGTAAGACTCAATGTTGATTGCTACTCACCGCACTCTTGTCACATGTGGCTCTAAATGAGTGAGTGTAGCTGTTTACAGAATACGTTGAATATCCACCCAAGTTTGCACACATCGTCTACACATGCTGTTCATGCCACCCCAAAAAGAGGGAGAGAGAGAGGCAGGGAGGGGACGGATGCCACAAAGACAGCAAGTCCGGTGAAGCCGAGACTGCCGTGACTCAATGCCAACACAACATTAACGACCAGACATACCGGCACCCCCCAGAAGCTGCGTGACCCAGGAAATGCGCTGCTCCATCTGCGTCTGAAGGCCCAGGATGGCAGCCATGACGTCCACGACGGTGGCGTTGATTTTCCGAAGGTTCTCAAACACTTCCTCCTGCTGCTTGTGCAGGCTGGCATGATGGGACAGGAGCCGCTCACTGCTGGCGTCTGTCGGTCAAAACTGAACAGTGTTACTGACACCTTCCAGCTTATGTCAATGGAATTTGCAGTCACAGCGTCCGGTTCCAGTAAATGACCAGCACCACCAGTTGAGATAGGCAGGTAACTGGGGCCATTCACATCCAGGCTGCATGTGGAATACTAAATTTAGACTTGGCCATCGCAGGCTAGATGTGAACCGGGTTCTGTTTCAGATTAGGTCGAGACCAATTTGCCATCTCCCCCCCCCCCCCCACCCCTCCCCGCATACAAATGTATATATTATTTTTTCTTAAAGTTGAACTGGTTACCTTGGATTAATTTTCTTGAACTGGTTACCTTGGATTATTCTCACTTAAAGTTCAAGTAAGTAAGTAAATAACTTGGTGTTTTATGCTCAGTCAACCATTGTGGTTATATCAGGGTGAATTTCTTAAAGTTCAAAATGTTGGGGAATGTTTGTTGTAAGGTGCAGTGAGCTTGTGTGTAGATCAGAGAATTGTGTACATGGACGAAAGTTGTCAATTAGAGGAAATGGGGAGCAGAAAAACTGCAGTGCAGAAAAGTGACAACCCTGCTTAATTAAGTAAATCATCTTTATCAACAAAATATGAATCCTTAGAAATATTTTTGACATATGATAAAACTCCTAAAATGTAAACAGAAAGGCATTTTTTTCGTTAAATTATGCCAACAACAAAACAATCACGATTTCAGTCCGGATGTCATTGCTGTGTCTGCAGCTAGTCAGTTACTGAAGGTGTGAGACCGTAACTGCACAAATTTCATGTTTTCCTCCACTAGCCCTACACCTGGCGCTCCACAAGGCTGTGCCCGTCTGCAGAAAGCAGCAAAAGTGAGTGGTTACCTCCCTTCAGCTGCTCCTGGTCTTACTGAGGCCCTTTTTCTTTTCTTTTTTCCCTTTTTTTTTGTTACACCTGCTGTTATCAGACTTCTTTCATGCTGTGTTGTATTTTTAGTCAATGGTAAGGCCCATGCTGGGGCTGCAGTCATGGCTGGTGGGGGCTGGGGTAGTGGTGGTCATGGGTGGGGGAGGGGAGGGTGAGGGGAGGTGCTTCCTTAAGACAGGCAGCAAGCAATTTCAATATTACCTTAATTGCTCAGAACAGCCACAAGACAGTGTCTTTAAACCACAATTTATGCCCAGAGAGAGAGTGGAGGGGGGTGATTGAGGGAAAGAAGAGGGAGGCAAGGAGAGAGAGGCAGGGAGAGAGAGGAAGAGAGAGAGAGTGGGAGGTGAGGGGGAGAGAGAAGGGGGACAGAGAGAGAGAGAGAGAGGTAATAGTGATCAAACACTGACCCAATTGAGCGAGGGCTTCAGAAGCTTGAGTGTGGATGTTCTTCAAGTCCTTCAAGATGGCCTCATGCCTCTCCTGCTGTGCTGCCCCCTGTGACCTGATCAGCTTGGCCGTCAAGTCTCGAACAGACAGAAATGACAGCCCTGAATACCATGTTAGTTGCAATGCCTGCTAACAGCAAGTCAAACTTTTCCTTCCTGCAGCTGCTTCATGTTCGTGCCCTAACTGAACAAATCACTCTTCTGTTCTCATGCATCATGCATAACACTCATATGTTCTAGCTGACCAGAAGCAGTAAAGAGAGAAACTTTAACCCTTTTAACATCACAAGAATATTTTGACATCTGTGGGGAAGGGTTTCTCAACCACCAGAAAGATATAGGAAGTCCTGCTTGAAATCTGACTGTTCATGTGTGCTAAGAAGAGTGCAAGTTCTAGACATTTTTTGGTAGGCTTAACCTGTCTGTAAAACTCTTTCTGGAAGGCACTGCACCAGCAGCACACACACTTTGGCTGGGCAAGGGTTAATAACCCACAGTTTTGAGTAGTGGGGACTTTCCTGCACCTGTGGTACCTAACCTGGGGAAAGCCACTGCCAGTAACAAAATTGTACAGGCTCATTTTGACACACTCCATACACTGCATTCCCCAAACCAGTGAAAATCCATCACCGATTCCATTTGCTTCAAGTAAACTCACTCAGTTCAGCACGGATCTTCTCAGCCAGCTGCGCCAGTTGTTGGTTGCCAGTGGCAATGAGCGCCTTCTCTTGCTGCAGCTCCTTCACGTTGTTTGCCACGGACGTAAAAACATCGGCCTGGCCAGCTCGCATGGCCTCGTGGGTAACCAGCAGCTCCTGCTGGCTCTCAAAGAGTCGACGAACCGTGTCAGTGGCCATGTTGTGCAGATGCTCTTGGCCTGCCTAGAGAATGAAGGTTAACTTAGTACTGTTGTTATGCACCTTGGTGTGGGCTGTGTCACAACGCACTGACACCAGCAGGAACACCAAGGCTTCGGCTGTGTCACAACGCACTGACACCAGCAAGAACACCAAGGCTTGGGCTGTGTCACAACACACTGACACCAGCAAGAACACCAAGGCTTGGGCTGTGTCACAACACACTGAGACCAGCAGGAACACCAAGGCTTGGGCTGTCATGACACACTGACACCAGCAGGAACACCAAGGCTTGGGCTGTGTCACAACACACCGACACCAGCAGGAACACCAAGGCTTGGGCTGTGTCACAACACACCGACACCAGCAGGAACACCAAGGCTTGGGCTGTGTTACAACACACTGACACCAGCAGGAACACCAAGGCTTGGGCTGTGTCACAACACACCGACACCAGCAGGAACACCAAGGCTTGGGCTGTGTCACAACACACTGACACCAGCAGGAACACCAAAGCTACATTAAAATGTTATGTGCTGCAGTCCTGGGTAGTTCTGTGGGGACTATCTTGAGCCATGAAAAGCTCCTTCCGTAACAGTTAACACCGGGGCAGGGATAGCTCAGTGGTTAGAGCGCCGGACTCGTGATTGAAAGGTCACGGGTTCGAATCCCTGCTGGAACGGCGGGAGAATTTTCTTCTCCAGGGTCGACTTTCTGTGCTGACTCTTATTTCGGTATCGGTTCCATCCCCGTGTTACCACAGTAGCACGTAAAAAATCCTGGTCATTCTGCCAAAAGTGGAGGTGGCAGGTTACAGCTAAACACGCATACACCTTACGTATGTGGCTTTTATTGAACCGTGCTTTGGCATTGGTCACAACTTGTCCCTAATATGTCAAATGACATCTGAGGACATTAAGCATCAACTCATCATCATCAGTTAACACCCTCCACCCTCCAGAAATGGGCATAAATCCTCCAAAAACAGAATGTGGCAGGGTAGTAAGAGATGGTGACCCATGCAACCCTCTCACCCTATGGGATGTCAATGTACAGTTGCTATACTAGGTGACCCCCAGAGAGTTTATCTGGGCAATGCTGCAGTTGCTGTTAGTGATACAATAAACAAATTAATCAACAAAATAACCTTGATTTTTGTTGTTGTCACAGATATATAATTATAATACATTTATAAAATACATTAAATAAATAACATAGAAAGATATATTAATATAATATTATACATATAATTTATAAATGCACGTATCATATTTATGTCGGTACATTATTTTACTATTGCTGATTTTCTTGTCTGCTACATGGTGATGGTGCATGAGAAAGAAAGGAGAACCAGACGTGGGACTTTACCAGGACTCAAATGAGTCCTGCGTTAGGGCCCCAGGAACATTTGCAGGCAAAGCACTCCATTCTGCAATGCTGGCATAAAAACATATCTGGCATTCTGTTTCTGTCATAGTCATACACGTGCTGCACCACACATACCACAGCACGCCTTAAAGATGTTTGGTGGCACTAACGTTAGTAACAACTAAGGAATGACGCCCTACTGCAGGTACGCAGTCTCACAGAACTACACTCACTTTCAGTTCCTTCATAGCCTGAAGCTGAACGCTCGTTGCTGCTGCCAGCTGGTTGACGGACTTCTCTGTCAGCCGTCTAACGTTAGTAACAACTAAGGAATGACGCCCTACTGCAGGTACGCAGTCTCACAGAACTACACTCACTTTCAGTTCCTTCATAGCCTGAAGCTGAACGCTTGTTGCTGCTGCCAGCTGGTTGACGGACTTCTCTGTCAGCCATCTAACGTTAGTAACAACTAAGGAATGACGCCCTACTGCAGGTACGCAGTCTCACAGAACTACACTCACTTTCAGTTCCTTCATAGCCTGAAGCTGAACGCTCGTTGCTGCTGCCAGCTGGTTGACGGACTTCTCTGTCAGCCGTCGGAACTGCAGCTGCTGCGTGGCATAGCACACTGCACGTGCCCGGTTGCTCACAATCTGGTACGTGTTCCACGTCACTGCATCCATGCTCTTTGTGCACTCTGCCAGAGTCTTAACAAAAAAGGGAGTTGAGCTTGACTTTAAAAAATGTTTTAAAGTAAAACTGTGATCCACACTGGAACTTTAAAAAAGTTTCATGCCTGATAAGTTATCTTGCCTCAAGTTCAGATTTGTTCCTTTTCAATTTCACCCACCTAACTGAACTTATCAACATACACATGCAGATATTACCAACTGATGACCTTGCATAAAACAAACAGCATCCTGGGACCAAAATCTATCATTATTAAAGAGAAAACGAAACTAAAACTAGTAAAAGGCAGGAACAAAATTGAATCTTTCTGATGTAGAGAGCCTGTGGTACCAAAGCAGGTGCTAACATTTTTAGTTCTAAAGATGATTTCACACCAAAGGATAAATCAACACAGGGCACAACCATGAAGGCAGTATGTATACATGTGGTAACCCTGAAGTTTAAGTTTAAAAAAATTCAATGAATGAAATGAATGGATGATGAAACTGAAAGCATTAATTACCATGTCAGCAGTGCAGGTAAAGATGGGTCGCTCCTCCACTTCAGACTGACAGTTCAACAGTTGCACAGACAACTTGCCCAGCTCTTCCTCTGACAGATCACTGCATCTCTTCTTCAGCTGGTAAATTACCTGTAATGCACCACCAGCATCTGTGTTACTGTTACTGTCGGTATAACACTTACAAACACTGAAATTGTCACAATCTTATGGGCTGTTTAAATTAATAATAATAATGTACAGTTATCATGTGCTCATCAATGCCCTGAGTGCTCACTTTATACATTTTAACCTAAATATGATATTCTATACACATGTAGAGCGTAGTCCTACCAAAACAATTTACATAAAGTATTATAAAAAATAAAAATAAAAAATGCACTACAAACACACACACACACATACACAGTGACTGTAACAGAAACTGGGTACTGATATTAGTTAGGATGGAAATACTGTGAGAAGAGGAAGTTTTCAATACAAATATTGTGAAGTTGACAACTCAAAGCAGCAGCTCCCAGCTATGCAGTCATAAATCATAAAAATATCATGTTTATATATATATTTATACATGGGTCACAAACACTTTTTACTAATTTTAGAACCTGCATGCAACTAGCAAATTCAGTTTCTTGAGATTTTTTTAAAATAAAAATAAAATGTGTACAACCAAACATGAGGCTAAATTACATACACACTGACACCATTAAAATTATAAAAAACAAAACAAAAAAACAACAATCCTGCACTTATCTAGTTCAAATTCTGCCTCTTACAGCCTTAGTCTTATGCCCACTGGAGAAATATTTGCAAACCCGACAGATAACAGCACTACTTTCTGTATTATATATAATATATATATATACTTGAGCTTGGGACCCTCCATGGCAATCAACATTTTTCACTGGTGCCTGGTTACATCTTGGTCTTTTGCTTGTCAGTACTGGCACCAGTGGCAGATTCCTGAATGATTTGTTCACCTTCTTGGCTTGAGCAGGCGGCCTGTTGTTACTAACAATGTCAGTGTTACAAAGACTGGAACTGTGGAAGAGTTTGTTTAAATATTGCAGCTGAACTGAACTGAATCAGCTGGTTACGGTGAACATCCCATTTTTGAACGACTTGAAGGTGGACCATGGACTTACACTCAGTTACACTTACCAGCAGGCCTAAGCAAGTCCATGACTTAAAATTTAGCTCCAGGAGCTAAACCTGCCACCACTGCAGGAACGTAGGAAGCAGCAATGGCTGACAACCCTCTACAAGATTGTGAAGGGCCACATCCCAGCCATGCCCCCAGAAGACTTCCTGACACCAGCAGATAGAAGTCAAAGTAGAATATATGTCTGATCTCCTTTAAGGACTGCAGTTATGACACCATCGCCAGACAAGAAATTCAAAACTCTTGTGGCTTGAAGATTCCAGAATGCAAGACTGAGCAGTATAAGAACTCGTTCTTCGTAAGAACCGACTGGGAACAAGCTAGAAAATACTGTAGTCACTGCAGACTCTGTCACTGCATTTTCATCAGCAGTGGGCAGAGCACTACAAGGGGCTGCCCCCCCACACATAGGCAGTCAGAGCAGAAATGCGTTTTACTTTTAGCCAGTTTTTAAATATTTGAAATAGGGACTGTAAAATGGAACCACACAGACTATTCTTTTTAAGTATTTATATATATATCTGCATTGCGCTCCCAGCTCCATTGCAAAAATGGCTAAAAATGGTCCTTGCAATGTACAGATCCTGGTCCAAAACTCGACTGATGTGATGATGCGAACAAGCGGCTCCCTTATCAAGCTAAAAGCAACTGAAAAGAAAGCTAATGGATAAAAAACGAGGGTCTACGTAAACTGTATCATCGTTTTGAAAATACCTTTCTATAGTTTGCTAATTAAACACTCACAATGTGGTAGCACGCGTCAAGCGGAGACAAGTCTGCCAGAGCTGTTGCGAAGTCCAGAAACTTTTCATCTGTTGACAGAACTTCAAAACGTGTTATAGGCTCTTTTGAGTCATCACTCTCACTTGACTCTGCTGTCTCCTTTCCGAAAAGCCACTCAAACATCCCACTGCCATCTTTCAAAGCGTGGAATAACAACAAAACAAAGAGAATATGCTTTAGTTTGATCCTGGAACACATTTTGAAAATTAAATCGGAAGTAGGACATCCAATGTTTGAAGCCCCCTCGCTGAATGGTTTGGAAACATTTCATTGGTCAAAATCCCATACGACCAAAGACAAGAAAGGTAACTTGGTTAGCCGTGGCCGATCTTCATAGGCGCATGAAATATACAAGGCTGTATTAATTCATCGTTATTTTATTGTATTTTTTAGCCTGTTATTAAAATGGAAATAATTAGACAACAGATATTTTGAGCAAAACTCAAAAAATTTGACATTATCTTCCTTTTAAAATCAACGGACATGGTAGGGTTGGAATAAAGAGCGTTTCTCCGGAGAAGACTCAAGAACCAAGGGAGTTAATTTGCGCTCTAGAGAAGACGACACATGTGTGCAAATTAACCAATCTCTCTCCGCCTAGTGCACTAGATCTTTCTCTCTTCGTCAGATAATTAACAGTGTACATCCCTGCCCCCATCATCGAGGAACTGACTCCACCCAACAATGAAGTTACGCGCAAATCAAATCAAAAGAAAACTAACTTGATTAGGCAGTACTGCCGGAAAAGCTGGTTAGGTCAAGACTGACGAATAAGTTAAAATCAGTCAAGCTGCGACCGTAGTGACTGACTTAGATTGTGACCGTGCCACCGTGTTATCATAGTGGACTTACAGTACATTTTCAGTTGAGTTTGGTCTCTTAGTATTTTTTCCATGGACTTAAAGTAAGTCCACAGAAATCACAAGGTATATTCTCTCTCTCTGTGTGTCCATATTTGTTTTGTCTCCTCACAACGAGGCCCCCCGAAACCATCTACAGAATTATAAACCTTTAGTTTTGGCCATGGACCTAATCAAGTCAGTAACAGTACGTACTGAGGTTCATGGTTTTGGCGCGGCGGCTGTTGCCGCTGAGCTACTCAAGTTAGGCTGTTGCCAGACTGAATGGCTTTATTTACCCTATGTGTCAGTCGGAAAAGCGACACTCAGTGAAGTCCTGCGGCGTTGGCGTAACCGTGAGGCGGCGGGGGCAAATTCATTGATCAGTTACATAGGCTATGATATACGGCATCATTCAGTGATCGACGTAGTACTGAGGCTACTACGGGAGTTGCAAAAAATACTGACAAGTACCGTTATATCACACCGAGCCGGGCGCCGCTTGAGTGTCTACTGTAAAATCAGTAACAACACGGCCCGGAGTTCGGAGTTGTACTGGTAGGTAGTGTTGCTTAATATCCTCGGATGTCGGTTGACATATTAGGGCTGAGACCAATGCCGAAGCATGGTTCAATATAGCTTTACGACCACGGAAACCGGAAGGCTCGGTAGTACACCTCGACCTTCACAGTGACAGCTCCTGAACGCTGATGGTTTTGTCGTAGCCAACTCGTGTTTCTTATTTCGCGGCAAACCACCCACCCGCGTCAGTGCCGCTGGTGAGCCGGCTATGACTGAGACGCTATACGTGCACTCAGATATCTACTCACACAGCAACACACTCCGAGCATCGCTTTCCGGCACCTTCCTCCTGAAGGAAGGATGTCGTAAACCAATGCTTGGACTGAGTTTGCTACAGCAAGTGTAGTAGTGTAGTGTCACAGTCTCTGGTGCACTAAATCATCCTGGAGCGGTGTGGCTTCTGTCGCTGTGAGTGAGAACTGAATCAGTGACAACGAACCAGTGCAGCGGCTGAATACGCATCAGTCACAAATTGAAATTACTGAGTTCCACATTGAGTGGATTTACCGTTACTAAGAAATGTATTCCCTGTTGTTGTTTTTTAAATTCATGCTGACACACTGAGAAAGGCAAGAGAAAAACAGTACACTTGAATGTCAGCGTTAGTACCGTGCAGAACGGTGGACTGACAAACAATTTCCGCCGCTGTAATAGGCCCTACTACTATGCGACTGGTGTGTGTGTGTGTGTTGTGTGTCAATGTGTGTGTGTGTGTGTGTGTGTGTGTGTGTGTGTGTGTGTGTGTGTGCGTGCGTGCGTGCGTGCGTGCGCGTGCGTGCGTGCGCGTGCGTGCGTGCGTGCGTGCGTGCGTGTGCGAGTCATCTGTGTGTGCGTGCGTGTGTGCATTCATGTTGTATGCGTTGAATTTTGACAATATGTACTTGTAAAAAACGTGTAAGCGCTTAGTGCCTGTGCGGCGGGTTAGGCGCTCTAAGTATTCATTATTATTATTATTATTACTGACAAACAGCGAGAACTGAACTGCCCAACAACACATATATAGCCTGCGAAAACGTCTGAAATGTCAGTAACTGCAAAATCTCTATATGGCAATATTGTTTAATCTCCAAACGACTTCCACTTCTTTTAGTTTCGTTTGTATTCAAGTTTGACGGTGAAACTGAACTTATCTTCTTCTAATTGCCTCCCCTGTTTACCCTCCCTCACCCCTCGTTATATTCTTTCTGTGCGCCCGTGTCCTGTGTGTCCGTGCATATACGGCGGTGTGTGTGTGTGTGTGTGTGTGTGTGTGTGTGTGTGTGTGTGTGTGTGTGTGTGTGTGTGTGTGTGTGTGTGTGTGTGTGTGTGTGTGTGCGTGTGCGTGTGTGACTGAGTGTGCGAACATGTTGAGGCGAAGCTTTTTGGACCCCGAATATAGCCGCTTCGTCGCTGTTGGACGAATACTCTGAACTACATTCGCGAAGCAAAGGTTCGCCCAAATAAGAACCAACTATATTCGCCGAATACTCCCAACTATGTTCGCGAACAAATATTTGCTCAATTAAGAACGAGATTAAAGATTTAATGAAAAAATAAAATTAATGTTTAATCATGTTTTTAATCGATTTTTGTCTTTTTTTCTGTAGGCTTCCCCGGAAGTGACGTCAGTCTGGGGAGTCAGTGTGGTTGCCATGTTAGATTCTTCAGAAAACAGGCTCAAACTGATACGGCTGTATCCTTGTGGGTCTCTCGGGCAAAGTATCATTCGTCTTCGGAGCTCGAGTTGGCCATTTTGCAGCGACTCCCCAGAGTGACGTAGTAGGCATAAGGTTAGGGGTGATTTTTGACACGATTTCCGTTAAAGCTCGCTGAGAACGATGATGTAGGTGAAACTGTGATCTGAGGGTTATAAATGCACGGGGAAAAAAAGGCATTTTCTCTCCTACCGAAAGCGTCGCCATGACGCCCAAATCACGTGACCATATGCCTACTACGTCACTCTGGGGAGTCGCTACAAAATGGCCAACTCGAGCTCCGAAGACGACACTGATACTTTGCCCGAGAGACCCACAAGGATACAGCCGTATCAGTTTGAGTCTGTGAGGCAGGATTTTGAAAGAGTACCGGAACATCGTGTCAGCTTCGACATGCGGTATTCCATGGGGTTTGCGAAATCACTGAAGTGCTCGCTACAGAAATAGGCGTGATGCGGCACAGCAAGAAAGTCAGCTCGTTTGAATTGTATAAACTTAATCCACTTTCGCTTCACTGCGGGTCGATTGCGCGGGAGCTCGTGCATTGTTATACCTGGGGTCGTCTGCGAATTGTTACAGTTCGCGGCAACACAGTAGGCCGGCATAGTTAACTTTTTTGTCGACCACACACATACACAGTTTACTGAAGAATCCAACATGGCAACCGCACTGACTCCCCAGACTGACGTCACTTCCGGGGAAGCCTACAGAAAATAAAATCGATTAAAAACCCAATTAAACATTTTTATTTATTTTTTATTTCATTAAATCTGAAACTAGTGACTCATTTGTCAATCATTTCGATGGTCATTTTGCATACTTAAAAACCTTGGACTTTTACTTTAAGGCTATGTAAAGTTCTGATCTACTCGGCCACCAAGAAACTAAAGAGGGAACCCTTCACAGCTGAGGGTTCTCAGCAGAGGAGGGGACCATTATTGTCATCACTGGCACTGTGTTCTGATCTACTCCACGCTGAAACTTGAAGAGGGAACAGTTCAAACTCCAAGACACTGATCTTTCCTTTGGAGGAAGGTGCCGGAAAGCGATGCTCGGAGTGAGGGAATCCTTTACAGCTGAGGGTTTCCCAGCAGGGACCATGATTTTCAAAAATGGCGAGACTGTGAACACGCAAGTTTTTGTGTGAAAGTTTCTGATGCGGCCATTTATACATTTTGATTCATTCACTCATTTCCGCATCCGCGGTACCCCATAACGATGAGCCGTATTATATTACTTATTTTTACTTGTTTTTAGTACTTGTTTTGGGTTTTGTTAAACATGTTAAGCCCTTGGTAGCAGTGATGTCAACGAGATGGGTACCATTAATTTTGAGTAAATCTGAATAAAAATAATAGCGGTCATTTCGGCTACAGCGCCATATCTCACCGACAAGGGTGAGCACATCGCGCTGTACAAGATCAACAAAAATCTATACATTAAAAGCTATAAAACAACAACAACAAAATATTTAAAACAAAACAAAAAACAACAACACCTAAACCCCACCCCCACCTTATATAATCATAATATTGTATATGTTGATCGCATACCACACCCAGGCCGTATGTAGCCTATTTAATTTTATTTCTTTGTTTTTATTTTATTTTATATTTTATAGTATTTGTCAAAGGCAGACAACTGGATTTCCCAAGGATAAGTATTGTTGTGTTGTCTTGTATTGTGCTGTATATCAAATGGGTAAGAGGTTCTGTATATCAAATGGGTAAGAGGTTCAAACCATACCCCATAGCAACACACGTTGCCACACGATATGACCCCTCTCTCTCTTTCTGTCTCTGTCTCTCAAAACAACCGCTGACATATGATAAACCAGACTTGTTTTGCTTACATTTGCATTTCGCTGAAAATGCTTTCCCCACCTGTGTTCGCCATCAGAGAACTGTTTTTCCTTATTTATTTTTCGCTTTGCCGTTTCATGCAACGAGGGGCAATAACCACGCCTACGAGTACTCAACTTTTGACTGATTTAAGGGGACATGTTACGCCCCTTGGCAAGCTCTTCGGCCGCAAAATCTGCAAAGGTCGTCATTTTAGGTGCTTTCGTTCACGTGACTTTGAAATCTTCAGAATCGAAATTACATGTTTATATTTTGTTTCCTATGTTTTTTGGGTGAATGAGAACAAACGAAGGGAGAAATGTGTGCTTGTTCAACACAGTAAAGATAAAGGTTTGTTCTCCGGTCATTACAACTGACTGAGACAGGCCGAGCCAGGCTGCAGTGACTCAGTCAGTGATACCACTGAGGCAGCAACCGTGACTGACTAACTGAACAACTTTGACTGGCATAGCCAGCATTTCAAGTTATTATTGTCGCGGAAGGTTAAGTTTCAAGCTTACAAAATTAGTTTCCATCCACCAAATACTTACAATTATGGACTCCCGAGGAACTCTGTTAGACTGACGTGACAGTACGGATCAGACTACCATCTTTGCCGAAGTTAAAACCATGTCGAGTCAGCACCGGATTAGTCAGTCAGTACTTGACTGAAATGAATCAGAACTGACCCTCCCTCCATGTAAATTTGAAATTTTCAGGATCGAAATTACAGTGTTTATATTTTGTTTCCTGTGCCGTTTTTTGTTTTGTTTTTTGTTTTGGTGAATGAGAAACAACGGAGGGCTGAGAAGGGGGCCTCGGCCAAACAAACAAAAGAAACAAACAAAACCCAAATCCCACTCACCAAACTAACCACAATTATTTTAAAAACAATAACAAACAAACAAACAAAAACGTATCAACAAATGTCGGAACAAACAGACAACAAAGACAACAACAAACAAAGAAACTTGCAAGAAAACAACTGAATGAAACTTGAATACACGACTGACCAACACTAAACGCTGACATCATGTCGGCAACTCGGCACGCACGAACATACACACAAACACAGGCCGTGCCCTCCCCCCTCCCCTCCCGCCCGCCCACCTGCACTTTTGGCAGAATGACCGGGATTTTTTACGTGCTACTGTGGTAACACGGGGGTGGAACGGATACCGAAATAAGAGTCAGCACAGAAAGTCGACCCTGGAGAAGAAAATTCTCCCGCCGTTCCAGCAGGGATTCGAACCCGCGACCTTTCAATCACGAGTCCGGCGCTCTAACCACTGAGCTATCCCCCCCCCCACCACCACCACCCCCAACCCCCACCCCCAATTACCCCTTTTTCTATCGTCATATATTATAGGATATACGTCCCTGGCTGGAGCCAATGGATGTCTTGCAACGCAAACTGTAGCCCGGCTCCTCCCAGCCATTGCATCATGGCGGAATGTCCGATGTGAGTGCTCGCCCACTTCAGACATCACATTTAGAACGTGTAATTTTTAGGTTGTCTGTTAAACGCGTTTAAGCAAGCCTCACTTGAAATATATATATATACACAGAGAGAGAGAGAGAGAGAGAGAGAGAGAGAGAGAGAGAGAGAGAGAGAGAGAGAGAGAGAGAGAGAGAGAGAGAGAGAGAGAGAGAGAGAGAGAGAGAGAAGGTTTAGAACATGTAATATTTAGGTTGTGCAAGCTTCAACAGATTTACAAGCCATGGCGGTCAGACTGATACAGAAAATCATGGCTATAGCAAAACAACAACAACATCGACACCCCCCCCCCACCCCCCATACACACACACACACATAGACAACACACACACACACACACACACACACACACACACACACACACACACACACACACACACACACACACACACACACAGACAACACACACACACACACACACACACACACACACACACACACACACACACACACACACACACACACACACACACACGCACACACACACACACACACACACACACACACAACACACACACACACACACACACACACACACACACACACACACACACACACACACACACATAGACAACACACACACACACACACACACACACACACACACACACACACACACACACACACACACACACACACACACACACACACAGGCGCATTTCGTTCCTGTCGAAAAGCTGGCTCTGGTGCTTCTCACGGGATCCCCTTTAAAACCTTATTTTGATCTAGTGCACCCCGGCGCTGGAGTAGCCTGAGTAGTCATGGGTCACTGTGTATGTTACTCAGTCACAATTGAACAATGTTAGTTTGGTCGTAGATTTGTATCTTTTAGAATCACAACAGAGCTGTTTCAAGATATTCCTTACTCCTTATGATTATGACTTACTTTCATGTGCCTTGATTTATCAAACAAACAAACAAAAGTGCCGGGTTTGTCTGACGTGACATTGGCACACGGCCGGCCAGAGGCCACTTTGGCATACCGGCCATATTGGTTAAACTATGTTGACTCGCGCACGTCAGTCAAAAAGTGTCTCGTTTCACAGTGAACGCCTGAGTGAGCTAAGATTATAGACCCGCGTCAACTTGGTTCCGCGCGCATCTTAGAAGATCTGTTTGATGCACACCATATAGACGGGTTACCATAATACTGCTGTTTTCGTTTCGTTTAAATCCGAGTCGATGTTTTTGACCCATCCGACACACAAGCAAGAGATAGCGTTCGTTGCGACGGCTGCGTACATATGTCGACCGGGAAAAGAAGCGAAACGATGCCCAAGGAAAACACGCACGGAAGCAGACGACCTTACACCGAAGGTGTACCCAGAGAGGGCTTTGGTAATAGTTATCAATGCCACAAATGGCGGCACAAATAAACCAGCGGCAGGCACAACAAACACGGTGTCTCTCCTTTCCTTCCGAGGACATCACTTGGGAATGATGAGATGCGAGTGTGCGCGCACCTGGTATCAAAGACAGCTCATGCCTCATGCCATAGTCCAACCATCAGTTTTGCCCTCGGAGTACAGTCTCGTTCACCCGCTCCGTCTGGTAGAAAGACTAAAACAGAAATCACACATCCCCCGAAAACACAGCTTGAGTCATACATCCTATGCCGGGCAGTACCGGTACAGTGTCCTGAATGATGGTTGACTGGTTTAACGCCGAATGATTTTCTCGGAAGAGGCAGGCTCCTAGTGATGTTGCAGTACAGTACAAGACCATACCACACGATACCATGCTGACCATGCAATTAACGTGGCACCGAGATTTGAGCGACAGACCGCGATTAGCCAATCAGCGCGAGCAAACGAGACACTCCACTCTTTCGCCGACTGCCAGTTTTAGCCGACAGTTCAGGTCATTTTCGTTCAAGGAAGTCCCGCTCGCCAAAGGCGCTAGCTTGTATCATACACGAGTGAGAGAAAAAGACGTCAATGTTTCGCTAAGTCTTTCAATCACGTGGGCACCGCCACACGTT
>OY757555.1:15077949-15095398 GCA_963584105.1 Alviniconcha strummeri
CACCGCCATTTAAATTAATAATACGCATCGGCATCAGATGTACCCAATCACATATTCAAGTTTAGATGTTGCCCCAGCAGCGCCGCTGGAAGTCCCGAAATAAATATTAAATGATGATGAACTACTAAAAGCAATTCCCTTTTTAAGAGTGACGGGCGTACCAGTAGCGCTGGATGACATCTTAACATCGTTGTCCGAATCGTCTGGAACCATGACCATTAAATCATTAACAACGCTGTTATTAGGAAGCTCATCAAGCAAGTTTTTCATTGCTTCCCCTTGTGTTAATGTCAAAACACCGGTTAAAAAATTAGTCTGAACCGCGTTATTAGTCTTTAAAACACTTGGAAACTTAACCGCCGTTTCATTATTATTATAATCCCCGGTACCAACATAGAATTTAACATGCGCCGTACTAGCAGAATTATTAATAAGCCGAACTTTATCAAAAGTATCGGAACTTTTTAACTTAGACGTAGTTGTGACGTCCGTCAAATCTGCAACGATTGACCCATCTCGTTCAATGAGCTGAATAGTAACTTTATCAACATCGACATCGTCGACAAAAAAACAAAGTCAGACATTGGCACGTTGATTTCTTTTCTATTTCCCGATCTCCAGCTGTCTTCATCTGAAGAAATAGGCGTAAGCGTAACATTAAAATAATCTCATCGCAGCGCAAGACCTCTACTTGAACTTCTTACCTTTTTTACCGCCAACTAACATATAAGTACCAGCTAAGGCAGCGGCAATCAAAACATATTTAGAGGAGCTTCTCATTATCCGATTTTTGATCAGTCGAGTTTGAAGTTGTTTTTGGGCCAGTCGTTTGTGAAAAAGGATTACTTTCACTTACTCCTGTCACTCTATAATCGTTTGATTTCATATTTTTTGTGTCGTCGTTTCTTGCTTCAAAATTAACTCTCACCACCATTCGAAGAAAATGAGTTATCAAACATAGGTGGCAGATTATTTATATAAACGTTTCCCGCGATCTCTGAAACGATAAGTAACATTTCCAGAATTCACACTCGCATAAGCTCCCAGCGTGTTCTTGTTCCAGGCACTCGATCTGCGACCAAAAACGGTGCTACCGATAGTATTATTACTATCATTAGTAGTACGATTAACAGTTTTATTACTCGTGTTACTTGTAGAGCTATACGAACGATTATTTGAGTTATGAAAACGATTAAATGAATCAATCCCTTTTGACATCCGTGACGAAATTAAAGAAGCGTACACCAGTCATGATTCGTTTATGACTAGTGTACGGTAATCTGTTTTCGTGACGTTCAGTTGTTGTTGCATCTTTTTATGTGTCATGTACGAATCTGTATTTTAGTCACCTCCAATGATTATGGCTTCTTTTATGACTAATATACGGATCAGTATTTTCGGCACTTTGACATTGAATTGTTTTATGACCGATGTAACAGATGCGTATTTTCCTCAATTTCGTTGAATATGGCGTTTGTATGAATGACTTGCGAACCGGCATTTTCGTCACCTGGATTGATCATGACGTATTTTACGGGCTTTGACTTTCATACAGGCTGTTATTCACTTATGCTGTACAATGCGCACACTCTTCAGGGTACAGCTTGTACATACCTGTAGGTCTACAGTACAGTAGACTTGGTGCACAGACCTTCTGGTGGAGAAATAGACCATCGTCAAAGAGACAGGTCACGGCAGGTCCACAAATCGGAGTAGAGGGACCAGACAGGTCACGGCAGGTCCACAAATCGGAGTAGAGGGACCTAATGTTGACCTGGAGTCATTTTTTAGTGACCTAGGTCAGGCGGGTCACGAGATCGAAAGCGAGGTTGGATTGTAGGTCTGCGTTGCAGTGAACAAAATGGTTGATGGCCGATGAAAACTTGTAAAGCACATGCGTATCAAAACTGCTGTGTACCGCTTCGTTTTTCGAAATTCAGTCAAGCACGACTACAGTGTTATTAAGCATCACCCCCCCCCCCCCCGCCCCTTTTTTTTTTCTTCAGGGTTCCAGGCGAGATCAAAAGATCAAGAGATCTTAGAGGAGGGAGGTGGAGCTGGACCCTCACTTTTGCCCAGAAGAGATCATGAGTAGGGAGGTGGAGCTGGGCTGAGCAAGTTGGACGTCTTTTGCTTCAGGTTGTCCAAGTTGTTCATCAACAGCGGTGCAACGGACATTGTCCTAGTGACTCTGTCCAGCACAGCAGTTGAAAGAGCAATTGCACAGTGCACAAGTCGCTGGGCAATGGCATGGGGACACCGCCTTAACACTTCCATTGTTCTGGCGGCGGTCTACGGTCTCTCCGGTCTTTTTCGGGCGGTTTCCGCGGTCGAGCCAATCACTCTCCCGTCCCCTTCCCACTCTGTCCCCGTCCCTAATAGGTCATCCCGCCTCCGTGGACGTTAAGTAACATGAAAGCCAACCCCCCCCTTTTTTTAAGTAAGTGATTCATCAATAACATATTCATTAATAAACATTATCATTAAAAAAAGTTGCTGCCATCTTTCTCACACTCAGAGCTACCTCCAAACGCCGTCTGATACGAAACGTCCGCGAGCGCCCGCAACGAACCGTCGTTCCACAGTCAGAAGGACGGAACGCACGGCTGGCTTCAGCGCTCGTACGTTTTGGCCAACAATAAACAAAGCCCTTGTTACGTTTTGTTATTAAAGCTGGTAAGAAGCAATCAACGAGTTTCGTTGTTTGATGTATGCGTCCTTACTCTCTGTCTGTGTGTCTGTCTGCGTCTGTTTCTGTCTGTTTCTCTCTCTCTCTCTCTCTCTCTCTCTCTCTCCTCTCTCTCTCTCTCTCTCTCTCTCTCACACACACACACACACACGCACACTCACGCACACGCACGCACGCAAGCACGCACGCACGCACGCACATACACACATATTGAATCCACATAGTTGCAAGGTTTCACCAGGCCTGGCCATCGGCCAAATTTCTGACCTCTTGGTCAGTTAAAACTACCCAAAAGACCCACATCACCCCACCCCACCCACCCCCTCCTTTCACCCTGTCACGTGAGTTCTCCTTTCCTCCTCCTCCCATCATACCCGACAAGTGAATGCCGGTTAGTACCCCACCCGTTATGAGGGCACCCGACACAGGGCGCTCTCTGATTGGTGGGTTCCAGGAGGGTGTGTGTATTTATATTGCCCGCTCCCAAAGCCGGGAAAAGAAGAGTGAGTGCTACAATCTCCGTCAGAAATCAGAGGGGCGGCGAGGACACAGACTGGTGCCTGCTGACTTGGTGGCTTGGTTGCCTGTTGGATTGGTGGCTTGGTTGCCTGTTGGATTGGTGGCTTGGTTGCCTGTTGGATTGGAGGCTTGTTGAAGCTGACGGTGCCCATTGCAGTCTGACAACTGTTGTCGCTGCAGTCTCTGACAGAAGTGGGAGGTGCATGGCGTCTTGTGCAAGTGAGTTCTGGCGATTTGATTTTACTCTCCTTCCAGTTAAAATTAAAAAAATATGGGGAAAGGGGCGGGGCCGGGGGAATGGGGGGATTTTAGTTTTCCTTTCTTTCTTTCCTTCATTCTCTCTCTTTCTGTCTCTGTCTGTCTGTCTGTCTCTTTCTAATTCCAGGTTTATTACTTCGCCATCACGTTGCCCTGAGGTAAGTAAGTAAGTAAACATGGTGCTTAACGTCCACAGAAGCCCGCTCCACCATTTCAATATATCTGTATATATAAATCCAAAATTTGTCCTGCTAACTCTACAAAACATTATTCAGTGATAAAATTGTCCTGATGCGTTACGTCACGCATCATGAACCTATAGGGATAAAAGCTCCCCCTCACCCTCCCTACCGTCCCTAATAAGCCTTAAGGATTCTGTGGACGTTGAGCACCATGTTTACTTACTTATTTACCTCACCCAACCGCACCTCCCACCCTCGGAAACAAACTTGCTTAGAAGTCCCCAAGAAGTTACTGTCACAAGCATATTAAAAGACCTGTCGGAATGATTATAATCGGTGAGATTTACTCTGTCTAATATATATATATACTTTCCCCCCAACTATCATAATATATATACACGTTTTCCCCAACTATCATCATAATAATAAAAACTGAAGAAGAAAAATATGAAATTGGAGTGATATCCAGCCTTCACGAAAAGAAAAAGAAAGAAAAAAAGAGAGAAAAAAGAAGAAGAAGAAGAAGAAGAAGAAGAAGAAGAAGAAGAAGAAGAAGAAGAAGAAGAAGAAGAAGAAGAAGAATGAAGAAGAATGGAAAGGTACGCGAGAGAGAGAGAGAGAGAGAGAGAGAGAGAAGAGAGAGAGAGAGAGAGAGAGAGAGAGAGAGAGAGAGAGGAGAGAGAGAGAGAGAGAGAGATTATTTGTTATGTTGTTGTTATTGGTTTGTTTTTGGTTTGTTTTGTTTATTAAGACAGGACACAAGGATGCCTAAGTTATGGGGGGTGGGGGTGGGGGGTGTTGTTCTCACTTTTTTTCCCCTTCAAGTTTAAAGTATAAGCAAAAAATTAAAAAAGAATGAAACTGTCTTATCTATTCCATTGTTGTTTGAAAAAGGCCCGTTTACCAAAAATTCCCAGAGCGCTCTGCACAGTGTTAGCGGAAGCGCTGAGTCTTAATTAACAAATTGCGATTTTTGTTGTGTGTTTTGTGTGTGTGTGTGTGTGTGTGTGTGTGTGTGTGTGTGTGTGTGTGTGTGTGTGTGTGTGTGTGTGTGTGTGTGTGTGTGTGTGTGTGTGTGTGTGTGTGTGTTGCTTTTCAAAGTTCAGATTTAATTTTATCTACACCATCTTTTTGTCCCCATTTGCAGGTGGGGTGTGAGTGTGTACGGATGAAGAGTATATCGCAGACCCCAAGCAGTCCGCTGAGAAGAAACCTCAGTCCCGTTTCCATGACGAACGAAGACCACGATTACGTCTCTGACGGTGACGGCGCAACGTCGCGAGGGACGAGCACTTATGGGCCTTCAGGAACTAATTCAGCCTTCCTTTCACAAAATGTCACAGTAATTGGAGGGAAACGTGTGCGGGGACCGTCTGAGACGTCATCATGGGCGCCGTCTGACGTGGATGAAATGGATGGAATGACGTCTTCAGAGACGCCTTTCACGATGGTGAAGAAAAAACATGATCGGTTCGCCTTCAAACCAGAAGGTGAAGGAAGCATCTTCGCCAGATGGCAGAAAGTATCACAGTGCTTCTTTGGGTATTTTCATCGAACCCCGGCAACTGTTAACGAACTGACCCCAGATAATTCAGCTTCGAAAACCTCCGAAGCGTTCCCTGTGGCTGACAGCAGAAATGCCAGCTCACCTCAAGCACAACGCTTTGGGGCGCCCTCTGAGACAAGAGTGTCTCCCGCGGCGAGAGTCGAAATGGACAGTTCACCTACGGGTCTGTCCTCGTCAACTGCCTAAACCCTACACACGAGGAACGGCAGTGATCAGTGCTCACCTAGGCTGGTCCCAGGAACCCCCACAAGAACGTCCCCGGATGCCTTCAAGACTATCAGTGTGTCAGAGATCTCCTCAGGAATCGGCCCCACGCTGGGCAGACTGAACAGCAGCAGGTTGCCGTCATCAGACTTGTCAGCAAGGTCGCAAGAGATGGACGTGTTGTCGACCGAAATACCAGTGGATGATGTTTCGCCCAAAAGGCCATCGTCGGCGCAACTGATGTTTGATTGTAAGCATAGGCATTTGGGACCTCTCCTCTACCCTCTGTTGGTGTTTCCGTCTGTTTCTCGCTGTGTCTGTCTGTCTAATTATCTCTCAGTGTTTCTGTCTGCCTGACTCTCTTCTGTTTCCGTCCGTCTAATTATAAGTCAGTGTTACTGTCCGTCTTTCTGTCCGTCTGATTATCTCTCAGTATTGCTGTTCGTCTTCTGTCCGTCTGTCTGCCCGTCTCTCCTGTTTCCGTCTAATTATCTCTGTTTCTGTCCGTCTGACTTTCGCCCTGATATAACCGTAATGGTTGACTTGGCGTAAAACACCAAGCTACTTACTGTCTCCCCTGTTTCCGCCTGTCTGTCTCTCAACAGTGCTGTCTGTCTGTCTGTCTCTCGGTGTTTCTCTCTGTCTGTCTCTTTTCTTGTTCTTGCGTTTGCTCTTCTGCTTTGTTGTCTTCTTCTCGACTGACGGGACAGTATTCTCGACTGACGGGACAGTACGATTAAAATAGGAACCTGCTTCTTTTTCTAGGCTTTTGTTATAGTAGTCCACATCTGCAGTTTCAGTTTCGTTCTCGCATGTGTGTGTGTATGTGCGTGTGCATGTAGTGTGTGCTTGAGAACTATAATGACAATTAATGCTCTTCCTTAACCGATAAATGATTTTCTCTTCTTCTTTATGCCAAGCACGTCATTGTGGCGGCGTCTACTGAAATAATATTCATCCATTCATTACAGTATAGTTTCACTCACTAATTCGTATTTAATTACATAGTTCCTTCAGTGGTGGTTCCACATAATACATCTAAACTCATGCATGTGATAAATCCAGAACTGTTTAGTACTATGAGGCATCTGAAACAACAACAACAACAGCGAAACCAAAACAACAACACCAAACAAACAAATCAGGCGATTGATCAAATTTATTTTTAAAAAGCCCAGGTCCATTATTTTTCTCTTTTGTTGCGTTTTCATTTAGCCCTGAATACAGAAAAATAAAAGATTCCTTCATGTATCGTTACAAAGCAAGGGCCTTCAAAAGTGATTGCAGCTGTTTTTCACGTTTCTTTACAATCTGTAATCGACATAATCTTTTAATATTACATGCAACCTCAACACCTTTTTGTTTCTTTGTTTGGGGAGAAAGAAATAAAAAATAAAAAATAAAAAAAATAAAAAAAAAATATAAAAAATAAAAAGGGGGGGGGGGGGGGGGGGGGGGGGGAAGAACTACGACACAGCGAACAGACAAGAGAGTACGAACTTTTCGTTGCTGTTGATATATTTGTCAAATGCATTCCGTACTATTTGCCAGGCTCACCCACACGTTCACATACGTCCAAAAACACATACATACATATGTGTGTGTGTGTGTGTGTGTGAACGTAAGTGAATTCGCGGATAACATGCGCGCCCACAGACATGCTTTCAGACGGACACACATACAGGAGCACACACACCCACCCACACACCCGCTCGCACACCCACCTGCGTACACTCACTAACCCCTCCCCCACACGCCCACCCACCCACTCACGCTCGCACACCCACCTGCATACACGGACTCTCCCCCCCCTCTTCTCCCCTTCCCATCCCCACCCCGCACACATAGATTTGCGTGTTGGTTCGTCCTGTCTTATTCACTAAGAAAATGTATTTTAAAAAATGTTCCTTTTAAAAATAAGTGAAGGAGATCAACGTATATGCCGTGCTGAAATAATTATACTTATTTATACACATCTTTGCTATCCAAATAACAAGACCAGTAATGCCGAGCTGCTATTTTCGCAAATTGTATGAAACAATACCATCTGACAGAAAGGACAAAATAAGTTCGATGAAATCCATTCCCTTTTGGCAGTGGGGACATTGTTTGCTTTCAGCGGTTGGCATTCTGTTAATGATAAATGTGTTGCATGAACGCTGTGAAGAATTGTGCAGCAGATCACCCACTGTTTTGCCTCTACTGTACATTTTATCTCTACTGTCCTGCGCCAGCAGGTAAAACAACAAAACAAAAACAGCAAAATTTTTTTTTTTTTTTTTTTAAAGGTTTGACTGCTAGCATTCGAAAACAAGATCCACACACACACATACACACACGATTTAAAAAAAAAAAAAAAAATGCTACATAGGGTAAGCATTGTCTTTGACTTCCTCACAGTAACCAACGCTATACCTAGAACTCGGTTAGGCTGTTGTAGTCAGCGTTCTAAAATAGGATCCAAACACACAAATGGTTAAATCTTATTTTGGATTTTGTTTTAGAACGCTCATTACAACAGCCTAACCGAGTTCTGTGTACAGTATTGGTTACTGTGATGAAGTCAGACAAAACGTATACCACTGCTTATTATTTTCTTTTATATCTTCCAGACTCGATGATATCTGTTCATTTTCTGTCATATTAAACTATGTTTAATGTCTTCCATATACTGCCTTTTCCAAAAGGGAAAATTAAACATTCTGCTTGTAATAAAAGAATTGTTCAAGGTAAGGTGGGTTACATTCAATCAAAAAGGGTTTGACTGGTTTAGTGATTGGTCTTTAGAGATTATAGAGAAAGAGAGAGGGGGGTGAGGGGGGGGGGGGAGTAAATTGAGTGACTCTCTTAGTCTGTAGGTAGGGCCTACTGCGTGAAGCTGCCTATGCAACAGAACTATACAATTGCAGTAGTTGTTGGTATAACCGATGACACGGGTCAGTTACAAAGGGCGACTCGCTCTCTGCACACAGCCTCCTACAGCCCAGACGAAGGCGACTCGGAAGAGTTCCACTGCTCCAAGAAACAGCGGAGGATTCGAACCACGTTCACCCAGGAACAGCTGAGGGAGCTGGAGCGGGTGTTCAGCCACACTCACTACCCTGACTGCACCATGCGAGAACAGATCGCTGCCAACGTGAACCTCACTGAAGCCAGGGTTCAGGTAAGGGAGGCTTTACATGACTGAAGCGAATTAGAACTGATAACTGCCAATGTTCACCTCACTGAAGCCAGGGTTCAGGTAAGAGTTGCTTTACATGTCTGAAGCGAATTAGAACTGATAACCGCCAATGTTCACCTGACTGACGCCAGGGTTCAGGTAAGAGCTGCTTTACATGACAGAAGTGAATTAAAATTGGTTGCTGCCAATGCTCACCTGACGGTCGGTTTACCTGACTGAAGCCATGGTTCAGGTAAGGGTCGGTTTAGACTGAAGCCATAGTTCAGGTAAGGGTCGGTTTACGTGACTGAAGCCATGGTTCAGGTAAGGGTCTGTTTACCCGACTGAAGCTATGCTTCAGGTAAGGGTTGGTTTACCTAACTGAAGCCATTGTTCAGGTAAGGGTCGGTTTACCTGACTGAAACCACGGTTCAGGTAAGGGTCGGTTTACCTGACTAAAGCGGATTAGAATTGATAGCTGCCAATGCGAACCTGACTGAAGCCACGATTCAGATAAGGGTTGGTTTACCTAACTGAAGCCATTGTTCAGGTAAGGGTCGGTTTACCTGACTGAAACCACGGTTCAGGTAAGGGTCGGTTTACCTGACTAAAGCGGATTAGAATTGATAGCTGCCAATGCGAACCTGGCTGAAGCCACGATTCAGATAAGGGCTGGTTTACCTAACTGAGGCCAATGTTCAGGTAAGGGCCGGTTTACCTAACTGAAGCCAGTGTTCAGGTAAGGGTCGGTTTACCTAACTGAAGCCAATGTTCAGGTAAGGGTCGGTTTACCTAACTGAAGCCAATGTTCAGGTAAGGGTCGGTTTACCTGACTGAAACCACGGTTCAGGTAAGGGTCGGTTTACCTGACTAAAGCGGATTAGAATTGATAGCTGCCAATGCGAACCTGGCTGAAGCCACGATTCAGATAAGGGCTGGTTTACCTAACTGAAGCCAATGTTCAGGTAAGGGCCGGTTTACCTAACTGAAGCCAGTGTTCAGGTAAGGGTCGGTTTACCTAACTGAAGCCAATGTTCAGGTAAGGGTCGGTTTACCTAACTGAAGCCAATGTTCAGGTAAGGGTCGGTTTACCTAACTGAAGCCAATGTTCAGGTAAGGGTCGGTTTACCTGACTGAAACCACGGTTCAGGTAAGGGTCGGTTTACCTGACTAAAGCGGATTAGAATTGATAGCTGCCAATGCGAACCTGGCTGAAGCCACGATTCAGATAAGGGCTGGTTTACCTAACTGAAGCCAATGTTCAGGTAAGGGCCGGTTTACCTAACTGAAGCCAGTGTTCAGGTAAGGGTCGGTTTACCTAACTGAAGCCAATGTTCAGGTAAGGGTCGGTTTACCTAACTGAAGCCATTGTTCAGGTAAGGGCTGGTTTACCTAACTGAAGCCAATGTTCAGGTAAGGGTCGGTTTACCTAACTGAAGCCAATGTTCAGGTAAGGGTCGGTTTACCTGACTGAAACCACGGTTCAGGTAAGGGTCGGTTTACCTAACTGAAGCCATTATTCAGGTAAGGGTCGGTTTACCTAACTGAAGCCATGGTCAGGTAAGGTTTGGGTTTACCTGACTGAGCCAGGACAGAGCAAATCGCTCCCACGTAATGAAGGAAAACAGCGGTTCGTGTAAGGTCACACTGCAGAGATTTCCCCTCGGACAAACCGGAATATCTGCTTATTAAAGCGTCCACCTGTCTGAGAGAACCTTTATTACTCGACTGAACACAATGCAAAACAGGTTTGCATCACTCTCTCTCTCTCGAGCGCGTATGTGTTTATGTGTGGCGGTGGTGTGTGTGTGTGGGGGGCGGGGGTGGAGGTGTGTGGGGTGGGGGGAGGTGACATCCCGCAATGTGGGGTCAACATCCCCACTTCCTTTTCAACTCACAAACGAACCGGAAGAAGAAAAAAGTGTCGCACTCCATCCCATTCCTCAAACCTCTTCCGGCTTTTCAGTACCTCCGTGTCAGATTTTTTCCGCCTGAAATCAAGCAGAAGATTAGTGGAAGAGAAGCAATCCCTAAGTCACTTGTCTCTACTTACTTAGACATCCTGTCGACAAGACGGTCGGGGTGTCGCAGGGGGACCCTTTTGCTCCATCGCTCCTTCTGTCACGGCTGGATTGTCGGCCCTGACAGGCGTGCGACGTCCCCCAACTTCCATCACACGCCTCGGAAATCGTGTGCAATGAAAACCCATTTTAACAGTCCAGTACGTGTGACTTGGGACCACCAGAAACATGCCCCGCTCTTCTTCCGCCTAGCAGAGACTGGTCTTAAAAGAGCTAACGACAAAACTGCCTGCAGAGACTTACCTCAAAATGTATCGCCTTGTCACGCATGAAGGTCACTTGAGGACGAAACACAGTTTATCATGCGTGTCTGTGTTTGTTTTCAAAGTCGTGCTTATTTTTTTTGCAAAGTCAGTATACTCGTGTGTGCAGGTGCCTATGTGTGTGCGTGTGTGTGTGTGTGTGTGTGTGTGTGTGTGTGTGTGTGTGTGTGTGTGTGTGTGTGTGTGTGTGTGTATGTGTGTGTGTGGCGCGCGCGTGCATAGAATAGTCTACACGAAGAAAATGTTGCGCTTTATAAATACTTGAATTATTATCATTTTATCATTATTACGCAACAAGTAAAAATTCTGATTCACTGTTCATAACACGCGTCACTTTACGCTGGAAGAGGGCTTGGGGAAAAATGAAGTTAAATGACCCAGAAAGGCAGAAATCAGTATTGTATAATTTCTGACAGTGTGCGAAGCAGGCAAAGCACTCAACTCTGCTTTTAAAAAGAACACTTTTGACAGTTCTTGATTCTCTGGAAAAGGGGCCTACGTTTCTCTGTCCTATGGCGGAAGGAAACGTGGCCTACAGAACAGATGCAAGCCTGAATTCCTTTGTGTAGGTGTATGTCGCGCGGGAGCACGGGTAGCTGACTGGGGGTTACAATATCCAGTAATTAAGTACCCATAACTTCTTTCACACTTTGGCCTTCCCTTGTTGCAGATTAGTTGAAGAGAAAGGCTCAAAGTAGTATTCACACTCATTCAACTCTCTCTGCGTGACACTTTTAAATTGGGAGGCTACGTCGAATATTCCTTTGTCTGACTTCCGACTGGATTTCTTTTTTCGGTTTCTTCTCCCCCGTTCATCTATTATGAGCGAGAAGGTGTGACCAAGCGCGCGCGCGCGGCGTGTGACCGTTTAGGCTAAGCTTTGTACAAACTCAAAACACGCGGATACATCAGCCTACGAGTTCCAACGTTAGTTAATCCCCCCCAAAAATCCGTGGCCTCCACAGTACGGAACAGAAAGTCGCGTGCCATTAACCATTGTATGAGGAAAACAGTCACACTGGTAACACTCCTGGTACGAAACCCCTCGCTTGTGTCGGTCCCAATTAGCGTAGCGAAGGACAGAGAGGAGAGGTTGGTGAGTGGAGAGAGAGAGCGGGTGGGGGGGTGGAGGGGGGGGGGGTGGAGGGGGCATTTGAAGTGGGCCTTTCAACAAGCTTAGCTTAGTTTGGAGCGGGAGAACACCGTCCATGTTATCGTTGTTGTTTTGGTGTACATGTTCAGCATAGTCATTGGTCTGGAAACTGTTGTCACCTAGAAGAGTTATCATAGTTTAGTAACTGGATTTTAACGTCCCGTCAATTGCACAGTCACCTCAGATGATGATGTGGGGCTTCATGTCCTCGGTTGTCGGGTTGACATTTTAGGGACAAACTGTAACGTCACCTCATGACGAACAAAGACTATTTCAAACCACACATTCAAGAAATGTATGTATTTATATTTGATGATGTACCTCTGGTGGAGTTGTATTTACACGCATGCCAGGTGAGAGTTACCGTAGGCGACTCAGGTCTTGTTGTGCTTGTGTGAGGACTTCCCCTTGTGTGTTGATTCCACACATTCAAGAATTAAATCAAGACGATCGAATGTCATCAGATCACAAGCAAGTTTGTTCGTGGATTTCTTCTTCTTTTTTTTTGCACGGTGAAGGGTTGTCGGTAGACCTACCACTAAGCGCAAAGGCGACACTAAACTTGGAGAGACAAAAGACAACGAAGGTGAAGCATTAGTCCGCAGCACGGTCAATCGACGATATAGTTTCGTACTCCGCGGACTGTCGCATCAAGCCAGTACAGGTCTTGGTTTAAACAAGAATTCATTCACATACAAAATAACAGTACATGTACAATGCAAAGTATATAAGCACACCAAAAAGTCTTACTTGGTGCTTATACCCGGTGCGCTCTTTTACATACGTGCTAAAAAATAAAAATAAAACGAACACGAAAAAAAGAAGAAGAAGAGAGTCTTGTTCACTGTTTCGCCGCACACGCCTCTCTGCTTGGAGAGGATTTGGGAAAATGAAGTCAAAAGAACAGAGAAGGCAGAAATTAGAACGGCAGAATTCCTGTCAGCCGACTGATAATAACGTAATAGCAAATGAGACTTTTAATGTTATTATTATTATTATTGCTGTTAGTTTGATCAAAATACCTCAGGAATACAACTAATAAATGTAGCAAGCTTTACATTCTTAAGACTGGTAAGGGGTCGTCAAAACCACCGCTATGCAGGTCTGTGACAAGCTAAGGAGTAAGAGGGACATGTATACATGTGCGGAATTCCACCAACAGCCAAAGTACCGGCCCAGCAACAGATCTTCACGGCCAGCGAGTATCCCTTTAACCTAATAGGGGAGAGAACCGATTGAGGGAGGCGCCAGCCAGGGTGGAAGACAGCATCGGGGGCATTGTGAAGACCTATCCTGTTTCATATGTGACTTCACTCATCCTCTTAGATCCTAACTAAGACGTGGGCCAGGCTATACTTAGCGTCAGTCAGTCACTCGATCCTGGCTGTCCTCTCCAGGCAGTCCCAGGGTCGTTAGGGCCAGTTTCCACTGTAGTACTGGCATAGCCGGTTTCCTACGCCAGAGAGGTTATACAAGTTTACCAGTTAAATTTTGGGGAATACACCCGCTCATATTGTATTGTTCATTGGCATGGGTAAAAAAATCTCACTTTAACCGTTCTGGTTGATTGGGCTTAAAATCAAGCTACTTACTTACATAGACAAAGCTAAAACAAATAAACAAACCAAACAAAAACAAGTCAAGAAATTCTTTATTCCTTCAAAGGAAAATGTGGGTGCCACACATAAGAACAAAGACTATGTACATATGTACAAGATTAACATTTAAAAAGTACGCAACAACACATAGTATCATACACATCACAGTATACAATAAACGCAAGCATAATCATCACTATTCTCATGACTCAACAACAAAATGTTACCGTGCTTCTAATTATTAAGCTGTGTAATCTCTAGTATGACAATAACAAAAATGTGATATATTTATATATGTATTGCCCTGCACGATGTGTCCTTGCTACATGCCCAGGAATAAAATCTGAAATTTTAAATCCTCCACCTTCTTCTATTCTCGCCAGCACGCGGAAGGATTTGCTTCCAAACGTACGGAACTGAAAACATATATGACAAGCTCAGATTTTTTTTAGGTTTCAGATGTGTGCGCGTAGTTTTCACTATTTCAGCCAAATTTTTTTATCGGGCTGGGGCAGCGAAAGGGTACACCAAATGTCTTTATTACAAAATTACGGTGGCGCATCGCTTTTACCATTTTCTTTTTCTCTTCTATTTATTTATTTCAGTTTGATGCGCGAGTAACCGATCTATTCAAGTTCAGTTTAACTGCATTAAAAGTTGGTTAGAGCTACACAAAACTTGGTCAGTTGTTCTTGTTGTTGAAGTGTTGGTTTAGGGGCCGGGCGGGAGTCCAGGACGGCCACCTCGACTTTCACACACCCTGAAAACATGGTCCTGATCATGATGATGTAGAGCTTCATGTCCTCGGATGTCGGTTGTCATATTAGGGACAAATTGTGGCCAATGCCTAAGCACGGTTCAGTGTTGCTTTACGTCCACAGAAACCCTAACGCTCGTCAGAACGGCCACCTCGACTTTCACACAGCTCCTGAACCCTGAAAACTTGGTCAGCTTGTGGTAGTGTTAAAAACTGGTTAGACCACTGCACCTGACCGTCCTTCCGTCCACGTGAATGGAAAGACAGCCCGATTGTAAAGCTTTTGTTTGTTGTTACGTAAGCTAAGCTAAACTCTTTCTCTCTCCTCCGGGTGGCTCCTGCTTAGTATTTGCTAACCGCTTTTTATTATTTTTCACTTTTATATAAATATATAATTATTAGTTTGAATCACTGAAACTAACCCGTCGTTTTATTATTAACCTTTTATGATACTGTTTGGAATGTACTTACTTCGCCCTCGGCATAATTTGTGGTTGACTAGACAGCGTGAAGAAACGAGTCAGTACGGCTTGTCTACGCCTATTGTCATGGGCCTAGTCAGGCTGTGACACTGGTGTCCCTTTAACCAAATCATGATCCCCATTACACCCAGCCACCAATGATTCGAACATGTTTGCCGATTCGATGATTACAGAACGACTTCAGGACATTCGGTTGATCATGGCTAATCCGCGGCCTTCTCTCCTTTTCACCGTCGCCGGTGGCTCAACCCCATCTTCCGCTCTGGTTGTCCCCGATAAAACTCCTACCCGCAAGGCGGAGAAGCGCCGAGATTTAAAGTTTACAAACACAATAGCGCGTCCCACGCATTATCTAAACCATGCACTTGCTCTTTCCCAATCCTCTGTTAATTACCTCAGCCTTAAAACTTGGCGGTCCGCAAATTGGAGGGCGCCCTGCGCGGCGAGCCCCACGCGCAGCAGGAAACAGCTCCCCAGAGAATGAAGAACAGCTCCGCACTGAATGGCGGCTCAGTGCGCGAGCCGAGGAAATTGAGCCAATAATTATTGCAATTATTCGCCTGATACGAAGACTTTCTATGAGCAATAGGCGGACAAAGGAGAGTGAAACTAATCCCCTTTGGGGGCGGAGTTGAGGGTGGAAGCAAACAAGGTGTTCACAGAAAGGTGTGGAGGGAGAGCGGGGTGAAGGGACGAAAGGTGAAAGAGAGGGAGCCTTGGCGTGAAGTCCACTTCAGCTTTATCGTCTCCTTCCTCCCCACCTCCTTGATCTCACGGGCCACCTCGCTCTGGCCTTCGTGTGGCGGGATAAAGTTCTACAGAAATCCGCCGTCGTTTCATTCCGGGCGTCGTCACTGTCACCCAGGGAAAACGCCGCAACTGACTTGTCAAATCTCAAGCGAGTTAAAACTATGATTCACTGTTCGTAAAACGGTTTAACTCACTATTTAAAGAGGGTTGGGAAAACTGAAGCTGAGCTAGTAAAGCAGGAATGACTAGAAATGTAGAACTGACCAGAAAGGTAGAGTTGACCACACAGGCAGAATTAACCAGAAAGGTGACCAGAACGGCAAAACTGACAGATCACAGGCAGAACTGATCAGAAAGGTGATCAGAATGACAAACTGATCAGCTCAGTTCAAGATGGTATCAATGCGCTCGGAAAAGCCCATATGTGCTGATGTGAGTACTTTGAGCAGTTGTAAAACTGAAACAAAACAAAATCAACAAATAAAACAACAATAACAACACACACACACACACGCACGCACGCACGCACGCACGCACGCATGCACGCACGCACGCACGCGCGCGCACACACACACACACCACACAACTCCCCCCCCCCCTCACACACCACACAAACTCGCCTGATATGATTTTCTGTAGCAAATTACTGCCTTTAGAACACCAATAAGAAACAAAAACTGTCAGTTAGTGGACACCTACCTATGGCATAACCAATTAAGGCGATGCTGGAGGAAGGATGGTCAAAGCTCAGCAGCTGTGTGAAAGTTGAGATGGACGTCCTGGGTTTCCCGTCCCTTTGATAGTCCGTACGGTCTCTGTTGACGTTCTTTGTCCCTAATATGTCAACCCGACATCCGAGGACATGAAGCCCCACATCATCATTGTGGACGTTCAGAGCTCCGGAACTGCGTGAAAGTCGAGGTGGCCGTCCTGGTCCCCCCCCCCCTCCCCCCCCCCCCAAACCCCCAATATCTCTAATAGTCCTTATGGTCTCAGTGGACGTAAAGCAACACTGAACCTGTCGTAAAGCAACACTGAACCTGTCGTAAAGCAACACTGAACCTGCCGTAAAGCAACACTGAACCTGTCGTAAAACAGAACTGAACATGTCGTAAAGCAACACTGAACCTGTCGTAAAGCAACACTGAATCTGTGGATGTAAAGCAACACTGAACCTGTGGACCTAAAGCAACACTGAATGTGGACATAAAGCAACATTGAACCTGTGGACATAAAACAACACTGAACCTGTGGACATAAAACAACACTGAACCTGTGGAAGTAAAACAACACTGAACCTGTGGACGTAAAGCACCACTGAAGAAGAAGGAAGGATGTCGTAAACCGATGCTTGGGGTATGTGAGCATTCGTGATTGAGATGGCTACACACACGCTCAAGCTGTTCGGGCCTAACTCGGAAAGGGACATCGAAATCTTTGGGGACAGTACAAGTGTTTTGTCAGTGTATGGACTGAACTATAAAAACAGCTCCTACATCTCAGTGGTGATCTGGGGGCGGGGATAGCTCAGTGGTTAGAGCGCCGGACTCGTGATTGAAAGGTCGCGGGTTCGAATCCCTGCTGGAACGGCGGGAGAATTTTCTTCTCCAGGGTCGACTTTCTGTGCTGACTCTTATTTCGGTATCCGTTCCACCCCCGTGTTACCACAGTAGCACGTAAAAAATCCCGGTCATTCTGCCAAAAGTGCAGGTGGCAGGTTACAGCTAAACACGCATACACCTTACGTATGTGGCTTTTAATGAACCGTGCTTCGGCATTGGTCACA
>OY757555.1:15095598-15164526 GCA_963584105.1 Alviniconcha strummeri
GGGGTGGGGGGGGTGGGGGTATGGAAGTTGGGGGAGAGGTAGATTCCGGCTGCTGGCAGGCCGTGTTTACACCTCTCTGTCTCTCTCTGTCTCTGTCTCTGTCTCTCTGTCTGTCTGTCTGTCTGTCTGTCTGTCTCTCTCTCTCTCTGTCTCTCTCTCTGTCTCTCTCTCTGTCTCTCTCTCTGTCTCTCTCTCTCTCCTCTCTCTCTCTCTCTCTCTCTCTCTCTCTCTCTCTTTATTAGCGCGTTTTTAGATTTGTTGTCAAATCTTCAGAACTTCATTACTTCTAATAGTTTCTATGTGGGAAGCCGAGTGTCTCCTCCTCCCCCCCCCCCCCCCGCCCTAGTTTAGCCTCTAGTATCTAAACCTCAGGCACAGCTGACGTACGCTAAATTTTAACTGACGGGAATAAGCGGAGTAGGCAAAACAGGACTCTTTATCGGAAACATAACGAGAGAGAGAGATTGGGGGAGGGAGGAGAGAGAGAGGGGTGGGAGGGAGGGAGAGAAAGAGGGAGGGAGGAAGAGCGAGGAAGAGGAGGGGGGAGGGGAGAGAGAGAGAAGGAGGGAGAAGGTGTGTTTGTGTGTCCGGCACGTCTCCAGCCACCCCATCCAGTTTTGATTTTTTAGTTTTTTTTACCCCCTTCTTCTTCTGTAGGGTACTGCTGTCAGTGCCTATGGCAGGAACCACGCTTGTTTTAACAATAGCAGCCCTAATTTCTGTCGTTTGTTCCTTCCAGTGGGATAATGGGTGTTTTGCTTAGCGGTGGGTCGTTACCCACTCACCCCACCTCTTCCCAAACCCAGCCGAGCACGCGCGCTAATCTATAATAACCCACTACCTCTCATTCAACGTTTCAGTCGACCTCAAACTCCAGCCACCCAAGAAGGGTTCAGGCGGCAGGCAGCCACCCGAGACCGCTGCGGTACAGGACACAGGGGGAGTTTTCCAGAGAGCTGTTCCTGAAGGCTTCGCAGACTGGACGAGCGAAGCAGGAACAGCAAGACAGCAGGAATTCGTCCAGAGCGTCCACGCCTGCCTCGTCCGTCAAAGTTTGCTGATGGTTCCACTTGGACGACCTCACGATATAAGTGGCGTGAAACTTGTGTACTGTTTAAAAGGCTGTGTCTTTTGGTGAGAGATTAGAACACTTACTATAAGAAATTATAGCATGGTCGTTGCAGATTATTGGAGTTCGTCTGAAGTAATAATTATAATGACTGATGTTTCTGACGCCCCATCTCACAGGAGCCGAAAGGTGCCTACAAATCATTGTTCTTGAACCCTGTCGCAAGCTAGTGCTGTGCACGTGCGTCCGACTCTAATATACCGTGGAATATGTATGTTTTCAGCTAAACATTTTACTATTTGTTGTCTTTCTTCCCCCTCCCCCCCCCCCCAATGTTAGATGACTGAAGCATATGTTCCTGTCAATGACAGCTTGTACATTTTATAGTTTGCATAATTATTGAGCCAAATCGTGTAAACGCACACAAAATCCTGCACAAGTGTGTGTGTGTGTGTGTGTGTGTGTGTGTGTGTGTGTGTGTGTGTGAGAGAGAGAGAGAGAGAGAGAGAGAGAGAGAGAGAGAGAGAGAGAGAGAGAGAGAGAGAGAGAGAGAGAGAGAGAGAGAGACAGACAGACAGACAGACAGACAGACAGACAGACAGACAGACAGACAGAGACAGAGACAGACAGAGAGAGACAGAGAGAGAGACTCAAACTTTACTACTGACAAGGATTAAGAGAGAGTGTGTTATTAGAGAACTAGAATGTTCTTTAAATTTGTGCACCTTTACGCAAGGTTTACGTATGTAAATTACATCGGACATAATGTAACTGACATTGCATCATATTTACGCACTCAGCTTCAAGCACACGCAACAGTGGTATGTTATTGTACAGTTTGTTGTACATAGTTTGTCACGTAAAATGATTAAAGGCAATAAAACCTGGAATTTACCTCAGTCATGCTACGCTGTACTCGTATGCGTTTTCACGTTATCAGTTCATGTATTGGTTCTTCTCAACTGCATCTCTCGTCTTTGTGCATTCACTTTCACAAGTTTACACCTTCAAATACATTGCAGTGTCTTTCGGACACAAGGGCCATGCAGTAATCTGCTTACGTACGCATGTATGTGCGAGTGTGTGTGTGACATTTTTCTTTTATTGCGTTTGATGAAAGACTTGTTTTGAGAAATATCAGCTAATGGCTTGGCATCTTATCTGCTGCATAAATAAACTGTAAAGGTGGATTTATAATTTTCTGCGCCCCCCGCCCCCTTTCCCTAAAAGAGTTAATGACCCTTAACGGCCAAGAGAACACGATGGTAAAACTTGTCAACCTTCAGTCTTGCTCATGCGTGGTTTCCGATAGTATAGCTGTCAACCTTCAGCTTGGCTCATGTGCATTGGAGAGAGCGAGAGAGCGAGAGAGAGAGAGAGAGAGAGAGAGAGAGAGAGAGAGAGAGAGAGAGAGAGAGAGAGGGTGGGAGTGGGTGGTGGTGGTAGTAGAGTTTAGTATTGCACATTACTCCAAGGAAAAGAAGACCAAAAAAACCACCACCCAAAAAAACAAAACACTGGAACAATGTGTTTCGCCAATAACAGTTTACTGACCAAAAGGTGTGTCAAAACAAAGTGTAAATAGAACGTGTAAACAAAGAGTAAACAGCTAATATCAACAGAGCAGCAACAGGTTGCATAATAATAAACATGGCACAAAATTATGGCAAGAAATGAATTTGGCAGTCCTTCAACTGTTCCAACAATGACATGACTGGTGTAAAAATTGTGTGTGTGTGTGTGCGAACACGTGTGTGCATGCATGTGTGAATGAGCAAGAGAGAGCGTGTGTCTGGAAAATGTGTGGAACAGGTGAAGTAAATGGGTAACACATTCAACATAAATTAGATGTCCATAACTTAATGACGTAACTATTAATAAACTTTTTTTAGGAACGTAATTGTATGTGTATGTGTATGAATTAATGCCAGTGCTTATGACCACGTGTGTGTGTGTATGTATGCATATACATATTTGAAGTAGTAGTACTAGTAATTGGATTTTAATGTCCTGAAACAAATACAAATTTTTTAAACATACAATAACAATCCAAAGTCTAAAGCTGACATAAAAGCACCATTTGCAGTGTAACTGCAATTGTAAAAGGCAGTCAAAACATTCAACTACAACAACAGAACCAAACAACTGCACCAAAAAATACAACCACAGAAGTCCAACAAAAAGCTCCATCCAGTCTGTCTCAACAGAACTGAGAAATAACCAGGATCTTCATTTAAAGTGATATGCCTAAAACAGCACCACAAGGTTGGTAACAGCAACAGCTGAGACGGTGTAGTAACCGCTCCAAAACAAACATAACTATGCAATGTCATTGAACAGAAACTAGTTGTAAGTGACCCAGTCACTTTGACGATTCACTCCACTAAATCTTACAAAGGACTTTACCATCTCTTAGTGTATCTGCTCCCACACTTCAGATGAAGTGAGGAAAGTAAAAGAAAAACAAAAAGTCCTGAAAATGTGTGAAAGATTATCACATACCTTCAGCAATTTGGGCATCAAAAGTTGCACAATACAACAGAAGTCACTAAGTTAGTGTATTTTATTACATTTACAGTCAGGTACGTCACAGTCTCTACTGCCACCGCCCTGACGTAACTGTACTGGTTGACTGGGTGTAAAACGTAAGGTACTCTACTGCCACTATAAAATGCCTTCCTCAAAGACTAGACAACTCTCTGCAGTAAAATGCACCCCCAACAACAAAATGTATTTTTTATGCAACAGTAGGCACCTTGCTGCCCCCCCGGACATGATTACAAAGCGACTCTCCCCCCTCACCCCCCCCATCTTTACTTTTAAGAGTTTCTTACAGTTTGTCCCTATTATGTCAACCCAACGTCCGAGGACATGAAGCCCCACATCATCAACTAGACAACTCAGTGAGTTCAGCAATGGGAGTGTTGTTTTTCCACAATAGTCCAATGGGCAGATAGCCTACTGGACTATTGTGGAAAAACAACTCCTGTCCCAAGCATTCACCCATTAATTCAATGCTGCTTTACGTCCACAGAGACCGTAAGGACTATTAGGGATGGGCACATTCACCCATTAACAGCAGTAACTCTGTTTATGGAGGTACTTTGGAGGAAACTGACTGTAAAATGTTAATACGTTTTGTGAAATAGACAAATGACCACTTGGCTCATCCCTGTGAATGGATTTGCACCAAAATAGGTTTTCATTTTTATTGTAATTTGGACCAGCTGTCAACTGAATTGCAACAATAAAATATATACAAAAAAAGAAGAAGAAAAAAAAAGAAGAAGAAATTCTTATATATTATATTTTATAACAAAATTCAAGGAAGCATTCTAGGTGGCTGTTTTTCCACTGAAGATCTTCACATTTAGCTTTAAAGAAAGAAATAGATAAAAAGTGAACAAGTCAAGAACATTAATAAATGATTGGCTGATGTAACCAACAATAACTGGATATGAGAGCCTGGGTAACTATATTCCAGAGCCTGGGATCTGAGCGTGAGATTGCCAGATCCATTGAAAATTTTGTACAAAAATATCAAATTACATGGAATCTCAAAAAAGTTTCATAAAACTTGCTCACCAGTAGCATAATTTTGAGAGCAGGATTTTCAAAGAAAGCACACTAATAACCACGTGCAGTTTTTGAAACTTTTGTGAAATGTTCCTTTTTTCTTTCAATTTGTTTTTCCACACAATTTAAATATGACTTCCCCTTTTCCTTCTTTTCCAGATTTTCTGAGACCTGACTCATGTAGGCATTGATTAAGAAAGCAATATTGTCCATTTGCTTGCTAAATAAATTATATGTCTTAAAAACTTTATGGACATAAGCTTTGCATTCTGCATAAATCTTGTGTAGATGGGTTCTGCAATAGACGAAATCCCCAAAACTGGAACCGGAACAAAATCACAAGAAAATTCTTTTATACCAAGACAACGAAGGAAATGCAGCTTTGAAAGCAAAGTAAAAACAGCTGTAAATGTTCTTTTCCATTTCAGATGCTTTTGACCCTAGAGCTGCATATGCAAGAGAAAAATCCTTTACTCTCAGCTGGAACCAAATCTGAACTGAAACTGCACATGTCCTCAGCATCATAATGAGAAGTTTGCACACTCAATCGTCAGCCATTTCCAAAGGATCCGAGTCTGCCCCTTCCTGGTCACTGCAACCTTTGCCCTCCACACTCAACACCTGCTGAAGGCTTGGGATGGGGATGTCTTCGTCAATGTCCAGACAGTTGCTGTCACTGTCCCCCTCTGCAAACCCCTTCCCTTCTTCCATCACCTCCCTCTTCTCTGATGCTTTTTCCCCGGTCATGTTGTTGTCATCTGATGCTATGTCAGCATTAAGGTTATCGCTCTCACTATCCACTGAAGGGACAAACTGATCTCTGTTCTGGGGACTGAGCAGCGGTGAGTCATTTTCGTCAGAATCAACAGCATGAAGAGTGTCTTTTATGGAGTCTTGGCTCTGCACTGGTCTTGAAAACATCTTCTTCCGTTTTTTTGTTTGGGGTGAAGGATCATCTTGCTGGTGGTGCCGTGGTAGTTTGGGTCTTGCTTCATCCATTTCCCCAGCTTTGGTCAATGGTGGATCCAATTCAGACATTTTCTGCATGTCTTCTCCTGGTAAAGATGTATTTGCAGAACAAAGTGAAGATTTTTTTTTTATGGCAGATGTTTCTGGCATCAGTTTGGCAGGGATGACAAATTTTTGAGGTTTCATTTTTGTCTTTTTGTCCGCTGAATCACTTTTGGGTTTTGGGGGCTTATGGTTCATTTTTTTCTTTTTGCCATCTTCATTAAGCTTTGGTTTCTTTAATGAGCTTTTGTTTGTTCCTGCAACAGCTACATCAGTCTCTTTTTTCTTGGGAACTTTTGGCTTCTTTACACTACCCTTTCCTTCTTGTTTCTCCATTTGAATCTGAGTCTTTCCTGTGTCTAGGGCTGCAGGCTCTGGCTTTGTTTCTTTCTCTTGATCCACTTTTGGTTTCTTGACATTTTCCGACTTGAATAGCTTATTCCTTTTCTTGCCAGTACTCTGTGTGGCTATGGTTGTACCTTCATTACCAGTAGCAATTTTGCTTTCAATGGCCTTTTTCTTTTTCATTTCAGAAACCTCTCTGTTCAATTTTACGTCTTTTATGGGTGACTTATATTCTGGGATTTTCACGTCTTCCGAGTTCTGGATGACGGCATTGCCTATTTTCTTGCCTTGAGTCTCACTGGGGGACTTGCTATTATGTTTCTTATCTGATTTGAATGGTTTCCTTTTCAGTTTTGCTGCCTTGTTAAGTTGCTTCTCATCAGAGTCATCAGAAGAGTTTCTGCTCTTGAACTCCTCAGTCGAGTTTTCCACTTCTGTTGGGTCCTCCACTTCTGTCACGTCTGTGACTTCAGTTAATTCAGCCTCCAATTCAGATATTTGCTGGCCATGCTTAAAAACAAGCTCTTTGTCACCTCCCAGGCCAGAATTTTTCTTGAATGAAACTTCTTCATCCTTTTGCTGGTCTGTCATATTCTTGAAAGAAATTTCTTCATCACTATGCATGCCTGCATTTGTCTTGAAAGAAATTTCTTCATCATTCTGCAGTGTTGAGATATTTTTAAAAGAAATTTCCTCATCACCTTCAATGCCAGACTTTTTCTTTAATAAAACTTCTTCATTATTTTCTGAGTTCTCAACGCATCCAGTAGACACAGGAGCTCTGAACTTCAGCTTTTTTGCTTTGAAACTTCCGTGATCTTTCTTGCACATTACTTTTCTCTTTGAGCCAGTTTCTCCAACTTCCGATTTTTTGGTCACCTTTGACTCCTTGGAACTGTCATGAACACAGTCTCTGACTTTAAGCTTCTTTCTGACCTGCTGCCGAGCCAGAGAGGAGACCGGTGTTTTCTTCTTTGCAACCATGTCAGATTCATGCTGGTACTCATGGTGCCCAGCTGAAGCATCATGATCGCTGGATGACTGCGAGCTGAGGTCGCTGTCTGGTGAGTAACCAGTGTTGGGAGAGTCGAGGTCACTGTCACTGTCATCATCAGATGAGTTTGCAGGATTTCTCACTTTTCTGGCAGCTGGTGGATCTGTAGTAAATGGAAGACAAGCCATGTATGACTGAACAGTGTTACAAAGGTTATTAATTCAAGCATACAGAGTAAATGGGGGTGGGGATGAAGGGGGGTGGGGGTGGGGGGTGGAGAGCAGGTAAAAGGGAAGAAATTAATTCAGTTCAGCCCAAAACAGTATAAATAAACTATCCTTCTCAAAACATGTTTTGTGTAAAGGTAGATGTTCATGTTGGCGTTGATGTTGGCTATTTTGTGCAGTTCCAGTTGGTGTTTGTTTTCCCTGCCTGAGATGCTACGTAACTGGGTTAATCATGCTGTTAATCTTCTATTTAAAACGTTTTTGTTTTGATTGTTAGTACATCCTCTTCTCTTTGTTAAACAATGTGAGCACATTCTATGGATGTGGAAGCTTTTTTGCACATTCTGTTAATCAACAGCACATTACATTATAAGATGTGAATGTGTGTGGGCATTTGTATAAGAGAGCTTCGATTGTTTCAAACTCTAAAACATTGTCATACTGTGGCTGAGCCCCTGATGTTTGCAAGCAGCTGTTTGTGGCATACAGGAAGTGCACATGAATGACGTATGCATATTCCAGCATATGTAGAAAAACTGTGTGTGCAAAAGTCACTGTGTTCTTGGAGAACTGTCAAGTTTTAGTGAAGGAATGAAAACAAACAAGACACTGAGGCTAGGTGTAAGTGAAATTTTCTGAAATGATTTGGGATTAAACTATCCTGATGCAATGGTTCTTAACTATGCAATGATTGACCAACAGCCTTACAGGCACAACAGAAATTGGACTGAGCACCATTTCTAATGACAGAAAAGTTTGTGTCTTATAGGTAGTCACAACACACCCTGCTGTGCTCAAACCACTTTGCCGCGAGGCCATACCAAAACATTAAACACATCTAATAATTTAGTTGTGTTTTTAAAAACTTACTCTGACCACCTTTGGAGACCCTTCTTTGTCCTCTCTTGTGTTTAGGCTGCCTTTTCTTTTCTGGAGCTGCACATACAGATAGTGATGAAAACAAGAGGACCAAATATGGTGATAGGGAGAAAAACAACAAAATAATGTATCTAGTGAGCAACAATCTCCTTTCTATGCAAATTAGTCACATTCGTAAGCTAGAGAAAAGCACTGTGAATGGGACACATTACTGACATAATGTTATTACTTTTGCTTTGACCAATCTAAAAAAAAAAGGGGTGTGCATGGTTCAAGTTAGAAATAGTGAACAAACATAGAGATGAAATGCTTCTCAGGTACACACCAATAGCATTAACATGATCATTAGCAACACAGCACACAGCTCACAAATGCCAACATAGTGCTGAAAACTTGGGGTGGATTCAGGCCCTTTAAACCTAGGCCTAGTGAAAATAAAATCACATTCTCAAAGCAAAATCATTATTTCAACAGGCTGAAACAAGGGAGGAAAGCTATACTTTGCAGCAAACATGGAAGTGTGAGTGCAATACTTGTCCATTACACTACTTGTCAATGCTTCAGTGTCATAAGTCATGCTTAGGGGACAGGAGATTAGAGGTGGGATGGGATGTGGAAAGCTGGCAAGCAACACATCACCTGTACCAGTTCCAAGACAATCTGCTGATATACAATATTCACACGGAGTGCTAAATTACAGTGAATCAAAAGTGGACACTGAAGTTTAAATTGTACAAACCTAGCAGTAAACATGGGGTTGCATGTGCATGCATATGCAGTGTGAATGCATACATATGTGTGTGTGTGTGTTTGTGCATGTGTGTGCATGCATGTGTTGAAATGTTCTGAATCACAACAAAATAATTACTTTTGCATTTTCAGATGAAGAGAGTTTGGAAGGATAAATGAGTGGTGATGACACAATGGTTGAGGGAGAAGGAACTGGGCTGCATAATTGATAAAGTTCAGTCCTACCTTTGGTCCATCTTGTGTTCATGTTCCTAAAGCAGGCTGCGAAGCCAAACTTGTCCACACGTTCCTGAAGAATAGAAGTTTAATTAAACATCTAACATTTGTTTAAAATGGTAACTGAACTGCAACCTGTGCCAGCCTGCCCAGATCTATTATTTCAGGATACGTTAACATACTTCTGTAATTCTAAAACTTTCCTACTTACGTAAGTCCACACTTCAGTATTAGACTGTTATAATACTGAATAAAAATAGGTGTGTTTTTTCAACATCATCTGCAACTTTTGAGCACCACTGACTAAAAAATGGAAACATGTAAAAAAGAATGCTGCATAAGGACCAAAACAACAACTAAAAAACACCTGTGTGGGGCAATATTGAAGGGAGGTAACTCTACCATGCAGGGTGCATTGCAACATCCCCACTTAGCCAGCTGCCAAGGGTCGGGGGGGGGGGGGGGGGACCATACACTATATTTATATATAATTCTTATATTTATATATAATTCTGTCTGTTGAGAAAAACAGCAATTCTAATATTACAATGGTACACTGTGTTTCGGTTTACCTGCAGAGGCGTGTTGAGAGCCAATTCAGCTTTCCTCATGGCCACACCAACTTCCTTCTTGTACTTGTGTCCCTTCAGGAAGCTCTGACAGCAGACACAATAATCGTAATGACAAAATAATGTGATCTTTCACAAAACACAGCAGCGGATAAAAAATGTGAAGGTAAATAAATGTAAATACAATGTAAGAATTATACAACATAGAAAAGAAGAAGATTCTTTTAATTAAAGTACATGTATATATTTTCATTTTTGTTGATGTTGAATGCTGAAAGAAATTTTGACAGTGTAAACACAGAAATGAAAGTCAACCGTTTGTCAATTAAATTAATTTGGTCAGCAACTACTAATTGTGATGTGCCTTGATCGAGCATCTTTTTTATCACCACTGTAAGTCAGAATTTATGACACAACCTTTCTTTATAAAGAACAGCTACAAGATCAAGCTTAATAATAATATTAAAGGAAATTTGTAAAGCGCCTACCCTGTGGCTCAAAGCGCTGAACAAGCATACACACATAATATACATCGAGATGGAAAATGTTATCAAAAAATTAAAATTAAAATGTAAATATCAACAAGTGTTCAAGCATAATTATGCAAAGGATGCACACACACACACACACACACACACACACACACACACACACACACACACACACTGTGCAGACTGATGGGAGTGAAGGACAATGTGGTTTAACTGAAATATTCTGTGAAGAGAAATGTCTTGAGCTGACTTTTGTAGGAAGCGAGAGTAGCAGAGTGCCTGATGTCTTGGGGGAGATTGTTCCAGATGCTTACAACTAGTTGTGTAATTACTATGGTTACAATTAGTATAAAGTTGTTACCACTGCTTGGTTTAAGAGCAATATTACATGGTCTATTTTTCTCTGAATCTTTATATTAATGCAAACACATGCATGATCACATATAATTGGGGAAAGGTGGGGAGGGTGGGGGTGGGAGAGACAAATGGAGATTTTGTTTTCATGAAATTTGTCAACAGTTAACAGTGCACTAAAAGAGTCTGAAAGTAGCATAAGGACCTCCCCCTTCCCCCCTCTTACCACCTACACAGACTATTTTTTTTATTTTTATTTTTAATGCTTACAGAGCCCACTGCCAGCTGTGAAAGCATCATCTGTTTGATCCTGTTTTTCTTCACCCATGTCCTGGTCACCTTTTCATCCAGAAACACCACATGGTAGTCAGTCTGTGAAATCAGAACACAAAAACTGGTACAAGACAAGCAAGGCAGGTGACTGCAAGGCTGAAGACACTAATGAACATGAAGGGAAAGGAAAGCAAAGTTCTGTGTCAGAAGAGTTTTGGGTCAAATGCTTTCCCAGCAATGACAAATGGATGACATTGACTTTGTGTGCTATCAGTGGGAAGAAACAGTCTTACATCTACAGTCACCCAAACAAGACAGCAATAGTGTGTGTGTGTGTGTATACATGTGTGTGTATACATGTGTGTGTGTCTGTGTGTGTGTGTGTGTGTGTGTGTGTGTGTGTGTGTGTGTGTGTGTGTGTGTGGTGTGCAATGACTATTATGTTTATATTTCATTTTTGAGGTTTTATATAATTTTTTGTTGATCTTGTAAAGTGCAGAGTGCTCACCCTTCTTGGTAAGATGCCACACCACAGAAATGACTGCTAATATCATTGTTATAGTAAAGCAGGAGAAGGAAGGGAAGTAAACAAAGCAGGAGAGTTTTGTTTCAGCCATGCTTTTGTCAGTCTAATTAGAGAAGGCCAGAGAGAACATTTCTGTGAACAGCTAGATACTGAATGAATGGCTAGTCAACCACAAATGTAGTATAAGTATCATGGTGGTAAAAGAAAGCTCACAGAATCTGAGGTCTGATTCAGTGTTTATGACACACGCATCAGGCCAACAGGGTAAAACAAACTTCATGAAGTCACAAGTGAAAGGTCTGTTCATGAAATCACAAGTAAAGGTCTGGTCAACGTTCATGACAGCCTTAAAAGGGAACTGTAAAAAAGAAAAAGAAAAAAGAAGTTGACCGAGCCATGAAGGCAGAAATCAGAAAGCAAGAATAATTGGCATTAAGCAAAGCAGGCAATGCTAAGTTCTGACCCACCTCAGGCTTAAAAGGGGGAATTTATAATGACCCTGGATTCTCAGCAGAAGAAAGAAAGGGTGAAAAAGAGAGAAAAAGAACAGAATGGAACATGGAGATGTGCCTAACGTTATCAAAAGATAAAGCATGGTGCACAATTCCATTGAACAGTTGCACACCTAAACAGTTTACAAACACTTTACAGGCATCCACCCAAACTAAGCCGAAGAGCTTTTCATGAGACAGTTTTGAGTCAAAATGGTGCCCCCCCCCCCCCACCCAACCACCACAACTGTAGGTTGCTAGTTCAGTAACTTCTTGCTCACTAGAAACAAGTCATCAATTGTATGTACTGTCTGTGACAAATGTCCTCGTAAACATGAACTTAGACAATAAATTCTCTTATTTGGAGTTGCTTACCATGTACGATTCAACATAAGCAAGATCAGTTTATTTGTTTTCTTTCATTCCACCTACTTTAAGCAGAAATATTTGTTACTCACTGGAACCATGCTGTCTTCATTTGGGAGTTCACAGTAGACATCATAATCGGGATCAGTATCAACAATAGCAGGCCACCTACAACAAATGGGAAATTTGGGTAGCTTTCCTGGAGAAAGAACGGCTTTGGGAACATACAATTACTGCAGATATTTCACTTCAGAGTGGTACTACTGGGTAGGTTTATCTACTGCAACATTTCACTGCCATGACAATACACTTTTGGCACTGGTTTGTGGTGACATAAATATTCAAACAACAATGTGGAATACTGGAACTGGGGATGAGAAAACGAGTGAAAAACTGCTGTGTGAACATTAACAAAGATTTGGTTCCTAGGGCCTATGGTCCTTTTCTGGTTTGGTTCCCATCTGAATGATCCAAGTACCAACATAACACAGCAAGTCCACACAACTGTTTTCATTCATTCAAGGTTGCTGACATCTGGAACAAGCTGCCAGGGGATAATGATAGCGTCCTTGACTACAGGCCTTCAAGAACAGACTGTCCTACACCTCCCTGGTCGGAACACTTGTACCTCACCTGGACCATCCACCCATGCTGGTACAGGGCTTTTGAATTCCTACTGGTCCAGTGGTCCATGACCACTAAAACTTCCAGTGGACCACTAGAACTTGCCCTTCCATGGGTCTGCTGGACCATTAGTTTTGATGAGAAATATCAAGCCTTTTCTCAACCCAAACCACAAAATTGTCTTTATCTCTGTAGTCCATTCCCTGGGGTACTTTGTCTTGTAAAGGGCAGTCACTAAGTTATGAAATTGAACACACCACCGAAGCCATGCCAACACAGAAAAAAAGTTTTGTAAAAATAGTCCCCATCTGTCCATCTCTTTCACTGGTGGTTCATTTCTCTTTAAGGGCTGGAGAAAATTATGGGGGACTAGTAAAGCTTGTTTTCATGGTCCCCATAAGTGAAAAGTTTCAGGGAATTTCTAGCTCTGTGTGACCTCTGTATGCTAAAGTCTGTATAGAAGTAAAGCTAGCAATGCTGAAGTCTGTATAGAAGTAAGGCTAGCTATGATCCAGATAAAAACCTTACACATTACAGTCAGATGTTCATATGCCTTTTGACGATAAAGGTGTACATTTTTTCTGGACATCAGTGAATGAAGCTTACACCAAAAGGGAAGCAGTCCTTTTCAAAACTTACCAAGGAAATCCATCCACTTTTGCCCAGACGACCGAGCCAAGAGTGAACTGAGTGAAGATGTGGTCTGATTCATCATACTGTTGTTCTGCTTTATCACAGCTGTTGTACAATGTGTCTGTAAAGTGTAATACAGGTACACTTTAGGCAGTAAGAATAATGAAGAATAACACAACTATCTGAATGCTCTATTAAAAAGACAGAAGGAAAAAGAAAGAATAAAAAGACTCGACACTTTCAGAATACAATAAGCACCAGAGAAAGAATAAAGAGAAAAATGTAACCTGTTCAGCATTATTTTCAAAGTAGGCTAGCATGGACCAATCTGTTATTAGTGTTAAGAAAAAAGAATACCTGCCCTCCATCAAAAACTCACAAATGCACCACAGACACCCTCCACACATGCATGCACTGACCTGGATGCATGCTGCAGACCCAGAGGTCATGCACCTGCACAGGGTCATGGACATCAGGTAAATACCGCCACTTCTTGCACACAGGCTTGCAACACTGCACCCATGTTCCTGCAACAGTTACATTGCCACACTTCAGCTTTTCACTTTTGAATTCATGATGGAACATATGTTGACTTGTGTGCATAACAAATAAAATGAATGCAACACACACTTATGAAAATAAAAAACTCACTCACTTGATGCCAACAGCTGGTTTAGAGAACTCACCCCATTCTGCAGGAATCTCTTCCTGTGATGATTGTTTTTCCTTTTGGTTCTGGCTTTTGAGGTCTAGAAAGAGAGATACAGCTGATTATTTGTAAAACCATCACATCAAGTACTCTAGGGCAGTAACCATTTTTATGAAGTTCATCACGGCCGTAACTGCTGGATGCCACTGTGAACTCAAACGTTATGTTACTGAAAGCAGAATGGACGAACAAAGCTAAAGAGATAGCACCATCATGCAAAGTTCAACATTTATTACATTATTGGTGTCCTAGGGAATACCAACATTAGGGTTTCTGCCACAGCCCAACACTGAATACATAAGATATTATGTCTCAATCAAAAGCCAAATACTTCAAACACACACACTTCCTTTCAACATCAGCTCTGCATGCCCATATTTATGTGAAGGTAGTTTGCGGATTCCTTTCTATTCACGAGCCTGTCTTCATGAACCTGCTCCTTCTGGGATGATTTCAGTGCTACTAAACTGAATTTGATTGAAAAAAGGAAATACGACCTGGGTGGTCCATGCTATATATGCCAACAATTTATTTAATTTCTTTTTAGTTTTTAGTTTTTAACAAATAATGTTTAACAATTATGGGGAATTCAGCTCACACATGAGCACGCACTTTTACCTACCTTGCTTTATTTCCAACTTGAATGATTCCTTCTTCTGCTCAACCTCTGGGACAGAAGCCTGTGATTTCTGATTAGGTTTTACTTTCTTCTTTGGCAGTTCTTTGGTGCTGGATGCAGACGTTTGAGCAACTGTAGCAACAAAGTATGTCAAAGTTAAAACCAAAGGATATTTGTCAAAAGAAGTAACATCGGCATACAGCAACATCACATCTGCTGTTGAAACCAAAGAATGAATATATGAAACAAAAGTGATTCAACTTAAGATGCCGATACTAAATGCTATCATTACCTGGTGCATCAAAGCAGAGCTTGCGAGGAGCAAGCTGATTTTCCCTCCTCTTCACTTTTTTGGGTTTCTGAGCAATGGTCGGAGTTCCTGCATGTGGTTCAGTCTCAGCATCGCTGGCTTGTGGTGTATGTTCATTGTTCTGCTGTATGTCTTCTGGTCTGTGCAATCAAAAATGCCACACATCAAAGAATATTTACCAGTTTTCACAATTCAGCTGCCCTGGACCAAAACCATGTTAGTTTCTGATTCTCAGTTTAAACTTTAAAAATGTATAGAAAAGGTATAAACTGAAGCAATTTTTAAGGCACTTCTAACATTGTTTTAATATTCTCTGGTTCAATGACATTATATGGGTTAAGATTTAAAAATTGCTCATAGTTTCACAGCGTTCGACTGTCGCATAAAACTAAGTTTACAATTTAAAATTCTTCCAGTACAGAAGATATAATTTTGAAATGCAATAAAATAATTTGATATTAATTCAAATACAGCACAAACTGTTAAACGTTTACATGACTTACAGTAACACTGTAAACATTAAAAAAGAAAAGAAAAAGGTTTAACGTAATTTTTATGTGAGCAAGTGCTCTTTGTATACGTTTTTACAATAATCCCGCCCCGCTTAACGGATCAATGCAATTTCATTACTGTACTGATAGTAACCCGGGAACCGGAGCAGACGACGCTTTTGTTTTTGAAGCGCGGCGTGTGGCGTAACACCACATGGCCTTCACATAGCCGACCGGCGATAGCTGCCAGTGTGCGCCATTTTCAAATCTGTTTTCTCCCTGAATATTTTGACCGCTTGTTTGTTTACCTACTCTTTTTTTACCTAGTCCTTTTTATGCACTAAGCCATGTGTAATATATTTTGGCATCTTAGAATGTTTATCCAACGTTTATTTAGATGCAGGATCGAGCTTAATCAGTAACCGATGCCTTTCTAGGTCCATTACATTAAAAAACTTCGGCAACCTCAAAAACTGGTTCACTGTACAAAGTTAATCTACAGGTAGGCACAACAAAAACTTACTGAGCAAATACCACCTGCCGTTTTGCCCAATACCTGTGACCTTCAAATAAGGTCATCAAATGCTGGCATGGTGAGAACATTAGTAACTCAACTTCAGCATCATGTCAACCACATCAAATCTGGTATAAATGGGTTAAAATAATGTAAAGTTTAAAACTCAGTTGAGGTTACAGTCTTGTGAACACAAAAATAGTACCATATCTGTGGTCTAGCCGATGTATTAAGAACCAGCTAAGTATGCAGCTGATAGCTAAGATTCAGAATTTACCAGAAAAAACTAACAAAAAAACTTTCATTTCAAATGTTTGCCACTGCTGTAATCTGGAAACAAGGTCAAGATCACTAATGGCAAAAGTGGTACAAATGGCTAATTGCCATCATTAAAGCCTTTACATTTATGGCATTAATAAGTGTCTAAAAATATCACGGTTAAAGTTTGTATCATGTTTGTATCACTTTAACAGCCTACCAACGCTGATCATTACACATATCTTTTTATGTTAAAAGAAAGAAAAAGAAAAGCAAAAAAGCAAGCTAAAAACAATATACCTGTCCCACTGGTCAACTTCAACAGCCATGTCCAGTAAGCTGCTGCTAATGGACTGATTGCTGACCACTGACACCACATCATCGTTCTCTTCTGCTTCAGGGGTCATTTCAACTATTGCTGTCTCCTTTCCTTTTTTCCGTCTACCGAGTTTGTTGTTTTCAGTCTTCTCTGTTTCTGACACCCCTCCTTCATTTTCTCCTTCTGTATCAAGTTTCTCACACAGTTGTCCCTTTTCTTTCTTGTTTTTACTGACGTTCTCTTCCCCTGCCTTTCTTCTGTTTTCATCTGTCTCTCTTCCATGCTGCTTTGCTCTGCCTTTCTTGGTGCCTTCTCCTTGGGCATGATCTTCCTCTTTGCTGTCACTCTCTTTTTTTGCGTCAGTTTCCCTCTTCACTTTCTCCCTGCATTTTTGTCCCATTGCTGTCTTACCATCCTCTGTATCATTTTTGCTTCCCTTGCTCTTGGCAGTTTCTGACTGCTCAAAGGATTCATCTTTTCTAATGTTATTCTTCAGAGTTTGACCATCTTCCATATCACTTGCCTGATCTTTGTCAGCTGAAGGCTTTTCATGAACAGCAAGTGTATTGTGTGGATGTTTATTAGCTTGTGTATTATTCTCTTTGCATGCTAGCTGCTTATCTTTCAGATACTGTGCAGTAGTGCTGTCACCAGCCTCTTTCGCCTCTGACTCATTCTGGCTGTCTTCCTGGGTAAGAGCTGTGTATACATCTTCACAAAGAGCCTGGGGTTCTCCCTGAACTTCCTCGGCACACACAGACAGATCAATGCTGATTACAGCCTTAAAAATGTCTTCGTACTCTGCATCAGTTAAGGTTCGAACTTTCTTTGCTGTACTCTGCTTGGATCTGTTACTTACTTGTTTCTTCTCTTTGTCTTCTGTCTTTACTGTTTGATCATTTTTGCATGCTAGTTTCTTATCTTTTTGTGTTGTAGAAACAGCTGCCTTGCCATGCACTTTGGTTTGGTTGCATTCTGGCTTATTTTCCTTCTCTGTTTTCTGGGAAATGACAGGGAAGATAGACATAGGTTATACAAGAAAACAACAGCATCACATAACTGTTGCAATAGACAATCAGCTGTATGAATTCAACAGACTACACAAGAAGGACATCAACAAAAGCCAAGCCTGCATGGTGAGAACACTGAACTGGGATGTTGGGGCAGGGGTCATTCTACTGCAACATTTCGCACAACTGTTTACAATACAACTTTATTGTATCTGTGTAGTGAAATATGCCTTCTAGCTCATCATTTACATAAAACATTCAATACAGTTTACAATAAAACATCAACAATTCAATAGAATATGGAGCTAAAATTATTGGTAAAAAACACACAAATACAAAAGCCAAAACTCTTAACAATAACAATGTACGTACACACACACTCACACACACTGTTTAATATTGTACAGTGGGATCCAGTAACATTACTACTGCTGGTATTCCTCATGTTGACAGTATAGTGAGTATACTCCATTCATCAAGAACAGTGATATCAATGTACAAAGAATAATCAGCTGAGCAGTGATCTCTGCTTCTAATACTCTCAGTCTTGAGAATCCTTGCACCAGACTCTCCACTGCTGGTTCCTGTGCCATTTCTGTCTTCAGTCCATCTACATAAAATGACCTTCCCCTTCCTTTCCCACAGAGAACCTCTCTGGATTCATTCAAGTGTAACCTATAAAACATTTCTTTTCCCCAAATTATAGACCTGCCATGTCTTATGTTCTGTACTGCTGTCTTTATCCATCTTGAGTCTTGGTTTGCTGCCTGGTTTAAGTTGTGTAAATTAAGCTTTGTATAGTCAATATGCTTGTAGGTGTGTGTGTCTGTGTGTGTATGTGTATGCCCTTAGAACAGTCTCTACGGACAAGATTTTGCACTTTATAAATACATTAATTATTAGTATGTCAATCAGATTGTGCCAAAACATCCGCAGCAGTGTCAGTGTAGAAAAGCATAATCAGCTGAATATTGATGTAACGTTTTGTCAAGACTGAATGTGAGCACAAGGCTGACATGTACGTCTCTCTAAAGAACGCTTACATTCAAATTTATTTCAGATTCTGTTTTTGGCTGTTTAAACTGATATGTTATAATATTGTGATTGGCTGAACAGTTATCCAGTCACAATTAGGTGGCAATATATATTTGTGTTTCCACTCATGTGGTCTGAGCATGAGGGAGAGAGCAATACCGGGCAACTGTAAAATCTTACAGCGCCAGTTACTTACTCTTTCAATTCTGTGTATCAGCTGAACTTGCAGGTGCATCATGCATTCTTTTTTGCTCATCTATGAAACTCTTCACCTGTATTATATATATATATGCACAAGTATAATGTGCAACATACCTTCTTTTTCTCTTTCACTTTTAGAACTGATGTGGAATCACTTGGATTATGGGACTCCTGTTTCTTGGCACAGGGAACTGCAAGAGAAAAGGAACAAAACTATGAAAGAAACAAATTTGTTCTGGGATTGAAACTTGTCACACGTTAAGACCAATTACCATTATACTGCTACTGTTAGAGTTACTGTGTTTGTCTTGGAAAGATGAGATATAATAGAAAGTCATGGTTCCCATGGCAACTTTTATGAGGGAAAGTTGGAGCAGTGTCACAGTGTGCCACCAGTGGCACGGTCCTGGGCCACGAATTAGTCTGTGGTCCAAAGTGCCACTGGTCACATGCTGGCGCCAGTTGACATGGTGTCACTTTAGCTGGAAGCACAGGTCAGCTTAGTCCAACAAGATTTTTTCTTGATTCTTGTACTTCAAGATTCAGTCCTGTGATAATCCCCTTAGGTGAGCTGTTATTATTCCTTTCAGTTGTCACTCTTCAGTACTGTTTATACTGCCAGGGTGGCTCTTTCTGTGATCAGTTGTGGTCATTCTAATGCTAACAGTGCAAGCACTTGCAGGTTGACATATAAGCTGGCTGTGATGCCATAATGCAGCCCTCCAAGTTGAAGGAGACAGATGAGTGCGAATGTTAGAAGAAGTAGTAAGATGACTGGTGATTTCATCCATTGTGACATGCCTTCTATACAGAGACACAGGCCAGACATCTACAAAGTTGCAATTACTGTATAGTGTATTATTATTAATGCACAGATATAATACACAACATACACCATATGCATCTACTAAAGCACTGCATCAAGAACTATCAATTACACAACAGTATTAACAATGATTTAACTCTGAGACATGCACGGTTATAACAATATAAACCCTATTTTATAATTACAGTAAATGTTATGTAGGTATTTAAAGATCTATGCTGTAATTATACTGTGTACTGTAGTGATTGTGACTAAGGTAATGGAGGAGGGGTGGTAAAAATAGTGTATAAATAATGTGTGTGTGTGCATGCATACATGTTGTTAAAATTGTACAATCTTAAATATTATAATTATTATACTCAGATTCTAGCATGATGTTTCAATCTTTCAACTACAAAGGAGAAAATACCAGAAAATTTATTTTTGGCTGTTTTCTTTGCACCATCCATCCTTGTCCTCAGATCTGCAACAGACAATCAGTAACTTTTGAAATAATCAAATTGAAATTTATTATTTTGTTTACACCATCCATCCATGTTCTCAAATCTGCAACAACCAGTCTAATTTGAAATGGATTTCAAGCCAATAAACTTAATCTGAAGATGATTAGCAATGTAGCAGACTACTCATGGACATACACATTTTTTTCATAAAAAAAGCTCCAAGATCACATGCTGAGGCAGTAGTAATATATACATTAATAGTAATACTCTACAAATATAAAAGCTCGGGCTGAAACAAATACTGAAACAGGCAATTTTAAGCATATATGATCTATGAATTAACTACCGATATATATATATATAAATTCAGCAGAGTGAGTATACTCAGCATGCTGTATAAATAGCCTTTACAGCTTTAGACATTTAGTGGCCAGAACAAATGGCAGGTCAATTTAGTCACAGGTGTGTGAATCGGTCAGAAATGTGTTTTCTCAATTTCCAGTTACAAAATTTTCCAGATCTGTATAGTATTTCTTGTCTTAAATAAACACCATCTTATGTAGCAGTTTTGTGTAGTTTTATATTCAAGAGGACCATTATAGTAGAACTTCTTCTGTATTATATACTGTATATATATATTATACACTTTCCAGCTTCAACAGTTTGACAACTCAGACATTTTTAGTGCAGAAATTCTTGACATTGGGTGATGCACTGCTGGATCTTTAATGTGCATAAGTGGTCTTTTTGTATGGGAATACATGTGGGAGAACCTTGGTTTACAGCCACATTCAAAGGACCTTTTGGCTTTCCAGAGGAATGCTTGCGCTCTGTGCCTCAGACTCTCGGCAAATTCACAAAGCACAAGATACTCTGTGAGTGGGCATTAGTCAGAATGAAATCACAAGCCTTGATTTGCTGTATTTAGCTAAAATACCCCCCACCTGCACCTAGTGATATGAGTTATTCCTATCAAGGACTGGGGTCTGTCACTGTGTCAGTGTTGCAAAGTTACACAGCAATGTGTTCAGCCTTGGGCATTATTAAAACAATAAGACAGCTAATGATGATGATGATGAGTTGATGCTTAATGTCCTCAGATGTCATTTGACATATTAGGGACAAGTTGTGACCAATGCCGAAGCACGGTTCAATAAAAGCCACATACGTAAGGTGTATGCGTGTTTAGCTGTAACCTGCCAACTGCACTTTTGGCAGAATGACCGGGATTTTTTACGTGCTACTGTGGTAACACGGGGGTGGAACGGATACCGAAATAAGAGTCAGCACAGAAAGTCGACCCTGGAGAAGAAAATTCTCCCGCCGTTCCAGCAGGGATTCGAACCCGCGACCTTTCAATCACGAGTCCGGCGCTCTAACCACTGAGCTATCCCCGCCCCCAGGACAGCTAATTTAACATTAAGACTATATATACATGAGGGGGTGGGGACTGGCTGTGTACAGGTTGTGAAGACTGCGGCCTAGGCTAGTCGACTCTGTGTAAAACTCGAGTGAAGGGGCTGAAGAAATAGCCGTGCGGTCTTCGCAGTTCTTCTCCAGTACGTTATCCTGTGGTAATCCCAGTAGTTTGGTCAACATCCCGTAACTGGTGGTGCGCAAGAATATTTTTGGAGCAAAACTGTGCTTTACTTCCGATTCTGCCTCCCTTTGATTTTAGTGACAGGTTTCATCCAACTAGGGATGTTTTTACCCCTTCATAATTCCCGCTTTCATCCAAAGCACCGAAGCTGAAACTGCACGCCAAAGCCATCTGAGCCGATTGACATAAAGAATAGACAGAAATGCAGATATAAATGCAACAACACACATTACTAATTTCAAAGAAGTTGGTGCAAAAGAAGAATCTGTAAACTGTGGATCTAAATGCATGTGCGAGAGCATGACAAGAACAGTTCTTTACCAAGCAGACGACCAGACGACAAATTTCTCACTTCCGCTGGCAACTTTCCCATGATGCGCCACTCTAACATGCGCAACTTGCTATCGCCTTGCGCTAGCGAGGAGAATGGAGAAGACGTGTGGTGGTAGATTTAAAGGACATTTGGCTAATTTTTTGGAGGTGAAGACAGTCAATTATTGTCGTCTGTATATATTGGAATCTTTTCTGTTCGTTCAAGCCAATTATTTGTGGAGAAACTGTGTAGGACGCGTGTTGTTTACGTTTCGAGCTGTTGGAAAAAAATCAATCGCCCGCTTGGGGGCGCTGTGACACTACTACGTTCTTCTGTCGTTCTATCCGCAACTCAGGCAGTGCGCAGGGCGGTGAAAGGGTGTTTCCTGTTGTGTACGTGAAAGCACGTGGAGGTTCATAACAACTCGCGACAGAGCTAGTTGTTGGAAGCATGAGCCTGTACTCAAAAAGACCTCGGTTTCAGTTTGGTAATATTGCCACAGATGACTTTTTCTGCTCTGCAGACACAAATGACTGGAAAAGTTTAGGTGGTAGAGGCATGGATAGAATAAGATGCAAAAGACCCCCAGCAAGAGGGAGAGGAAGGGCCGGCCACTGTCATGAGAGGTACAGGACACGCGCTGTGAGTATTTCAGGGTTAGCACCCAATGAGCCATACAGGCTTAAAAGACGACGTCTCTCTGTTGCACCTGGAAGTGGAAAAGGTAGAACAGATAGATATGGAGGTGGGCAAGGAGAACGTGCACGTCGCTATTCAATGGGTTCAGTTGCTTGGTCACGACCCCAGGTGCTGTCCCGTGTCCCAGGAGGAAGTATCTCAGACCCATTGAATCTCCAGGCTATTGGCAGGGGTGAAGAGCTGCCTGACCCACCTGCATTACCGGAACCAGACCCAAAACGTTTTGACAAACCAGTGAACAATTTTATTCCAACGAACCATGAGGATCCACTTGGTCTGACACAGAGAGAAGATGACCAAACACCTGTCTGCCTACCTTATAATCCCAATAAAAGGAAGCGAGTCAGGGCCAGGAAGAAAGACCCTGCTGTGACTGCAGGAGCTGAAGTCCCCACATCTCAGTCTGGAAGCAGCACAGCAGACAGCAGTTCCATTCCACCCCATGCACCAGCAACTTCCAGTCTGTCCAAAACCTCAGATGGTGCCACTGACCATGTTTCCAGTCAGTCAAGTTCTAGTGTCCTGTCTAGCTCAGAAGCTCCTGAGAAGCATAAGCCAATGGCTGTGACTGTGGAACTGGCAGCCGAGGTCTGTTCCAGTAAAGATGCTGTGAAAGTTGACAGTGCATCCCATAAAACAGAGCCCAGCATCGCAGACACTGTCAAAGTGGAGCCAAACTCGAGTGGTGTACCATCAGATGGGGAGCCTAGCTCTAGTCGCAATATCTCAGAGTCTTACAAAAGTGACTTGGGCAAGTCGAGGACAAGCAGTGTTGGCCAGTGTGTGCCACAGAGCAAAACTAACAATGATGGCCAAGGCATCATAGACATGGAGATGGATGTGCTGAACAAAGAGACCAGTGAGAAGACAGTTGACAAGGCCTCCAAAAAACAGAAGACGGCAAGTAGATCAACATGTCCTCCACCCTCTCAGAGTCAGTCAGGAAACAAACGCACGCATCAGAAGCATCTCATGGGACATTTTAGAATGGGACAAAGTGAACAATACAACAACCGATTAGAATATGAAAGGGTAATGAAGCAGGAGCAACAGAGAAGCAGGATGTACCCAATCCTGCAGTCACCAATTGATGAGGAAGAGAGACAGGAAGTCCCACGAGACAGGAAATCATTACGGAAAGCGCTTCGAATAGAACCATTTGGCAAGGAGGAGCGTGAGAGAGTTATCAAAGAGCAAGAAAAGAAAGAAAGGGATTTCAAACGGCTGTGGCGATACCCAAACCTAAAGTCGCCAGCTGAAGAGGAGCAATCATCAAAAGACAAACAGTCTTCAATGGAAGTGTTAAAAATAGACACAAATCTCTCGGCAAACATTTCCCCAGATAAATCTCGAGGAAGATCTGTTCTCAGAGGTCCGCCATCAAGGACTGTTGACTCCATTGTTTCACCTGTCCTGCGACCAGATCCTGCACAAATTCGCAAGCGCCGCAGAACTGTCAGTGAGTGCTCGAGAGAGGCAGCGGCAAGTGCTACCAAGGCATTGCACTTCCGTCGATCTAGCAGTCCTGATGTCAGCACGACCAGTACCCCAAGGAAGATGCGCCGCTTAAGTTTTGGATCAGGAGGCAGCAAGGTGAAAAAGCAGGAAGAAGAGACCAAAACCCCTACCCCTATGAAATTTGCAAAGAATCCTGTCTTCAAACATGGCAACTACAGTCGTTATTATGGCTACCGAACACCGGAGATGGAGCCTGATCTTCGTCTTCAGTATTTCAGGTTGGAATGGTTTGAGGGCAAAGATGTGCTTGACATTGGCTGTAATGCTGGTCATGTGACACTGGCTGTTGCGAAGCTCTTCCATCCTCAGAAAATTGTGGGAATGGACATTGATCCCAACCTGATCCGGGCAGCTCGGCAGAACATCAAAAGGTTCCAGAACCTTGCAAACAAGGATGAGATGAAGAAATACCCTGTGTCCATGACAGAGTACGGACCTATTGAACCCCTGCCAGCGCTGACCAACCCAAGCAACTTCTTTCCAAAAAACATCATGTTCATGCAGGTAAGTACTCAAGTTCACAACTTTGTAGTCTGGGCTGAAGGACTTTGCCAATAATTTAAACTTTTAATAAAACAGGAGTGGTATGACAGCAATGGACACATTATTTAGTTTACTGTGTACTGGCATATGCTGCAGTGTGCATACATGTGTGTGCGTGTGCAACCATACCATGTCATCACTATAGTTGTACTTGAGGTTATGATGCAAGCACCTTCACAGTTGTGTATCATACACACTCACTGACACACATGCAAGTACATTTGTTACAATTTACGCCACAGTACAGTGTTCAAGTAATAGTGATAGACTAATACTGTACTAACACTAACACCTGTCGTTACTAAATTCACACGGTAATGCACAAGATTATTGAAGCAAACAAACAAGTATCTGTGTGAAGCAAATGAGGAATTCCTAGAGCTGTCAAGTAAGTGGAGGGTGATGTAGCTTGTGTTTAACTTCGTCACTGTTTGATGGATAGCACCATGGTTGACTAGTACTCAGTGGGACCATTTAAAACAAAACTTTTGGCTGCTGCAGCACCATCATGATGGACACTGTTGAACTTTTATTTTTATTTTTTTATGTTAATGAAACCTAATGTTTTTGTTTGGTCTACTTACAATTACATTAATTAAAGATATTATTCTTTTCTGTTCTCTACAACAGAACTATCTTGGCCATTCCTGTTGAATAGCTTGTTGAAGTGGGTATATATTGCTGGTTGATGTTATTAGGTTTTGACTCATTAAATTAATGTTGACTGGTTTCACCTTTACTGTGACTGTTTCACTTTCAGGAACTGTTACTTTGTTAGACTTTGAGAATGTTCAGTATTTTGCTTCATTTTTTTTCTTCTGAAGTAACAGTAAGACTGGTTAAACTTAAAGAAAAATCCTGTTGACCATTATATCTGCTTATTTTATGTTCTGAAATTTGAAAGATTATTTTTGACCTTGAGAGAAAGATTTGTGTTTGGTTTTATACTTTTAACTTTTATGTTTGGTATCAGTGGATATATTTTCACCTCTTTTATATACCTGACATGCAGCCCTTGGTGTGTATAATTTATAAGTAGCATCAAGCCACAGTGTTTTTTGTGACATGCACAGTGGGATTGCAAGCAGTAAGTCATAAGAATAACTATGTTAGAAATTGATTGCTTTGTTTCAGGGCAATTACGTGTTGGAGAGAGATAAACAGTTAGAAATTGATTGCTTTGTTTCAGGGCAATTACGTGTTGGAGAGAGAGGAACAGCTGAGCTACGTCAAGGAAGAGTATGACACCATCCTGGCTCTCAGCATCACCAAATGGATCCACCTTAACTGGGGGGATGAGGGCCTGAAGCGAGTGTTTGCCCGAATGTACCAGCAGCTGCGACCAGGCGGTAGACTCATCCTGGAACCCCAAGCTTGGGCATCATACAGAAGACGCAAAAAACTAACGGTTTGTTGTCTGCCTGATTGCTTCATCTGATCTACAGCTTGATTTTTCATTAAATCTGTGGGGGAAATGTGGTTGCCGGTGCCATGTTTGGGTAAGGCTGAAGCTGCAACAGTAGTGTTGTTTAGTTCTACTAGTGTTTGTGGTGTTTTGGTAGTGTCATGTTTGGTTGCATGCACTTTTTTTTAAAACACTGCATTTACTGTATGCAAGTTTTGAAAAGTGCTTGTGACCTAAGCTGTAGGAAGTGAAGTGACCAAAGGGTGCCATCCCTGGCATTCATCAGCTGTTGTTTCACACAGCACAGATCTCATTATACCTGCTTAGCCCAGGCAGGCTCAGTTTTGTGCTTTGTTTGCTAGTCTTTGGGAATACTACGATTGACTGTCTTGTCCCTCAGACTCAGAGAGGACAAAAGGTATGGTGGACCCATGTGCTTTTTACCATGCATGTAAGAGGTCCCTAGGTAGTTGGAAATCAGAGAATGTGGGAAATTTTCGAGGTGCATGACAAAGGTAGATAATCTCTGCTAGTTCACAGAAAGTAAACACTGCAATGCCACATGTTCTAGTTGGGCTGACTAGCATTGCTCCTGGAGCCACTGAGCTGTGGCCTTACCCAGAGAGACAAAGAAAGTGTTAAAATAATACCAATTACCATAATGGTGGTGACCACTCACTGAATGAAGATGTCCCTTTTATCTAATTTAAGTATTTTATGTGGGTCTCATGGGTGGGTCTTTTGACAGGGGTTCCACTCCACTGTAGAAAAGGTTAAGTCTACCACACACACACACACACACACACACACACACACACACACACACACACACACACACACACACACACACACTTCCTCTCACTCATTCAGGAGGGGGCATGTTACAGTGTAACCTTGCTGGAATATACATAATTGCCTTTTGTCTTATTAGTTACATTTATGATATGTATGAACATGGTGCTGTAAACAGTGCAATAAAACCATGATTAAGTATCAGTGAACTTAAGCAAACTTAAAGCCCTGTAGCTCAGGATACCCCCAGATTTTATAGTCCACTTAAAAAATAAAAGGTAACAAAACATCCAGGGTATGGTGCCAGTTGTGAGCTTTTGCTTATTTGTGCAGGAGGCTATCTACAAGAACTACACCAGCATCAAGCTAAAACCAGAACGCTTCAGTGAATACCTGCTCAACACTGTGGGTTTCTGCAAGCGTGAAGTCATCGGTTTGCCTTTCAACCCATCAAAAGGTAAGGGCACTGTTGTGATATTGCTGGACTCGTTGATTCAAGGACAAGGGCAAGATTTGTGCAGGCTCTTGAACCTGCTAGGCCCAACACCTTAGGATAGAACAGCAGTAACTGCCTGCACTTCAGCAGTGCTTGGGGGCATGAAAGCAGTGCTGCATAGACTGGTTCCTAGTAGTAATCATACAGTGAGGGGAACAGGATGCAGATTTGCACTTTTCTGCTGGTAATCCACGTTAAATTGATTTAGGTGTTGTTTTTGCAACATATTCCCAAACAGTGTTACTGTGTTCTCAAAAGAGTGATCCAAAAACTGCATTGATGTGTCCAGGTCTGTGGACTTAGATATGTTTTTAGTTTTTCACCAAGCTGTCCAATATGAAATTTGACTAGCCTGATTGAATTATTAACAGCCCAATTTGTTTTCCTCTGAAATGTGATTTTTTTTGGTAGCCATTTCAACCCTTGGGCTCATTTTTTATTTTTTATTTTTTTTTCAGTTTTAGCCAAGTTAAAATGGTGACAACATTACATTTGGAGAGGATGTGGCACCGATTTCTGTTCTGATGGTCAAAAAGTTTGAAGGCAGATTATGACTTGTCCAGTGCTGCAGCAGGCTAATGGTTTTTAGTCTTGATAAACCTGGAGGCATTTGTGTAGGTCTTGGCAATCAGGTGAGCGTACTTTTGCAGCCCTGTGTGTCAGCTGTATGGTTTCCCTGATATTAATATGCAATGTATTTTGAAAGAGATACTTGGTTGTGTACAGGTTTCCGACGCCCATTGCTGCTGTTCACCAAGTTCAGTGATCAGAGTGGCAACTCCCCTCTCGACAGCAGCTCTGCCAACCCATCCTCACTGCCGCCCATCTCCATCGCAGAACGAATGGCCAGCCTGGCTGGCTACTCCAGTACGCCAGGTGTGGACACACCTGGTCTTGACACACCAGGCATGCCTGGTCCAGACACACCTGGTCTCAGCACACCTGGCCAGGGTCAGGGAACACCTGGTGTCCAGCCCCCTAGTGTTGGCCTGGCAGAGAACTCCTCTTTCTGCTCAAGTGGCTCCAGTTCTTCATCCCTTTGTTCCACTTGCATGTCCAACACTGCAAGTAGTTCCAGTTCCACAGGATCTAACAATTGCAAGTACACCCCTAGCCAAGGTTACCCTGGAAGTGTAAATGAGAGCTTTGACTTTGAGTGCAGTCCACCTGAGAGCAACACCCTGGAAGAAAATGCAAGCGAACAGGAGACAATGGGTGGCCAGGAAGAGCAAGCTGAAGAGGGTGCGCCCTTTGAGGAGCCCATGGTGGTTGAGGGGGATCTGCCGCAGCCTGTGTACAGTGATGAGCTGGAACCCAACTACCCTCCATTCTATGTTTCTGGTGACGAGGAGGAGCTCCTGCAGAATGGCATCGCACAGGATGGAGAAAGTAGCGAGTGGATCCCTTTGGCCGTGGAGAACATCTATCCAGATCCAGAGCAAGCGGGGATTGAGAACCAAGATTCTCCTCTGGGCATCGATCAGCCATTGCAGGATGTTGAGTTTCATCCAATACCAAATGGTTCAGATTCGCAGTTTGATCAGGACGACTCCCTGGATCAGCCAGATTTAAACTATTCTCCAGGGCAGTTAGTGCAAGAAAATTCTCCAGAGCAGTTAGTCCAGGACAGTACTCCGGAACAGCTGGTTCAGGACAGTTATACAGAACAGTTTGTTGAGGACAGTTACCCAGAGCAGTCGGTTCAAGAAAATTCTCCAGAGCAGTTAGTCCAGGACAGTACTCCTGAACAGTTGGTTCAGGACAGTTATACAGAGCAGTTTGCTCAGGACAGTTTCCAAGAGCAGTCAGTTCAGGAAGATTCCCCAGAGCAGTTAGTCCAGGACAGTACTCTGGAAGAGCTGGTTCAGGACAGTTATACAGAACGGTTTGTTGAGAACAGGAACCCAGAGCAGTCGGTTCAAGAAAAGTCTCCAGAGCAGTTAGTTCAGGACTATTACCCAGAGCAGTTGGGTTTGGACAGTTCAGCAGGGCAGTTGGTTCAAGACAGTTCCCCAGAGCAGTCTGCTCAGAACAGTTCGCCAAAGCAGTCTGTTCAGGACAGTTGAGAAGAACAGTGGTGTTTCACCACAGCAGTTGCTTGAGGACATCTTCCCACAACAGAGATTTGAGTTCCCTGGGAAATAGTGGACAGTTAAAGGCCAAGCTAATTAAGTGACTGTGTTGCCTTTTTACTTGTGTTTTTGAAGAGTGTGCAAACCCAGTGTTACCTGGTTGGCCGTGGCAGAGGCTTGACGGGCATTTTCTCAGACTGCTCACTGAGCATCACATTTCCAAGTTGGCTTGGTCTTAATCATTTATTGACAAAAGCTTGATAAACTGTTTTTGCTGTTTCCAGTGGCCTTGTAATTTATGGTCACAACAGGGTCAGATGGCAATGTTTTTTTTTAAAGTTGACCTAACTTCGTGCAAATCCCTTGCTTAGGACTTGAGTGACTGCCCTTTGTGGGGCTTACAGCATAAGGGAGATAACTTTTGTCAGTTCAAAAACAAAGGGCAGAAACTTGCAGTACAGGTCCTTGGCAAACCAATGCGCACACAAGCATGCACGTCAGCAGTGACATGGTAGTTTTGGTCTGTTCTTGCACAGTCTTTAAGAACTTTGCCTGGTGCCCATGGTTACATGCAGAGATTCTGCACAGGCAAACAACCCCATCATTTTATTTTGTTGGATAATTAAAAACATTTCTGGTTGTGGCAACTTCATTTTCTTGAAACCATTTTTGTGAGAACTTCCAGAATTGTTTTATTTAGAATCTGTATTTCTGTCAAGCACAGCTGCTTTATGATGCATTGTCAGTTAAGTTGCTCTTCCTTTCAGACCTACTTTTAAGAGCGTGGTACACTGGTAGTTGGCTAAAAGAATGTTATGGAGTGGAAGTTGGTGTAAAAAATACTTCTTTTTGCTAAACTGATGTTCCCCAGTAAGACATTGATAGTTGCATAAAATGTTGATTTGTGGTTTATGTCACTTCATACTTGGGGGGGGGGGGGGGGGGGGAACCAGCGTTGATTTAAAGGGCCTTATACAGGCATTATGAGGTAAGGTTGTTGATTAGTACATATTTGTTGAGAATGTGGTTCAGCTGTAAATGAGGTTCAGCTGTAAATGGAGTGATAATGGCCAAGGGTTACTCCTGTGATTGTGTCCATTTCTTCATGTCCTGTGTGTGGCTCTGTCTTTGGGTTGAGGCTTTGTTCTTTTCTTGTAAAATTAGCATGACAACAGTTTTTCACAACCAGAAGCACTGGAATGTCACTTGCCAAATTTGCTGCGAAATAATTTGCAACTTACTGGTAAATTTTACAGGGTTGGAAGTTGGCCCTCTGAATCCTAGGAAAATTGATTTGTTAACTGTTCAGTAGGCCATTTTCATAGTTTGGCAGATGTCATCATTTGGTCAGATTATGTCACTTTCGAACATTGATGACCTGCATTTTACACTTTGCGTCGCAATTCATTGTTTGAAAAGCACCTGGAAATCATTTTTCTGGATGCTTTGCACCCTGGACCCCAGACAGAAGTACTGACCTTTGCTTGCCAGTACAGCTTCCTGAATCCTCGACATGATTTCAGATTTAAAAAACAAAAGTCATTTTTCAGTTTCACGTATGTGTCTGAGGATAATGTTATGAAGATGGTGATTACATTATAATGCAAGACAACAATGAGAATCAACTCTGCTTGTGATGATAGTGTTTTAAATGGACATGGCTGTTGCTGCTTCTGCTTAAATCTTGCATAACATTGACAACAGTGTCTGGAAAAAATACCCAACTGAGTCACATCTACCTGTAATGATCCTGTTGTAAATGGACATGGTGGTTATCACTTCTGCTCATATTTTATATAACACTGACAGCAGTGTTGAAATAAAGTCTGCAAATTTCAACAGTGTTAGCTGTTGATTGTACTTAAGTGATTTCCACTCTGTAACTTTCTTACTGGAATAGTTTGTGTCTCCAGAATAGCATTGCACTGCATCAGGAATATATCCTGGACAAGTGGAAAGTAGGCAGCTGTCTGAAATTTGTAAATGACCATGTCGGGTTTTGTTTTATGTGGATCCTCCCTTTCCTCCTCCACATCTGTTGTGGAATCATAATGGACCAACCAGAGAATTTACTGCAAATTCGAAATTGATGTAATCCAGAAGTGTTCTGTGCAGATTTCAGGATGAAACGGCTGTCATAGAGAAGAGAAAAAACTGAGGTTTTCTAATTTGATACAGATTTCATATTGTCTATGAAATGTTTAGTAATACTCAGCAGTAATGAAAAGGAAACTGCATGTCTGTGTTTTAAAAGTGTCTGAGTGTCTCTTGTTGTTTTATGGAAAATGATGCTGACCGAGATACTGTTGACACTGTTGCTGTCAATGGGGGACCCTTCCAGCACCTGCCATAACGGTTATGCTGACGGTGGTGTTGGAGCATAGACAATGTAATATGTTACAAGAGAGAAAAGTGGTGGTTTGTTTTTCTTCTTCTTTCTTTTTTGCTCTCAGCATATCCAAGAAGAAGGAAAAAAGCTCTCATATCTCTTTCTCTGTCTTTATCTCTGTGTGTATGCATCTCTCTCTTTTTGACTCAGTCTGTCTGTATGGTGACATTATTCATTGAGCAATGTTTGACTTGTGAAACAAGTGTGTTTTTCCCCAAGAAAGATGAAGAAAAAAGTGATAACCCAGAACTGCATTGTTATTCTTGTCGCAGGCAGCAGCCCTTGACAATGGTAAGTACTCCAAAGATTTTGTGGTTTGTGTACATTTTTATCTATGCCAGTGTGCTTGTAATGTTGTATGTATGTCATTTGTTCCTTTTTTTAAACATAGTTCACAATAGTAACAAGGTTTGGAGTGTAGCAGTCTAGCATAATTTTCCTCTTTTAAATTTTTTTTTTGATGTGCCTGGTGGCTGAGTGAAACTGTTAGGGACTGGCCAAGCAGCCTTGCATTTGTGCTGAAGTGAAAGCTTCAGATTTCTGATCCACTGGACTGTTGTATAACAGGACTGATGAAAGTGAAGTCAGAGTATGATTTAGAATTCAGGTCTGAGCAGATTTATTTTTATCAGCTGGTTGTGGTGTGTGAATGATGCAGAGTATTGTGACCTGTTCCAAGCTTAAAAGAGATTTTGATCGCTCTGGGTTTCCAGACTTTTTGGGGGTTAGTAATTTCAGTGTACACAGTATGCCACTGCGGGGGTAAAAATGTGTATGAAAAACATAGGTATGATTTCATAAAACAGGTCAGTTTGGGGTGGGGGATACATAAATGGCATAACTGCTTCAAGAAAAAGAAAAAAAATTGTCATTTTATTGGCTTTGAAAAAAGACCAAGACTGTTGTCTCTAACAAGACGGTATGCTAAATAATGTATGTTTAATGTGAGTCTCCCACTGTTAATTTTTTTTAATTTTCTTGTGCTTCACAAAAGTACTTAGGCCAATGCTTTGTACAGTACTCGGTGACATGTTATTTTCAGTCCATTGCTGTATGATTGTAGGGTTATTGAGTGACTGACATGGTGCAAGCAGTTTGATCCTGATAAATCTGTATATATCATTATATGAGATGCAGATATTTTTTGGCTGTTAAAGATTCTCAGTTTGGTTCCATCACCTGTGCCGTCAGCAGAAGTATATATACATATATGTTTTGACTGACTTAAAAATTACTAGCGTGCATGATGGTTGGTGATAATTATGCACGGGTGGAAACCTTTCACATGGCATTCAGCTTCCTTTTTCTCAATTCTCTTCAAACATAAAGTGTATCAAGAACAATAAAGGAAACTGTTGTGATTTGCTGAATTTAGTTTTACCCAGACAAGAGCTTCACAAATGACTGGACATTTAACATCCAGCAACTGTGATTTGTGTAATTGCTGCATAATTTGGACAAGATCATGCATGTCATTGCATTTATGACCGGTATGGCTGATGGAATAATTGATGCTTTTTTCTTGACAAAATCTAAATGTATGTTTATTTTTTTTTACATTCAGAATCTGCACTGTTGTAACCAGTTTCAGTGACCTTGTTACATTTTCCAGATCACAGAAAGTGGAAGAGAAAATGTGAAACTTGTTTTAAATTGGCTTTGATTGTGAATCAGTGAGCGTTTGTTGTACTTTTGCATATGCAGTATTGTTTTTTGTACAGAGAAATGTTGCCATTATGCTGCTTGCTTGCTGTTTCAGGGCACTTGCAGTCTTTGTTTGACAGAGTTTGCGGTACAACATGTACTGGTGCCAGTAAGAGTTGACTTTACTGTATTGGATTGTGCTGAGTCGGTGACATGAGTATATGTTGATTGGAAAGAAGTTAGCGTATTGTTGTGCAGTTCCTGCTTTTCATGAACAGCTATGTACATGTCTGTGATTGAATAATCCTCCTAAATCTCTATCTGGTACAGAAGGGCTTTTGTATACTTGCACAGAACATTGCTGTAAAATAAGTTGGGGAAAAGAAATCTTGCGAAAATGTTTTTGTTGAAGAAGAGTTTTTTTTAATAGGTTGCCATGATGAAACTTTGGTACGGTGAACGAAAGCATCCTCTTTTTTTGTATTCGTAACTTTGCTCATGTTTTACCAGTGATGTGATTTTTGAGGGTTTGAAATCAATTAGACATGAATACATGATCCAGTATAAAATATGCATGCATGTCTACACTGCAAGTGTAGCATTAAATATAGCTTTGCTTTTGAAAAAAGAAAAGAAACTGAGTCTGTGAATATTTGATTTCAGTAGAGTAACTTGACTTTTGTGGATCATGATGCATCTGCACACATACATCTACCACTACCACCACAACTGATTGACATCGACTGGCATGATCTACAAAGAGAGAGAGAGAGAGAGAAAAAAAAAATCCACTGGCTATATGAATACAAATATTTAGATAGGCTGTATCTGTTCGTAAACTTTTAAACTGGGTAAAGCAGATTCATCATTCTGCAACGAACTTTCAGCGCCACCTCCCGCCTCGAATTTTACGTTCCACATTTCATGCGTTCACTGTATGTATGCAGCGCAAACAAAAAGCGAAATTCGGGGACCAGCTCAAGGGAGAGCAGCGATGCAGGGCTGTGAATGACCAAAGAGCTAGAGTTACCTATTCCCGTTCGTGGGCACTGAAGGCTAGCAAGGCATGGTGGCTTGAGGCTCGTTATCGGCTACAACTGTTCGTGTCATTTTTGGTTCCGACCACACCTTAAGTGTTTGCGTTGACGGGGGTGAAAAACTAAACAAACAACAAAGCGGGGGCGAAAATATATTTAAAACAACTTTTTAAAATTTAAAACAAAATCCGGTACCCAAATCTTTCACTCCATATGCAGTTCAGTTCAGGATCGTACGCACGGAAAAGCGGCCCGTATCATACGCGCCACCCCATATACAGTCGTCGTGCTACTCAGAGGCAGATGCGGCCTGATTGTGCAGCATTGTAAGCTTGCATGAATATTTTGTTCGTTGCATAATTCGGTGCTTCACTCGACACCAACATCAATAAGTAAACTTGTGGGACACGGACGGCCGGACACACACACACACACACACAGACAGAGGATAACGCTGACAGGTAGTCGTGTGCAGACACACACACAAATTGAAATAACGCTCACAGGTAGTCGTGTATGGGCGCGCGCTCACAGACAGACACACACACGAAATAACGCTCACAGGTAGTCGTGTGCAGGCACACGCACACACACACACACGAAATAACGCTCACAGGTAGTCGTGTGCAGGCACACGCACACACACACACACACACGAAATAACGCTCACAGGTAGTCGTGTGCAGGCACGAGATTGTTCACACTGCTGTTTGAAATCAAGACTATTATTGAGCCGGAGGGCTAAGCCTTCTGTTTGTTAGTGCGTCATAGGAGGTATTAGAGAAAGTCCGACTTTATGCAGCGGGCAAATTGACGGCCTGACACCTTGCGCCTAGCGGAGGAGCGTAACCACCAAACCAATCAGCGTCCACTTGCCTGCCGTTGCAGCCTCGCTCCGGGGACAGCTGACAGCGACAGTGTGCGCTGTACTGCAGTACACGGAACGCGCCAGCAGCTGTTCGCCAAGGAGTACTGAGGCTCTCAGGCTCTGTAGTTCAATCAGTTTCCTGTACTCCGCTTTTCTGTCGTGTGTGTGTGTGTGTATATATATATATATATATATATATATAGTTCAGGAGCTGTGTGAGAGTCGAGGTGGCCGTCCTGGGCTGTCCGTCCTAACGAGCCTTCTGGTTTCTGTAGACGTAAAGAATTATTGAACCGTGCTTCGGCATTGGTCACAACTTGTCCCTAATATGTCAACTGACATCTGAGAACATTAAACATCACTTCATCATATATATATATATCAACAATTGAACTCGGTTTCAGTTCAGTTTGGCACATGGGTTGTCTCCCCCAGCATATTTATGATTGGAAGGATCTTTAAAAAGGAGAAAAAAGCTTTTTAGAGGAAGTGCAGTCGCCATGCTTTACTCCGTCTTGAAGACTGTGACAGGTCTTGCTAAATCTGAGTTTAGAACCAGCTACTGTTCCAAGATGCTTCAAATGATAAGCATACGAAACTGTTTCGTTGTGACTAATGGTGGCAATTGAACGCAAGGAGAGGCCTTTTGCTTTTGACACATTCAGCGGACAGAGGGTTCATCGCACCAGTTTACAAAACTGGGATGCGATAGGCCCATGGCCATCGTGATTTACAAAATAGCAAGCTTATTAAAATAAATGTTCTGCAATTGACTTTCACAATTATTTCAGTGTATACAAGATGAACGGCCTGACACCTTGCTGTAAGACTTGTTCTCTTGGCACCCCGTCATCACCATGCAACACCTCTCCTGGAAAAACTGCACTGGCTTCCCATTTCAGAACGTATTAAGTATAAAGTCGCTTGTATGTGTTTCAGTGCTGTAAATGGTTCTGGTCCTGCTTACCTCTCTGAACTGCTGCATGTCTACACTCCATCTCGTACACTACGCTTTTCTTCTGACACCCGCATGCTGGAAATCCAACAATACAAACGCAAGACTCATGGCTTCCGCACTTTCTCTTGCTTTGGACCCCACATTTGGAATTCACTTCCACAAGACCTTAGACACTGCTCAACCCTGTCATCTTTTAAAGCCAAACTGAAAACCTTCCTAACTAATATCTGTACCCAGATTCTGCTACAGTCAGTGTGTGTGTGTGTGTGCGTGCGTGCGTGTTTGTAGTGCGTTTTTATTATTATTATTTTTTTATTTTTTATTTTTACTCTTTAAAAAAAAAAAAAAAAACTTTATGTAAATTGTTTTGGTAGGACTATGCTTTACATGTGTATATAATATCATATTTAGGTTAATATGGATCATGTGAGCGCTCAGGGCGTTGATGAGCGCATGATAAATGTACATTTTTATTATTATGAACGGCTCTGGGGATAGACGCGACCCGCCTGAGATGAACCAGTGGATATACACGGCCACATAAAAAATCGGACATTTATTCTCACGCACTCGGGGTAGTCTCTCAAGCGAGTGACACTGTACATCGTGGAAAGCTCTGGCAGCTGGCCTTTCATTAATGTATTTAGATCAGTGGTACCGACTGAGGCTCTTGGGCCGGAGCAGTTCTGTTAATCTCATTATGTATCCATCTCTGTCTGGTCTGTTTCTCTCTCTCTCTCTCCCCCCCCCCCCCCCCCCCCACACACACACACACACACACACAGAGTCTTTCGTATACGTTTTAACGGTGGTTTGGCAGCAGCCTGGCCCAGACAAGATTCTTCCCCATATTGTTTTTTTCCAGCTTGACCGCCCCCCCCCCCCCCCCACCCACCCAACACACACACACACACACACACAGGTTCATCCCCTCAAGGTGCTGTTCGATTGGATGTCTATTCCGCAAAAGCACGAGAACGGTGCTGATTCCACTGAACCACCGTGCGCCCTTCAAGTCCGCGACAGGTGCACGTGTACTGAGGCGTGACACAGTTGAAAAAGGGGGGCAGAACAGGCGCAGTTTTGTTAGGTCTCGCGGCTTGCCGAGCAGGTGGCCAGAGTTTACAAACTTTTGTCGTCACAGTCTTGCCTCACGTCTGTGGTCATTGTCCACTGCTGGCCAGTGAAGTAAACCAAAGACAGCTGATGATCTACTTTTGTGGAGCAAGCCAGGCGCATTCGCTGACGGACTGGTGTGAGCCGGCGTGGCCCAGTGGTAAGGCCTTTAGGCTGGTAAGCGGAAGGACCTCGGTTCGATTCCGCTGCTCGGCTCTCCTCTCTCTTCAAAAGTTGTGGTCTGTGGACACTGTCTCGCATAGTTCAGGAGCTGTGTGAGAGTCGAGGTGGACGTCCTGGGCTGTCCGTCCTAACGAGCCTTCTGGTTTCCGTGGACGTAAAGATTTACTGAACCGTGCTTCGGCATTGGTCACAACTTGTCCCTAATATGTCAACTGACATCTGAGGACATTAAGCATCAACTCGTCATCAACACTGTCTCGTAACTTTGCCCTCACAATTAATGAAACATTAAAATACCTCTCATCGCTGCCCATCAGAGTGCAGGAGTCATTCTGCTGGTGACAATGTAGTGGTGTGAAGAGTCTCCCTCTTCCCCTACCTCCTGGGCCCATCTCGGTCCCCGCGGCCACTACCTCTCCGGAGGCAACGCGGCGTTAACGCATTCAACCAAACAACCTTCAACCTGGTTTCAACCTGGTTTGATGCAGGTCGAAGGCACACGTACAGTACTCAGTATTGAAGGAAGAATATGGTGTTCCACCCATGAAACGATTTCCTTTTAAGCGAAGAGTTCTGGAGCGAACAGTGACTACTGATGCCACGGACGTTGTTGCTGTTGTCGGTGGTGGTAGCTGAAAGTAAATCGCTCCAAAGGCATTCGCTTTGAACAACGACACGACTAATGCCACAATAACGTCTATGCCGCTGAACGTCCTTAACGTATCTGTGGTAAGTAACCGGTAGGAAAGCGGTCTTGTCAGTAACAAAAAGGCCTACACTGAGATAATGAATACTGAATCAGAAAGCCCGAAGATAAAGTCGTATTTTCACTCTGATAGGTCAGGTTTTTCGTGTTTACTGACTATATCGGAGTCTTCCCAGTCGGTCTTTGTTGACTGTTTTTCCGCCGTGGCCAGAGTAGATCCCAAAAGATAATCGTTTATCGCAGTGTTGAACTGGATAATGCCGGCAGGACAGTCGTCGAGACTGAGAGAGTGAGAGATCGAAAACTTTAATGCTCAAGGATAGTTGCAGTAAGTCTATTTTGGACCTATCTAGGAACAACCTAGTCACAGAGAGGGAGAGAGATCGAAAACTTTAATGCCGCTGAAGGATAGTAGCAGTAGGTCTTTTTTGGACCTATGTAGGAACAACCTAGTCAAAGAGAGAGAGTGAGAGAGAGAGAGAGAGAGAGAGAGAGAGAGAGAGAGAGAGAGAGAGAGAGAGAGGACTCGAACTCGAAAACTTTATTTTACAAGGATTGTTCATTCAAAAATCTGTCTAACAACTAGTCCTTGCTAAGCTACTGATGAACAGATATCAAATTACAGGCATTATTTATATACATATAGGCATGAATGAGTGAGTGAAACGTTATACATGAGAATTTCCACAGAGAGAGAGAGAGAGAGAGAGAGAGAGAGAGAGAGAGAGAGAGACCTGAACTCGAAATCGAAAGCTTTTTTCGACAAGGATTGTAGTTTAGGTTCAGTCAAAAACCTGTCAAACAACTAGTCCTTGCTAAGCTACTGACGAGCAGATATCAAATTACAGGCATTATTTATATACAGAGAGAGAGAGAGAGAGAGAGAGAGAGAGAGAGAGAGAGAGAGAGAGAGAGAGAGAGAGAGAGATGGTCACACTTCTCACTTGAACGAAAGGATAAATCCGACGAGGGTCTGGCAAAAGAATAGTGATAAACGCTCACTATCAAGTCGCTGATCACTGCTCTCCTCTCGAACATTCATGTGTGTGTGTGTGTGTGTGTGTGTGTGTGTGTGTGTGTGTGTGTGTGTGTGTGTGTGTGTGTGTGTGTGTGCGTGCGTACGTGCGCGCGCGAGTGTGTGTGTGTGTGTGTCCTACTTCAGTCACTGATTCTGCCACGACATCAAGTGTGTGTGTGTGTGTGTGTGTGTGTGTGTGTGTGTGTGTGTGTGTGTGTGTGTGTGTGTGTGTGTGTGCGTGCATGCGTGTCAGTCTGAGAGAGAGAGAATGAATGAATGAATGAATAAACTTTATTTTACGAGGGTAGTGGAGAAGACTCGAGGTCTTTTTACATCCAGCCCTAGCCCATGAGGGAAACTACTGTTAACTAAGGATACAGTGAGCTACAGTGTGTTGAGTACATGTACATTCATACAGTTCATGTTAAAATGGACACCAGCAAACCGAGAAACAAGCAGATAATGAGCATTAAAAAAAAATATATATATATAAATCAGCTTGATCTATGGTAAACATATATACACGCGTGCACGCACATAAGACTAAGAACATGTTTGTCATCGAAAACTACATGTAGATAGAGCACAGACACACAAAATGTATGGGCTGCCTGAAGCAGCACAACACAGGTTGGAGCAGCACATGGACAGATATATATATATTATCTATGATCATGGTTTCACGTAACACCTAAGAGAGACAACATATGAAGCGTAAGATGCTTTTTAAACACTGAAGGACTGACTGGAAGCCTCAATTTGCTGGGCAAAGAGAGAGAGAGAGAGAGAGAGAGAGAGAGAGAGAGAGAGAGAGTAGGGAGTGGGGGGGGGGGGGATTCGATCTGATGTTACGAGTCGTTCGAGGAAGAAAAAAACCTGGTTTAAACGTGCACCATCCGAGGTTTCGTTTCTATTGTCCGTCACTGACTCAACAAAGGCTGCTGGAGCAGTCACAACAAAACCTGACATAATGACGCTGAATCGATGGTACTCGAACCGTTGACTCCACCGGGGCTTGACTCTTGTGCCGGCCCGGTTCAATGAGCCGGTTTGGCCTTGCGGTAGAACCGGTACTTGGCATGACTCGTCATGGCCCGTGTGGTGGGACGTGGCCCTGTTTCAGCAAGTAAGTAAGTAAACATGGTGCTTAACGTCCACAGAAACCATAAGGCTTATTAGGGACGGGGATAAGGGGGGAAGAGGGAGATTATATACCTATCGCTACACTGTCTCCACCAGAATGACACCTGCATTAAGATGGACAGCGACGAGAGCCATTTTAATGTTTCAGTAGGAAGTGATGGACAAAGTCACAAGACAGTGCCCACAGACCACAACCTTTTTGAAGAGAAAGAATGTTTCAGCTCAGGACCCGGCGCCCCATATCCTCCCCCGCTCCTCCGTCTCTCGCCGCCTAGATCACCCGAGTTTTTGCCTCGACTCTACACTCCAAACCTCGCTTTCCGGCACCCTTCATCATTGTAATAAAATTTCCGAGTTCGAGTTCGAGTCTAGGAGGCACACTCCGAGCCACAAGGATGTCGTAAACCAGTGCTTGGAGTTTGACTCCGAGCATCGCTTTCCGGCACATTTCTCCAAAGGAAGGCTGTCGTAAACCACTGCCTGTAGTTTGTCAAGGACTAAGGATATCGGCGTAGCGACCGATACTTGGCATGACTCGTCATGGCCCGTGGCCCTGTTTCAGCTCAGGACTCGGCCCCCCATGTCCTACCTCCCCCCCCGCCTAGACCACCTGAGATTTTCTCCTCGATATAATGTCGATATCCCGATCATCGAGGTCGGAACTGACTGTACAGTGACAATTATAGTGTTGTCGCTTTGCATCGAAATATTGCCCTCCTACGGTGGAACTTTTTCTTCTTCTTCTTTTTGGAATCCGAAAGAAAAAAGAGTGTGTCACTGAGCAGAGGAACGCAATGAACGGGATGGGATGTACAGGTGAAGCAGATCAGACAAGTAAGGCTGGGCAGTTTGGACTACATCGAAGCACACGGAACTGAAAACTTTATATTCAATTATTTGAGCTATTGATGGAAGCCAGTGCAGTTTAACCAAGCATGGTAACTTCATGAGTGCGTTTAGAGGTCTTGAGTTGAAAATGCATCGGGCAGAGCCGGCAATTTTGAACCTTTTTAGTGAAGTTTGTCGATGCTGGAACTGCTGAGGAATTGCTGACGGCAACACTGAGAGAACTTGATTCAGTAGTGACAATAGTCAAGACGTGACTGTCAGTACCAGGCCGGACTGATGTGGCAAAGGGTTTTAGCAGCCTCGACTGTGAGTGTGAGGACATGTCTAAGACATGAAGCTGAGCCGTAATTTTACACAAGTATATAAGACTGACACATCATCAGTTTTACTCAGTGAATTGTTGTTTCATCGAGAGCAGCTTGTCACTGAGTGGCCTCATCAGTAAAATGTGTACGAGGCTTTTTTATCCCGACCTGCACTCACTGTCCAAGTTCAATGTTGCCGCTTTACGTACGACACAGGTCAACATCATAAGACTATGAGTTGCGACGGGGAGCCCAGGGCGGCCACCTCGACCTTCACACAACTCCTGAGTTCTGTGACTGAGTCCGATATTCCAGCTCGACACCCCAAAGAACTAAAAGCCTATTAGTCTAACCACGCCGTCGGCTGATACGGCCCGAGCCACACTCCGAGCATCGCTTTCCGGCACCTTCCTCCAAAGGAAGGATGTCGTAAACCAGTGCTTGGAGTTTGGTTCTGTGACCGAGTCCGATATTCCAGCTCGACCCCCGAAGAACTGAAAGCCTATTAGTCTAGCCGCACGGCCGGCGGCTGAGACTGCCCGAGCGGCACTCGGGTTGGACAGAACTTGAATCGCTGCCGTTTTTGGAGTGTCCGGCTTCGACCCGCGGCTCAGCCGGCGGCCGCTTGCCACACATGTCATCCCGCCGCAGGAGGACCAGCCGTGTTGGCCGGACCAAGTTGGTTGGTTTAAGTGTTGCCGCTTTACGTCCATACTGAGAAACCGTAGGCTTATTAGGGACGGGAGCCCAGGACGTACACCTCGACTTAGTCCACACAGCTCCTGAGCTCTGACCGGACGGCCAACGGTGGAGTAGCTCATAGTATAGTCGGACATGGGGCCAGGCCATACTAGTCATGATTATATACTGTTCAGTATCGGTGTAAGACAAATATTTACTGCTATAATGAAGCCGACCGGCTACAGTCTCAGCGGCGTTGAGTTGTACAGTCTTTGGTAAACTTAGGTCACACCGATGGTAGTTAAAACGTATTTATAGACCATGCAAAACGTGACCGCGTCTGAGCAGAGTCAATGAAACAACTGAACTCACAATAGTTATAAAGTACTGAGATCCACTGAAATGATAAAAACGGCTGCTGTCTACAAATACCCATTTTCATTTCCTCAGCGGGATTACCATCGACTGACTGGAACAACTTAGAACAGAACATACGGTTAGTAAGACAGCAGACGAACCGCCGTTAACCCCTTCCGCACTGCCACGACTGATGTCGGCTTGAAAACCGTACCGGCTAACAAAAGAGCAAAATTTGAAACCCTTTTTGTTTTCCGCTGTTTCATCCCATTATCACTGTACACGTCACGTGCGGGTGTTATCAGAATGCACAGCATTGAAAGTAACTATAGGACCGGAAAATATACTGTTTGCTGGACTTAGTGTCCGTGCTGATCTTTCAGCCCGGACGTACTTGAATTTTCAGTACGGCCGGGCCGTGTCAGCCGCAGTGACTGAACTTGAGGAGTCAGTCAAATGACACAAATCTCACTGCCCCTAAAACACGGCTCCCCCAAGATTGGGTCCCGTCGGTGTGTCGCACTTATAGTGCACATCAAGATCAATATCAAGAAACAACAATTATAATATATGAACTGAAAAACTATAGGCTTACTGAGTCAGTGCCGGCCGGCGGGTGCAGGGCGGCGGGGCCGGACCGTGCTGACTCGATTCGATCGACGCCTACGCCGAGTGCTTTTAGCATCTAGCCAGTTCCACGATTAGTGACATCGACGCAGAACGGCAATCAAAAGAAATTTAACATCTAATGATCTATAGAGGCTTTCTTTGTGTTCTCTGCGTCCATTCAGTTCTTGAAAACGACAGCCGCCTGCTGCAGTGCAACCCACTTCAAGCCTAGCTGCGCGCAGACGAAGCAGACGAAGTGTCTGGCCGGTTCGTTTCAGTCATTTACTGACGGGATGCAGCGTACCTAGTTTTTTTCTTCCCAGAATAACATTTCGCAGTGAATTTTTCTTTTCCTTTTAAGCATAGCAAACAGTAAACCAGCTTGACGAGAACTGCAATTCGATCGAATCTCATTTCAGAATTTTGGACGTCATTTGCATGATTGGACAAAGACTCACTCGACACAACAGATTGTGCTGCTCTGACGTGGAGAAGTTTGGGGATCACGTGATACACATAATCCAGCCGCCATCTTAGGATCAAATAATGGCCCAACACCATAGTAGGATGTGAGTCACAAAGAATTATTTTATATTCAGCTTTGGTCGGGTGCGCCGTTTTGTTCATGGCTGTTTTCGTTTCTGTAGTTTCAGTTCGAGCTGATGTCATCCAAAAGAAGGCATTATTGGTAAGTGATTACTGGCTACAACCAAAATAGTTTGGCATTTTGACGCAAACGTTGGTCGAGTTGGTTGTGACTGCGTTCGATCTTTGTTGTTGATGGGCTCGAGACAATGAAATGAATGTGACATGTGGCGGCAGACGCTGCGCCGACACAAAGCAAATAATGCCGAGCCCTCAAGATAATACCCATTTATCGGTGTGTTAGGATTGCGTTGTTTTTGTGTCGATAAAAGAAGTGCTTTGTTTTGTCCATACGACAGACGTATTTTTGTTGTTGCTTGCGACACTTTGAAGCAGACGGCTTTTGACAGAGCGTCTGTGGGTCACTGGGGATGCTTAGTAACGGTACCGTTGCTGCTTTGTTGCAGTTTACACCTGCCCCAGCCACTTTCATCCTTTTTAGTTTGATGTCACTCTTGATTTTGTTTGTTTACTCCAATGACCGTCTTTCTGCTGCCTCCGGATCACCCTGTCAAAATATCCTGCTGTATGAAAATAAAGCCGCTGACAGGGGAAAATATATATAGTACTTTTAGTTCTTCAACACTGTTGCCTTTGTTAGGACAAGTTACAGTGTGGTGTTACCGTATTAAAATGTTGTGCTAGAAGTTGTAAAAAGTATAGTTTATAGGTTTACAAGTTTTGTTTTTTGAGGGGCTTTGTTTAGAGTTAGACACAACCATCAACATTAGCGGCAAACAGGGAGTTACTTAGTTCTTGAATTTTAGCATCCAGTCAACGGCACATGGTCTCCTCAGGATGAAGCAAGCAGGCCAGACTCAGCATGGCTGTTTGTGGCACCCCCCCCCACCTCCCCCCTGAAGAACATGGCATAATCCTCTGTCTGACTTTGCTAATAATCTGTTGTATATCAATACATGATTAAATAATAGGCATTCCTTCAGTGTGCACCTCCTATATCTACATTTTTGTGTATGACTGAGACGAGAGCAGTGTTTGTTGATTTGTTTGTGTCAGAAGAATTTTATATGTTCTGTGATATGTCATGTTTAATGTAATCCATTCTCAGTTCGGGTATTTTCCAACAGTTTTGTTACTTTTTATTGAATGTTTCATGGCACCAAGTCAATGAAAGTACTATTGACTGAGTATAATTTCTATTTCAACTAGTGGCTGCTGTCCAACAGTTGCACTGGAATCCTGAAAAACACCCCAGATTGTGGTTTGCCCCCCCCCCCCCCCCCCCCCCACCTTTTTATATATATTTTTACCTCAGTCCTTTAACTGCAACAAGAAAAATAGAACAAAAGCTCACCAGAGTGTCATTGAACCATAAGATAAATTAGCAAGTTGTGTGATGAATGACAGTTGACACTGACAACTCAGACATTTTTTTTCTTCTGCATAATTAGTTAAATTTGAACTTGCTCTCATTTTCTCTGTACATCAACCTGCCCAAGCTGCTCCCCATCTCTCAACTCTCTTATTAGTCTTCAGTCTTATTCTGCATTTGTTAACACAATTGAGACTAACTTTTCTTTATATTTAGTCAGCTGTAAAATAAGAACCCTTTCACTCAATCACTGTTTCAGCTATAAAGTTATATATATATATATATGACTTCGTGCCAAAAGGTGTGCATGAAAACAGGACAAAGGGGGTAGAAAATAAAGTTAATGATACATTGAAACTAGTTGTGTTTTTAGAATGTGCACAATGCTAGGAAATGTTGCTTAAAAGCAAAAGATAAAAACTTGCACACTTTTGGAGATATTTGCTGACAAAGGTCATAAAAGGCTGCATGTTGTAATAATAATAATAATAAAGAGGATTTCTAGAGCGCCCATCTACCACACTAGGTGGCAGCACAGGGCGCTTTACAATAACACTAACCACACACACACATGCACGCACGCGTGCGCACACACACACACACACACACAGAGTGTCGGACGAGAGGATGGGCAGGGCTGTGAAAAACAGTTTAGAAATAGTTATTAAACAGGTACGTCTTGAGGGCGGCTTTAAAAGAGGAGGTAGAATCAGAGTGGCGGAGTGTTTGAGGCAAATTGTTCCAGACAGATGGGCCAGCATAAGAAAAAGATCTTTCACCAAACGTTTTTGTGTTTACACGGGGGGTGACAAAGGTTCGTGTGTCAGATGCAGATCGTAATTGTCTTGCTGGAGTATAAGGTTGAAGGAGATCGGACAGATACTGAGGGGCTGTACCAGAGATGGAGTTGAAGCAGATAGTTGAAATTTTGTATTGAATGCGATGTGTTACTGGTAGCCAATGCAGAGTTTCAAGAATAGGATGGATGTGGTCAGATTTCTTAGCTTTACACACAAGCCTTGCTGCTGCATTCTGAACTTTTTGAAGTTTGTCTAGTAAGTACTGAGGGCAACCTGAAAGCAAAGAGTTACAGTAGTCTAAGCGAGAGAGGACAAGAGAGCATACAAGGGTTTGGGTTGCTTGAGTGGTGAGAAGGTGTCGTATGGAACATATATGCCTGATCTGTATGTATGCGGCTTTACACGTGTTGCTTATGTGTTGAGACATGCTGAGATTCGAGTCCAGGGTTACACCAAGGTTTTTAACAGACGACACAAATGGGACATCAGCGTCTCCGATGTGAAAGACAGACGGCAAGGGACTGTGGACAGACATTCTATTTGAAAGTATGATCATGGCTTCAGTTTTTTTGTCATTTAGTTGAAGTTTGTTTGCAGTCATCCAAGACTTGACATCTATAGTGCAGGTCTGGGGAGTTTTATCGACTGGTGGATTGCGTCTAGTGTACTAATCTTGTAAAGTTGGTTGTCATCAGTGAAAGCATGGTGACTGACTGCGTGCTTGCTTACTAGGTACATCAGATATTACAACATGCATAGTTCATTGTGTCTTCAGTTTTGCACAAGTATGCACAAAATCAAGTCACACTATTAGTGCACATCTCCCCTACTATGTTTGTGCCAAATTTTGTACACTCATATAATTTAACACATGATTATGACATGTTGATTGTTGTAATATCTGATGGGCGACATAAACCCATAACTCAACATTTTTTATATAACAAGTAACACACCCTTTCACACAATATACTATAATCAGCCATACAAGTGCATGCAAAAACACAGTGAGAAGATTTTTTCTCAGTTTGCATTTAATAACAAGTCATAAAATTAAATGAAACAAGTATCTGTATTACATCAGTATTACGACAAAATAACATTTCCCCAATTTTTAGCATGGAAAACATTCTGTTTGCTTAGATCAGTCTAACAAAAACAAATCAGAATGACCTGATTTTTATCAAGGTAATTAACAATTAAGTCCAGACCCCCCCAGGCCCCCCAAGCTCTTTGACTGTTTGAGATGTGGATTCTCTGTGGCCAGCCTCTCTCTGTACCGTCTGCAACTATCTGTGTTTGATGTTTTCCTCCTTGCTGTACCACTTGGCTCAGGAGTACACTCAGTTCAGCATACCATGGTCTTGTCAATGAATTTGAAGTGTTATGAATATGAAATTATTAACCCAATAACCTGCAACTGTCCCAATACTGATATGCTCAGTACAAACATGTCAAACCTACACACCATGACTTCTACACAAATCAGTACTCAGTTCTCAGAACCGCTATTAGTATTACTAACATCTGCTGGGCTTAATTAAACTTTAAAAGTTTAACATTTTATGTCATATTACAACAACAGTTGTGTGGCAAACATGACGTCTGACATAACTTTCACAACGGAGATTACTTCCAGGAAAAAAACTATAACTTCGTCACTCTCGCTCAGTTAACAAAATATTCTCGCAACACCACTAAACAGTCTACAAAAAGCATACACTTATAACTGATAAGTTTTTGATGAAACTGAGCACACATCCTGAATCAACAGTTGCACGTAAGATTTACAAGATATTGCCTTGTCGTAATGAAATTCTTCACGCTGTACTCAGTATAAAAAACAGGTTTCAAAGCTTCGGCGCGGGAAGATGCCACTTTTCACAGTACTTTCATTTCGCACACCCAAATTGGAGGAAAACTTGAAAATAATCTCAACAAACTCCTGAAAAAGCGCACAGTGCATGTTCTACGTCAGACCACTGTACCGACGTCGCACCACTGAAGGAGACTACAACACACGTTTTGATGTTTCTGAACAAAGACATGCCATGTGGCCGGGAAAATGAATGCACTCGGGGAAAGGTCACGTGACGTTCCGGATGTTGTCGATAAAAAAGAGGCTGCTTTCTCATTTGTTTTGTACAAAATATTAGATATCTTGTAGGGACATCAGATATTACAACAATATCAAACGATCGGGGAAATATTCTTCAGATTTCGTGCAAAACTTCGCTGAAAAAAACGAGTATCACTGTGTAGTGCAAATGCATGGATCGGAACACACACGACGTTTCCAGTGATTCCGAAGCGATGCTGTCATTTTTCGGTTGTTCAAAGTTTTCAGTTTGAGTTTGCAACACATCTGACGTACGTACAGGGCAAACATTCGCAATCAGTTGATCGAAAATACAACTATCGTGAGTGTTGATGTTATATTATCCGTATAAAATGATGTTTTCCGCGTAGAAAACAGTGATTGGTTCTCCATGTGCTTGCGATTTGTTTGTAAGTAAGGTGACGAAAATCACTCGGTACATGGATGTCCGTTTTTGGCGGTCATTTTTCGGCGCTTTTTCAGTGTGTGATGACTGTATCTTGAAATCAACCAAAGCCTGGTTGCTGAAATTATCTGTACTATATATTCATTCATTCATGCAAGTACACAACACAACATTTCAAATAAAAACAGTTTTCAACACTGTTTTATTTTCAACTGAAGTGCATAACCCCTTGCATGCACACCTTTTGGCACTAAGTCATATATATGTCTGTCTGTGTGATATTATTGGACACTTTCAGAGAGTATGTTGTTAGATTCACGGAACAACCGGACTCAAGTGTTTCAATAGGCACCATAATAGTTGGTAGAATAGCAAGTCTATATCATAGTATATGTGCAGTTTTAAGGGAGATGCGCTCACTACATGTTTGTTTAATCTTATTAGTTTTCATGAGTTCCAACCAAGCACTGTAGCAGTGTCATCTATGTTAGTTTTGTTGTTAAGTTAGTACACTGCATTACTTGTTCAGTATACCAGTGTCTAGAGCTGCTGTTTATTACTTGGTAATCAGTGTACTTTTGTCATGTGTATTATATGTGCATGCACATTGTAAGGCAATTGGCATGCACACATGCGCGCGCACACAGACACACACATGTGCGTTATTGCCTCATACACACACAAATAAGAACTGCTGTGAAACTGTCACTGGAAGTAATACTGTTACACTATTAAGAGTGAATAGGTCTTACAGAGTGCAAATCTTTTTGCAGAATTGAAACTCAGTGCGTGTGAACATACCACTCATGCACATAATAATGTGCACATAGTCACATGCACATAATCTATGGTCCCATGAATGGTTGTTTGTGAAAAGGCCTTTCTAAGGAGGAAAATATTGAGCTGGGATTTGAACAGAGTGGGGGACTGCCAATTCTGGACAGATTGAACATTGAAACCAAACAAACGCACGCCAAAAGATTTCAGATTGTATTTTGGAATTTTTAAAAGCTTCTTGCTTTACGCCTTTGGGATTAGAGGGTGTGCAGTGTTTGATACGTGCAGAGCAAAGCTGAAACTAGTGAAAAGTAAGAGGGAAGTGTAGTGTGTTGTTATACAAAAATTGCTATCTTGTACTCAGAGCAGAATTTTCACAGGTAGCCAGAGCATTTCATTTGGCAGTAGTATTACATGTTTCTTGAGAACAAGTGTGTCTTGTTTTCAATTATTTTGAATTTCTGAATTTAGGAACAAAGTAATTTGTAGCTTGGTGAGTGTACTGTTATTGTTACCAATATGGTGTGACTGAGGGTTTGAGAATGACCCTTAATAATTACAAAATCTAAACACAAAAAGGTTCAAAGGGACGCTTATTTATTTTAACATGCACATACAGTATGCACATTTTCTGGGAAATCCCTTTATCAAGCTATGAAACAACACTTAAACAAATTACAAAATCTGCCTCCCCAACAACCACAACAAAACACAAACAACAAAAACAAACACCCCACACAAACCAAAACAACAATAACAAGAACCCCCAAGTAACACACAAACAACAAAACTGGAGTGGGCATTATTGTGAAGCTTATGGCCTTAGATTTTAACCATGTTCAAGACATTAGGGTGTCTACCAAGTACCATATGTCACATTTTTACCTTAGTTTAACTGCCTGGACCGCATAGAAATTTGAGTTTCTGTGTGTAAACGGTCCGTGGAAATAGCAGGTTGGAAGTAAGGAACAACAAAACGAGCCACAGCCAAAGGTTCCTGATTTTCTTTTTTTTCTCATGATGTTACATGTGAGAGGTCATTGTTATTTCCTCTCACTTTCTCTTGCTCTGTCTCTCTGATGTCAAAAATAATAAAAGGTACCTAAAAGAATTATTACAAATAAATGATGTCATAATCAGCCTCCCCCACACCAAGCAGAAGAAATGCTAGAGACACTGACAGACAAAAGTGACACACAGAGTACAGAGCACTGGGTCACATGTGAAATTTGAGAAACTGTGTCTCTTTCCCCACCCCCTCTTGAGCCACAAGCTGGCAGTGGTCATGTTAGACTTGATAGAGTATACTACTTAAGACATCTTCATTATAAATAATGTAATAAATATGTTGATTGTTATAGTGTAAGATTTGAGGTTTTAATGTGAAGGGTCTTAAATGCCTATTTGAGGTTTTAATGTGTGATATGCACAAACACACAACATAGAGGGCCTAGTCAGTCTCAGGGCTGTGACTTTGATCTTAGGTCTGAGAAGTGAGACAATGTAAATCACCATAATTATGTTTCCTTACATGTATAGACTTGCATGTTTCCTTGCATGATTTGCAAAATATGAAACACATTTTTGACAATGTCCAAGGGATACATTTAATTTGACATTGATGGGACAAATGTCTGGATCACACAGGAGGAATTTGACATTTAGCAATAAATGGGACATTTTCATGGGATATAGACTTCTCTGCAGCATAGTTGACTTGGAATTCAATTTCAAGTCATTAACTTTTGGAATTAACTGAGCACACACATGATTTTAAATATGCTAACAGGCAAGTACTTCTTTAGCTACACGCATGCTCTCACTCACCCTCTCTCTCTCTCTCTCTCACACACACACATACACACCGTCAAATATATACAGTGCCAATATTGAAAATTATGTTCTCATGTTTGCAAATACTCTTGCAATCCTTGATCCTATAGTTCTGGATTTATTACACACAGCCCATCCTTTCACACAGTGCTTTTTCTCGTGGAGTTTGGCATTGCTGCTGACTTTGTCAAACACCGTTTTTTGAACATACTGTTCCATTGCTGAGGCAGTGGCTTGTTATCTGCAATCTGAGACTTCATGTGTTTGACAGTCAGTCCATTGAAAGCTCATTTAATAATATTGCTGAAGACAAATAATACTTTCTGTTGTATTGTTCTAAATCCTCAAATGGATGCATTCCTAGCAAACTGCGCAGCCATTTCACACTTCCAATCAGTCTTCTCCAGCAGTTGGTGGATTTAGGTGACCCTATATTGTTGACAAGACATTAAAATCCAAGAACTGATTACTGTTGGCATCACAAAGTTAGGCTAGCTGGCTGGTTGGTTGGTGTCTGGACATGTGGCAAACTGTAAAGTGATAAGTATGATAAATATCAAACTTGGCATGGTGGTACTTCTCATTGAACTTTACCTGTCCTCTCTCTGTTTCTCTCTCTCTCACTTCAGTGATCTTGACCACAGTTCAAGGTCACAGCAGTGTGAAGAAACAGTTTCAACTGAAAATTTCATACATTACTATTAAGGTGAAACTTTGTATACTTGTTAATTGCGTCATCTAAATCATGACTATACCACTATTTAAATTATTGTTGACTTTTGTGTGTATTCAGGGGAAATAATTGGTGTGTATGTTCTCATTTAACAAAAACTTTAATGTTTTTTCTCTCTCTCCAGACACTGCTTAAGTGGGTGTTTCAACCTTTGCATGATTATTACCTTTGCTTGAGGTCTGCAGATACATACCAATACCAGGTTTGATGACTGACCTTGTTTCAAGCTCTCAGGTCTGTCAGAGTGTAGTTTAAACATTGTATGTCCATTAAAAAGCTCCTGTGTAATATGCTTTAATGAAGCATGAGCATCCATGTAGATGTTCACCCAAGATGGATGGCTCGCTGATTATTTTGTGATGGAGGCCAGTGTGTATTTCAGACGAAGATGAATACAGCTTGTGTGTATTTAAGAAAGATAATTAAGACACTCTCCCCAGTATTGCACCAGAATGCGAGTTCTCTGAATGTAATTGCTCATCTTGTTTGATTTGAAACTCATCAGCTTCCTTTTTTACCCCTGCAGATGATGCATTGAAACGGAACCAGCCCACCACCTGTCCCACCTGGCTGCACCTGCTGTTGTACCAGGTTTTCCCTCCCTCCTTGCGTTGCTTCTCCTCTATTCAGCACTTAAGTTCTGGCGTTCCACAAGCAATGAGCATGGGGCAGAAGGTCTCCGGTGGCATCAAAACCATCTCCAGTTCACGGGAGCCCACGTACAAGAGCATCACCCGTGAACCAGCGTTCAACCCTGACTACCAGAAACCGGCGCGGCTGGATGCCTTGCTGGACATGCCCTCAGTGCCGCGTGAGGTGCAGTACAAGCATGCCTGGAACGCGGATGACCGCTCCCTCAACATCTTTGTGAAAAATGAAGATCTCATGACCTTTCACCGCCACCCCGTGGCACAAAGCACAGACTGCATCCGCGGCCGCTACGGTTACACCCGTGGGCTCCACGTGTGGGAGATAGTGTGGAGCACACGGCAGCGGGGGACTCATGCGGTGGTGGGGGTAGGAACAGCGGACGCCCCCCTGCACTGTGTGGGCTATCAGTCCCTGGTGGGCAGCAACAAGGAGTCCTGGGGCTGGGACTTGGGCCGCAACAAACTCTACCACGACATGAAGAACCAGCCAGGGATCACCTACCCCACTGTGTTAAACTCTGATGAAAACTTTGTGGTGCCGGACAGCTTCCTGGTCATTTTGGACATGGACGAGGGAACGCTGAGTTTTATGGTGGACGGTCAGTACCTGGGTGTGGCCTTCCGCAACCTGAAGGGCAAGAAACTCTACCCCATAGTGAGTGCTGTGTGGGGACATTGTGAAATCACCATGCGATACCTCGGGGGACTTGATCGTAAGTGAAGTGGGCCATGGAATGGCTGTTGTCAGTTATCTAAACTTGTGATTGTCAGTTTCTGTTGCAGTGTGGCCATCTGGAAATGTTTACAAGTTCAGCACCTGATGTGCTTTCAACATTTCACTGATTGTTGTGCAAGCAACATTCTCTGTAATATTAACAATAACTGATTATTTATGGCATCCCATTGCAGGAAAGCCTGGGGTGCTTACAGAGGCCTATAGATGTGCACCTTTCATCACTCACACACCCACACATGCACACACACATGAGCACATCTGCTCACATGATTGCATGCACAGGTTCCCCCCCCCCCCCCCCCCCCCCCCCAACAGATACGTGCATGCACACACACACACACACACACACACACTACATTCTCTCTCTCACATTACAAATACATGCATTACTGGAGCTGGGCTGATAGAAAAGAGAAGAAAAATTGATCAGATGTTTGATGTTTTAACTCACTAGTTTTGAGGCTTTAAAAAGAAGAGTTTGATCATGCTCTCCCCCCCCCCCCCCCCACCTCTCTCTCTCTCTCACACAGACACACGCACACATTGCAATAACTCATTCAGTCTTTGGTGCATAGAATATGACCTATGTGTTCAGTTAAATCCAGAAAAAGGTTTAATAAACATTCTTGGTCAGTGTGCAACAAGTAAATGAAAAGCAGTCAAGAACTGGATGCTTTGCCAACCACCCTTAAACGATCAAACAAGCTAGAATATGACTGCCCAAACTGGAATTTGAACCCCAAACCTCTGCATCTTGAGGCCAATGCCCTGGTCACCAGGCCGCTTAAACCCTTCTATCTTGGACATGTTATCCAGCTGGACATGTTATCCGGCATGAACAGGGTTTCTGACAAGATTAAAATGAAACAGTTGTGCAGACACAGTTTCAGACACACACACACACACACACACACACACACACACACACACACACACACACACACACACACACACACTCTCTCTCTCTCTCTCTCTCTATCACACACACACACACACACACACACACACACACACTCTCTCTCTCTCTGTCACACACACTCACACACACACACACACACACACACACACACACACACACACACACACACACACACACACAAAATGAGTGGATGACACAGATGGTTGGCAATGTTCAATAGCAAATGCTATGAGCAAAGATAAAAAAATAAAAACTTAGTAGAAACTAGTAACTCTAATCAGTGATTTTTGTTGTCAGTTATGCAGTAGAGTGAAAAATTGAAAGAGGAAATGAAACCACACACACACTACAGTCCCACCCATGCCCTGAATCCAGGGTGTACTACCCATAAATAATTCATAACAGTATTAATATCTTGGGGTTTGAGAACAATGTCATTCTGTATTTTCAAATCCATAACAGCCATTTTTGTTCTCTGTTTAGCAGTAACTGTATCTGTCATATGATGTCATTGACCTTTTTGTTAAGAAGTATGTTAGGTACTTTTGCTATGCAGATGTGTCATGGCTCAGTGCAGTGTCGTGCAACGGATTACACTAGAGTATAGCATTGTTAGTAATAAAAACTAATATGGACCTTGTACAACTACCAGTTGCTAGTTTTTCAGAGAACTTAGTTGGTACTGAACTGCTGTATCTAGTGGGATTTATGAACCATGGGCACAGAGTGACCACTGAACCCATCCAGTGGTTGTTGGTAGTGGTACTGGTAGACTATATAGTGTATAGTATATTACTGTAAGTGGCCAGGAGTGACTCACTGAAGTCCAGTGAACAGAACATGATAAACACGTGCATGATTACAATTTACATGTGATCAGGCACATGTTTATCATGTTCTGATCACGCATTATTTACTGTTTGACTAATCAGTGTTACTGGTGCTTGAAAAATGTTTAATGAAACTTATTTTCTATGCGTGCAGCTGAGCCGTTGCCTCTAATGGATATATGTCGCCGAGCTGTGCGCACGCAGGTGGGCAAGAATCGTCTTCACTCCATAAAAGACCTGCCTATTCCAAACTCTCTCAAAATGTACTTGTGGTACCAGTCCTAGCAGTGATACCACCGCTTTGTGCCATCAACCCTTCTCCACCTCTCACCCCACTTGGATCCTGTATTCCGTTTCCATGGACACGTCAAGTCATCCAACGTTTTCACTGGGAGAAATGTTCGCCCATGGTGAAGCTGTTTCAAGCGACGAATGGTGTGAAACATTGTCAGCAAAGGCTTCTTTGATATTGTCTTTTTACCCCCAATCTTTTTTTTCCTTCTCATCTTGCTATTTTTTCCGTCACTGTGTGACAAAGTGGTGGGGCGTCAAGAATGTCTCATTGCTGACACCACGTGAATGATAGCTTTGCAATGTGGCGTTTCCTCGCGGGTTTCATGAAACAATCACAAGCGTTTGTTGGACTTACAGTGCTCCTCCCCTCAAAGTGCAATGGTGTCAGTGCTGCATGGTAGTGGACTGTGACTATAATATTACATGGTGCATTATCCTGTCAGCTGGAGTTCAGCCCATCTGTGCCAGTTATGTAACGTCACCTCTCTTGTCGGCGTGAACTCTTTTCTTTAATTTAAACCTCTAATTTCTATCAGTGGTAGGTTTGCTGAGGATGGGACTTGCGGTTGTGCCAGAATGAGTTGTTAAATTATGCTTGTCAGTGTTACTGTTACAGCGTTAGCCAAGTTTTGTGTGGATTTTTGTTCTGTTTTTGTTGGTGTGTGCTATGATGTTTGATGATTACTGATGTGAGGTTGTGGGACTGTTTTGAACTGGGGCAGTGTTGGGCCAGTTTATGCTTTCTGTGCTTGCGGCAAAATGTGAACCACGAGTCGCTAAATTGTCATTATCACCACAAGGTGGCTGTCAGTGACCATCTCTAGCCATCATTCGGTACATCTCTAGCTGCCATCTGATGCACCAATCTGGTTTCTCAGCTTGCAGATGGTTTGCACCATCTGGCAGTTTCTGGGGATTTGGTTGCCCCTTCATTTTGGGTGTGCAACCAGTGAAAATTGCAATGGTATCCAACCTTTTCAGAAACCAGCGCTTCCTAAGGTAGCAGCTACTGAGGTTGATACTACTGTGGGCATACTGTTCAGTCATCAATTCAAACAAAAAGTATATATTTTGCGTATGATTACATAATATCACTCTTTGCATATTGTTCAATCCAAAGACAAACTCGAGATTATGCAAGTACTTGGTCTGACCAAAGTGTTAGAATTTAATGTTGTTTTTCCATGCAAATGTTGGACATGGAGGTTGCAGGATGCACCTGAAGTGTAGATGGTGATTGGACATACAGTAGGCAGTTCATGTCTGGACAGTGTCAGGCTGGTGGCCAGTTTAAATTTGTTGGCCCACAAGTGGCTGGAAAGTGTGAACAGGCCCTCAGTGATTATATGTAGTGGAGTACCTCCCCCCCCACACCCCACACCCCTCAGAATTACAAGGGCAAGTCAGTCAGTGAATCGCATCATGACCTTTGCAGTGTGGACAGGGCTGGACATCAGTCGTAAGAGCTTGTTAATATAATATTAGTTGAGCTGATGTGGCTAGTTATACTTAAGCTTGATTGGCATTACAGCTTAATCGGCATTACTGTAATCACCTTTAAAATGAGGACTGTGGTTGATAGGATGTTGGAAATCAACTGTGAGATTGTCACACCAACATCCTGTGAAAGATATAGCTTTAACCACTTTCAGATTCATCTGCTTGCACCTGAGCTTGAGCTGTATCATCTGGGTTTTGTGCTTGTAGATAGGATTGAACAATCTTGTATTGTCAGTTGTTACAAGGCTGGAGAGGAGACTGCTGCCAGCCCAGTACCGCATCCTGTGGAACATGAAATGCTCCATGCGGGAATAGTTAATACATCTCCTCCCTTTTCCCCAACAGCACAGAACGCTTCATACTTAGCAAGTTCTCAGAACAAGCTGATCCAAGTAGTGTGTTTTTTATTTGTAAAAAAGAGTACCGGTAGATCATGAGTGGTGTGTGAAATCTGTTCAGTTTGTCAACTGCAGTGTGAACTTGGATCTGAAAGTAGAAATTAAAATGCATATCACTGGATTTAAACCATGACCAGGGATAGTTTTGAACTTAAGCCAGTGAACATATCAGTTCTTTTGGTTTCGTCAAAGAGTTTTATCTTTCTACTAACGTACATGCTGTCAAATCCATAATTATGTAATTGTAGGTTAGTGTGCTTCCAGTCAAGGATGTGTTGTCACACTGTTTGTGTGTGTGTGTGTGTGTGTGTGTGAGAGAGAGAGAGAGAGAGAGAGAGAGAGAGAGAGAGAGAGAGAGAGAGAGAGAATGAGAATGAGAAAGTTTAATGCTGTTTTTTTTATGACTCATTTTAGTTGATCATTGGATAAAAATTATACAGTGGAGTTGAGTTTGAGATAAAAGTGTTGACACCAGCTGGGTAGTCTGCATGCTTTTTGTGGAGTAAGGATAAATATAGCTCTTGATAGCATGGTGAGTTGTTAGATTCAGTGATTTTAGACTCACATAGAAAAAAAAATGTGAGTCATTGTAATGATCAGTGTTTGGTTTTGACAAAAACAGTTTTTTTAATGTTATGATTTTCTCAGACATCATCAAAAGAGAAATGGGATACATTTTATGTCAAACTTTGCATGATTGTCCTGCTCGTGGAACTTTACTTGCACCTGCCACTTTCAGTGACCGTGACCATACTTCAGGGTCACAACAGTGTCAGATATTTCCGACTAAACATTTCCTGTTTTTATTTGCAAACACGGTTTAAGTGAATTCAAACTTTGCATGATTGTAACCTTGGTTGGGGTCTACCAGTTTATAGCATGTTTGTTACTCACAACCTTGTTTGAAGGTCGTATGTATCAGAAACCTGAACCACAAATAGTGTTTTTTTCCATTCTTGTCCAGTGTAGTTTAAATGCTGGTGTTACATTAAAAAGAACGTACACAGTATGAATTGGGTGACTGTTATGTATTTAAGAGAGATAAGTAACACCTTTTCAGTTTAGCACTTGAATGTGGGTCATCTGACTGTAAAAGTGTAATTGCTTTCTTTGTTGTAAATCTGTTTAGCTGTGATATGGCTAAAGTGACATAAATGTAACAAAGAGAACTTGAGTGTACTTTCTGAAAACAAACGTCTATATTTTCTGTCCATGTTTGTGCAACTTTTGAGTTTGTTTTGTTTTAGCCTTCTGTTAGAAATGAAATAGCAGGTTCATTTCATGTGTGTTTGTTTTGTGTGGTTGACACTGATCTTCAACTGGTTTAGTGATTACAGTTAAGACAAATAAATGAACAATGCTACCAAGACAGTGTAATTCTTTAGTCATTGTGAGTGTGACAAGAAGAACAAAGTTTCAGACCATATGTAATGAGCTGAAGAAAGTGAATGTAGTATAATATTTTAGCTGTTTGAGTTCTTTATTTTTGTCATAGCTGTTGGTATTTACTGTTCCTCTTCCAGCTGCTGTGAATGCACAGTTTTAGTTTCAAACACATAACATAATATCAACAGGCCCTTGAAATATTCAAATACTACATCTTTTTTTAATGGCTTGGCAGTTTTACAGTACATAATCACAGGCCCTTGAAATCTGCTTTTTAATTGCTGTGCTCTTACTCTGTGTCTAACAGTGTGTGACATTTTGTCGTAACCTTGTATACAGACCAGTCTATTTCATTCAAGCATGAACATGAGATATCTGCAAGAGAGTGCACTGTGGCAAGACCAGTTGGGATGGTTTCAACCACTCATTGGACACCCCAACAGCAGTGTTTAGTTTAAAGGGACCAGTGTAAGGGGGGGCCCTAGGCGGAGAAGCTTCACAGGCTTTATTGATGGGAATGGAATTTAAAAACAAACAAACAGACACGCAGCCGTTGTTCAGTAATCTTCAAGGTCCAGTGACTATGGTTTGGACTTAAAGCTGAAGAAAAAGAATTGGTGGAATTCATAATGTGTGTGGTTCCTAAGGCTAAACTCTGAAAGCGATGGATTAGTTTGGTATTTCATTCATTTTGTGCAGCTGAAGTTCACATTAGGGTATCTTTATTAATGGTGTGGTTTCAGTTGAATTGAGGGCAGGTGGTCCTTGAGCAGTGTTGATGTTTGCACACAGACATGCATGTCTGATGGATGGGGCCTGACAGAAAAAAATGTCCAACCTGTGCACCACCTGTACGCATATGGTTTGACCTCGATGCACTGAAAGTCAGCAGTGCATGTTACAACACTGGTCAGTGCAGTTGTGTCAGTGTTACTGACCCTCAGTTTTGTCTTTTTGTGCGTGTGTGTGTGTGTGTGCATGCAAGTCCATAATGAAAGTCACTAGTGTGGTCGGCTGGCCAGTAATGGTGAGACCGTTATGGTGAGACCCTTTGAAGTTGCAGTATGACCTTGGATTTGAGCAGCCAAGCTTCCAGGCTAAGTCTGACCCCTAAACCTTAAAGTGTGGTTAAAACTGCCTTCAGAGAGTGGTTTCATTGCTGGCTCAGCTGTGTGCAGTCTGTCTCTTGTTTGTGTCAAGTGCCTGTAGTTGTATGTGTAACTGACTCAGTGGCTGGAAGTAAAATTGAAAGACATGACTGTGTTTGACAATCTGTTAGGATGAATGTTGTTCAGTCTCTGTATGGAAGTCTGCAAGCAGAATAAAAAATTTCAGCACTGACAGTTTTCATCTGACAGAAAAGACCCTGTACAGTTTTGAATAATGTAAACCTATTTCAAATGGGCATGAGTGAGTGGAATCAAATAATATATATTATGATGCATATTTTACTAGGGTATCGCTCTGCATGTATATATTAGTTTAACACTGTGACAACAAGATACGTGTTGACTGTGCTATCTCCCTTCTTGTTCAGCACAGTCACTGGTTGGTTGTGGCAATATTTGTGAATTGTGTCCTGTCAGTGTCGGGTCCTGATCACTGTAGTCCGGCTCTGTTTGATTCTGTCTGGAAATTAAACATCTAGTCAGCTTGTTAGCTTTTCTCCAAGTCCTGTTTCAGCATTTGTATTTAGCATTGTTTAAGTCATGGTTACAAAAGAAGCACAAAAACAAGATGTGTATTGGCTTTGTATGTACTGATATGTGGTGATAATACTTAAAGAGGAGAAAACAAAACCCTGCACATAGAAACGCAAGCTTTTTGACAGTATACAAACTCTGAAGTGTGTGTAATGATGAGTGTTCATTCAGCTGTGGCAATAAAGTAGGCTCTTTCCTGGAGACTGAACGAGATCTTCAAAACTTTTCCGACGGTAACCTCCATTGAGCTCAGTTGAGCAGATCTGCCTGTCAAAAATAAAAAATCATTTTTCTGATGCTCTTTTTTTGGAGTAAGATCATGCAAATATTGCATGGGAGTGACCCCTTGAGTTTAGGGGGCGGGGATAGCTCAGTGGTTAGAGCGCCGGACTCGTGATTGAAAGGTCGCGGGTTCGAATCCCTGCTGGAACGGCGGGAGAATTTTCTTCTCCAGGGTCAACTTTCTGTGCTGACTCTTATTTCGGTATTTGTTCCACCCCCGTGTTACCACAGTAGCACGTAAAAAATCCCGGTCATTCTGCCAAAAAGTGCAGGTGGCAGGTTACAGCTAAATACGCATACACCTTACGTATGTGGATTTTATTGAACCGTGCTTCGGCATTGGTCACAACTTGTCCCTAATATGTCAAATGACATCTGAGGACATTAAGCATCAACTCATCATCATCACCCCTTGAGTTTCACATGCACACTTTAATACTGTATTTGGTGAACTTGCTCAAATGTCAAGGTTGCAGCAGTATCCATAAAATATACAATGTTTTGTTCACAGTTTCTTATCCAGTTGTGCTAACAGGTTTTTAGTTGGAATAATTTTGTATGATTGTCCCACATATAAAATAACAGAACCTTAGTGGGGTTTTTTTATGGATTCATTTCCAGCCTCCGTGAACATTAATGTTGGTGTTGGTCTGGACAACATTTTTGTGAGATCTTTGAAATTCTGCATAGTTATAACCTCTGTCAGACTATACATGTTCATACTGATTGTATTGACCTTGGTCTGTTTTGAAAGCTACAGGAGTCTGGAACAAATGGTGGTTTTCCTGCCTAATTTGAATGTGAGTCGATAAAACGTTTGTTCTTCTTGTTCATCCTGAGGTGACCCTGTGTGATTGACAGGATGTTAAACTCCAGTTACTGACTAACTGCTCTTCTTGTTTGTAGAGACTTGTTGAAGGTTTTCAGTGTTTCTTAGGAATACATTAGACTAGGGTTAATGATTTTTAATGATTATTAGTAAAAAAAATTAATAATATGTGTCCTTTTGTTTTTGATGCAGGAACAGTATTGTGTGTTTTGATCCGGAGGCTAAACAAAAGAGGAGTTGTGTCCCTTGTCTGCATTATGTTCTGTAATTTTGTCTTGCAAGCACAGAGACTTTTAGTTCAAGAGAAATCTGCAAAGAACTGCTTTCCAGTTAAGTTTTGTTTTGTTTTGGTGGACCTTTATTAATTTTGTTGTTGCATCACAGTCTTTTGCAGGTCAAACGCAAATCTATGCATTTGTATGTAAAGTTTTGGCCGCTCCAGCGAGAGAGAGAATTGGAGAATTGTTGTGTTGTGAGGGGACACATATGGGGTGTGGTTAGCTGTGTGGTTAGCTGTGAGTTGTACCAGAAAACAACAAAACTGTCTGAGCAGATGTTACGATGACCATAAAGAAAAATATCTTTTCTAATGGTCTCTAATTTTATATATATTTTATTAGACATTTTCCCAGGAGTGAGAGTTGTTTCCCTAAAGCTTTAAAATTCTGATTTTGGAATGGGTTGAACAGTCGTGATAGGATATTATTGATTTTGGCTGATTAGATGTTCTGCACCTGATGTAAGCATGTGGGTCAAATAATACCAGTGTTTGACATTTTGTTTCAAATTGTCAATTTTGATGCCACCTTTGAAAAGTGGCAGGAAGTGAGTGATTCTCAGTGAGGGAAAATCACGACTGTTGGATATTTGGTGACTGCTTGCCCTTGGATTCCTGCAGGGATACTGGCTCGTCTTCTTCCATATAGCATCCAACTTTAACAGTTTGAAAACATTCTTAGTTCATGCTGGCTTGTTTGGTGTTTCCATGATCCAACAAACTCTCACATGGATTACAGGGTCTTCAGCTGTATATGTGACCTGTTTGCATTAGTGGGGGCGGGGGGGGGGGGGGGGGGGGTCTTGGTTTTAAGTCTCAGCCGAAGGACTTTTGCAGAATCTGCACAGAATTTGACTCCAGAGAAACCTTGGAGCAGACACAAAGCCTGGCACCTAATGGTTACTGGTCCACATGGTGACCATGCTTGATGCTTCATCGTGCTTAACTGCTTAACTTGGCTTTCAAGAGTGAGTGCTTTCACTCAGTGCCACACTGTCCAAACACTGTCCACTCTCACTAATATTGCTGTCCTTCAAAAGTACTTCACCCCAGATCTGGTGGTCTGGTTTTGAAAGTTACCTTCCACATGTAGTGTGAGACAGTTTAGCCTGTTTTGACTGTTCAGTTGCAAAGAGAAATGAACAGAGATGTGATTTATTTTTCATTACATTTTCTGACCATTGGATGTGTGTGTGTGTGTGTGTGTGTGTGTGTGTGTGTGTGTGTGTGTGTGTGTGTGTGTAAGTGTGTGTGTGTGTAAGTGTGTGTGTGTGTGTGTAAGTGTGTGTTATCGAAGGACATGGCGCTATCAAGAATTTTCTGTCCAGTTAACACAGTGTTTGTTTTGAATGCAACATACAAGCATTGAGCAAGTGTAGCTGCCATCCTCATCTTGTTCCTGTAATGTCATTAATGCCCGTTGTGGTTGATGCTATGTTTTTAAATTCCAATTGGGTTTGATACACATTGATTGGTCTCTAAAACTTAATTCATGAATGTTGCTTCTTCCTTCTTTATCTGTCCCCCCTCCCCCCCATTACCTGCTCCCTTCCCCCACCCCCACTGACCATAATCCAGATCATGTATTTCATATTTTCCTGTGTGTTTGTGTTGTTTTGTGTTGTGTTTAGTTTATTGGATCCAGCAGTGCAATATTACCATGTAAATTATGTATATCCCTTTTTTTTTTAGTCTGTAAGAAAAATGGAAAAAAGGAGATACTGTTTATACTTTTTTCCCCCTCAGTCTTTGTAATATACTGTCATTATTTAATCATTGTTTGTCTCAGTTGAACACAAACTCTATAGATGAATACATGTGAACTATGCTGTGTGGTGTGTGACTCACGTGGAATGCTGTGCCAGCCTTTGTCTTGAGCAGTGGTGCTGCAGATAACCAGCTGTCCATGGCAGAAACCTGAACATCAGGATTTTCTCAGCTGCTTTGAAGGCAACATCTGCCAAACTTTGCATGATGATATGCTTAGACTAGCGTTTTGCCTTAACATTAATAGCCCATCACAAAGTCTTAATGGTTTATCTCAAAGTCTGTTTAATGGTCTGTCTCATAGTCTCGGTGACACTATCTTTCAGTCTGGAAGTTGTATTTTCTCTTTCTGATTTCAGGCTTTGATTGGTTGTTACATAGTACGTCAGGCAGTTGATACATTTTTGGATTTTGCCAAAGTCATACTGTTACAGCTTTTACCAGGTCTAGATATCAGTTTAAACTTTAATAAGTGCAAAATTGAGAAACTCTATGATAACCTCTGTTGAGCTTGACAGATCTGTAGCAGTTTTGATGACCTCGACCCATTTCCATGGTCACAGGACTGGGAGAGAGAGAACATTGTGAAAGCTCTGTTTTCCAGTATTGAATGTGAGTTGACTGCTCATCTTGTTTTCTGTCATGTTTGTACGGGCCCCAGTTGGCCACATAGAATTCATGAGTTGTGCTGTGCTTAACATGTTGTTTGTTTTTAAAGATACACGTCATGTGAGGCAGAGCTGCTGCAACAAAATGCGTATATAATATGCATCTGTGTGTGCGAGTGCACATTCGTGCAGGGATTTGCATGGAACCATTTGCTTGAGTAGAGTACAGTAAGACAAGTGTGTGTAAAAGGGGAATATTGTGCCTTTTAATTTGATTTTTTTAATTTTTATCGCTGGTATGACAGTGACAGAATATTTCTTCCCTCTTCAGTGACAGAATATTTCTTCCCTCTTCAGTGACAGAATATTTCTTTCCTCTTCTTAGCTACAACAGTTAAAGTTCATAGGTAATAATTGTATCGTGGAAGTAAGTGGTTTTTAATGCCCAGTCAAGCTGGTAGGTCATATCAGGGCAGTGATATGATGGAATGTGAATAGTAAATTTGATTGTGGGTGAGAAGGAGGGGTGAGGTTGCTGTTTGTTTTGAATATAACCAAGATGTATTTTAGTGGACAAAATCGTTTGAAAGTTACATTGAGCAGGAAAACTATTACAGGTACACATGCACCATATGTTATGTATGAGATTCAGCAGGTGCAGGCTGTAAGTGAAGTTACATTGAGCAGGAAAACTATTACAGGTACACATGCACCATATGTTATGTATGAGATTCAGCAGGTGCAGACTGTAAGTGAAGTTACATTGAGCAGGAAAACTATTACAGGTACACATGCACCATATGTTATGTATGAGATTCAGCAGGTGCAGACTGTAAGTGAAGTTTCATTGAGCAGGAAAACTATTACAGGTACACATGCACCATATGTTATGTATGAGATTCAGCAGGTGCAGACTGTAAGTGAAGTTACATTGAGCAGGAAAACTATTACAGGTACACATGCACCATATGTTATGTATAAGATTCAGCAGGTGCAGACTGTAAGTGAAGCGGAGCGCTATGTACCAGCCCTGTATTTTGTTGTTTTGAGGCAGTGTTGAAGAATCATTTGGTTCATGATGATTGATATTGCTTCATATCAGTTATCCTGGTGTCTGCCTGCAAATCATTTGAATAAGCCTTTTAAGGGATTTCAGTGTGAATAATTGTAATACTTATTTTTAGTGGGTGCATATTTTCACTGTTGCGTTCTGTCGTCACTTTTTTTTCTTAAAAAAAACAAACATTTTGGAAGGTACTGATGCAATTTGGGATTTATGATTTTGTTTATGATAAGTGGATTCCTGATTTGTGCTTTTTAATATCACAGAGAAACCAGAATAATAGGGATTGTGGGGAATTAAGACATGCATTGCATTCTGTCACACACACATGCACACTCACACACACGTACATGCACGCGCACGCGCGCACACACACACACACACACACACACACACACACACTCTCTCTCTCTCTCTCTCTCTCTCTCTCTCTCACACATGTGACATATGCACATACATGGGAACAGATATTTATATCATTGAGGTATTATATTTTGTGTAGGTAGATGTATGCTGGTGTGTGAAAAAAACTGAAAAGTAACATTGCTTTGATTTTTGTGTGTGTTTGTGTGTGTGTGTGTGTGTGTGTGTGTGTGTGTGTGTGTGTGTGTGTGAGAGAGAGAGAGAGAGAGAGAGAGAGAGAGAGAGAGAGAGAGAGAGAGAGAGAGAGAGAGCAAGCGAGCGTGTTGTGTGTGTGCTTTCTTTGGCTCTATGCATGTAGGTGTGCATGTCTGTATAAAGTTGCATACAGTTTCTAATGCGAAGAATACTACAAGATGTTGTGTCATATATATATAGGTATGACAAGATCTGAAAGTTTTTTTTTCATGATATACTTTCCCCCTTCCTTAAGTACTGTACATGATTGTGTATGTACATTTTTATATGTGACGAGTGAATGTTCAGTTAGTGACTGCACTGTCTACCACTTTAGTTCAAATAAAAGAAACCATTTCAAATTAATGTGGATAGTGTTACTTGGAGTGTCTGCCAGTGTGCCATTATGCTTCTGTGTGGATGTGGGGTGCTAGATGTGTGTGCTTATTTAGATGTGCAATTGAGACATGCAATATGGTGCCCACTCAGCTTCAGCATCAGCATCATGGCCGCTGTCCATGTGTTCTAGATCAGTGGTACACTTTTATCTGGAACCAATAAACAAAAAAGCTGTTGATCTGACAGGCTGATACTTTTTTTGTGTGTGGTTTAAATCGGAGTCCTTGCCCCCCGCTCCCCCCCCCTCCCCCCCCCCCCATCCCCCTTAAGGCTTTGAGCCACTGGTGCTTCATTTACTGGGGTTGTCTCCATGCAAGTGTAAAATGATGTCACTTGAATCCACCTACAACAAGGTCATGCCTGCTGTCAGTTTATGAGAAGATAACTGTCAACGTATCAAGAACAATAAATTTGAGCAAAAATGATTGATGATTGATGAAGCTGTTTAAAAAAAGAAAAGAAAGTGGAACAAGAATGACTGCTAGTGTTCTAAACCAAGATCCAAACTGAGAAAAGAAAAAAAAAGAAAAGAAAAAAAAAAGAAGGTTAAAATGACTGCTAATTATGAGGACAAAACACAACAAGCATGTCCGTTTTTGCCCTAATAAATACAGTAGCTATTGGTTGGAAAATTAGTTGCTAAGAATCCCAGTGAAAACCCCTGTGACTGACAAAAAGGATCCAAAAAAGAAAAAGAAAACAGCAGCAAGATTGTTATGTGCCCCATGTGCATAACACTTACTGTGCATGCCATAACTGACATTACTTGTCAGTAGCCTGAATGTTGTTTTTCATGGACACTGTTTATATGAAGGCTTTCAAACTTTGCAAATATTCAGGCTTACCTGATCACACCTGTTGATGACCTTGACCCACTTCAAGGTCACATGAGAATCTGAAGTACAACAAAAATGAAGTATTTTTGTGTTTTGAATAGAAATATCTGCTCTTTGCGTGTGTGTGTGTGTGTGCAGTTATGTATATGGTGGGGAACACCATTCAAAACATGACAGGTTTAAAAAGAAGCATGTATATGTGCCTTTGCATGCATGCGTGCACATGCACACATACATGCGTGTGTGCACATGCATGGATGTACGCATGCACACATGCATACACACACACGCGTATGCGCGTGTGCACATGCACACATACATGCACACACACACACTCACACACACACACATACACCACCTTTGTGAAGAGAAAAAACAACAAACTGATCAGGTTGGTGAGATGGACTATACATAACATATATATAAACAAGGCTCTCTGTGACTCCTGGGCACCGCACCGTGCAGGAAGGACTGAGTATGGTGTCATGTAGAGAAAGTATAACAAAGGCCAAGCATGTTTTGTATTGGAAACTTTTTACTCCAAATTTTTGCCCATGAGGGCTTTGTCAAGGCCCGCCTGGTGGGCTTCACTGATTCCTACTATACTATACCTATACTTTCTATCCTATACTGATTACTATAGGAAAATTACTATATGAAAATGTCTGTCTGTCTCTATTTCATCAGTGGTGATATATATATATATATATACTTTATTAATCCCAGTGGGAAATTAAATATAAATTAAAATATACTTATATGGGGGGTGGGGGCGTGGGGGTATACTGTATTACCCACTATTTATACTTTATAGACCTATTTATGTTACTCACATTTTCATCTCACTGCCCGGACTTGCGACATGTCAGGGAGCGGCAGATAACGCAGTTCAAGGCCAAGAATACCGTTGACTATTACTGACCAAGAGGAACCGGTGTCGAAATGAATAAACATGAAGATCACGTGAACACACATGGTAATGAGGTGTGTCAAGTTCACGCCGTCAAAATGTCCGGACATATTTCAGGTTCCGAAGCAGACGACAGTGCTTCTATTCAGTCCAGTTCCCACGCTAGTGAAAGCTCATATACAGAAACGGTAAGAATGTTAACACTTCGGGTTTAAAAGCGCGTGTTTGTGTGTCCGCTAATTTTTCACCATCGTCATAATGGTAAATAAATGCCGAAAACACAGAGTGTAATTTTAGGGGGCGGAATCGAAGGGAAACAACTGCAATGTATTCGAGATCCTCTGAGCCGCGGTGCATATCGAGATTTCACTGCGTGTTCTGCGAACAAACAAAGACGATGGGTGAGCTATACCCTGTTTGTCAACCCTGTGATATTTTTATGGGGATTATGCTAGAAGAAAATGAACAAAAGACAAGTAAAACGTAACAGGTTTTGCATGCAAACACCGTTAATAAGGGAAACAAATGGCAGCATCCTGGAATTAGGTTTTAAAGTAGAGTTTGTTCCCTTGGATCGCGGCTTTACATTGTATTTCTTGTTGATCGGTTTTATACAGCTCAGTTCTCACTTGCGCTAATTGATGAAAATGTGTTGCACAGGTGATACCGGCAAGATCACAGGTTTCTACGAAGGATTACGAGGTATGTTTGCATAACCGAAAGAAAGAAACAACCTGACGGCAGATAAAAACAAGGTCACTGACCAATTATGAGTTCATTGATGTTGAATAGTAATGGTGGTGGTTATGCTGGCCATTCGGTTGATGGTGAAAACAGTGTGTGTGTGTGTGTGTGTGTGTGTGTGTGTGTGTGTGTGTGTGTGTGTGTG
>OY757555.1:15172226-15174726 GCA_963584105.1 Alviniconcha strummeri
AAACATTCCATGCCTGTGTTCATGTCTCTCACCACAGTATAGTAACCAATTAGCCACTTAAGTTGTTCCAGGTTAAAATATTCCATACCTGTGTTCATGTCTCCCACCACAGGCTAAATGTCTCCCACCACAGTATAATAATCAGTTAGCCACTGAAGTTGTTCCAGGTTAAAACATGCCATGCCTGTGTTCATGTCTCCCACCACAGTATAGTAATCAGTTAGCCACTTAAGTTGTTCCAGGTTAGAATATTCCAAACCTGTGTTCATGTCTGCCACCACAGGCTAAATGTCTCCCACCACAATATAAGAATCAGTTAGCCACTTCAGTTGTTCCAGGTTAAAATATTCCATACCTGTGTTCATGTCTCCCACCACAGGCTAAATGTCTCCCACCACAGTATAATAATCAGTTAGCCACTGAAGTTGTGCCAGGTTAGAATATTCCATACCTGTGTTCATGTCTCCCACCACAGGCTAAATGTCTCCCACCACAGTATAATAATCAGTTAGCCACTGAAGTTGTTCCAGGTTAGAATATTCCATACCTGTGTTCATGTCTGCTGGTGAGGATCAAAGCTATTGCAACGTATGCCTTCTTTTGCCGGCAGCCAGTGGCTGGTGGCTCGGGTATCCCCGAGATCAAATGCTACCTGAACGGTGTGAAAATACCCCGGGTGGCCCGACTACAGACCCTGGTGGCCAAAGCTGTGGGGGTTCTCTTCAGCGTGGCTGGAGGTTGGGGCCGTTTGATCAACTGGTTGACTGATACGTTGATTGGCCGACTGAAACTGGTTGACTGATACATTGATTGGCCGACTGAAATAGGTTGACTGTTACATTGATTGGCCGACTGAAATTGGTTGACTGATACATTGATTGGCCGACTGAAATAGGTTGACTGATATATTGATAGGCCGACTGAAATATGTTTACTGAAAAATTGATTGGCTGACTGAAATTGATTGACTGAAAAATTGATTGGCCGACTGAAATTGATTGACTGATACATTGATTGGCCAACTGACTCCTTGATGGAATAGATGGTTGATTGATTGATTGACATGCACACCGATTGACGGATTGATCGATTGACTGACTGATGGATTGATCGACTGACAGACGGAGTGAATATTTGATTGAGTGGTTGTTTCATTGAGTGACTGATTGGTGTTTGATTGACTGATTACTGGAGTGAATATTGACTGAGTGTTTATTGGGGGTTGTCTAAGGAGGTGTGTTTGTACGCAGGCGCTGATTGGCCAAAGCTCCTCTGTCAGTCAAAGGGTGATGAGAGATCAGTTGCTTAGTACAGTTACCTAATAATAATATTCACGCACCAGCCATGTAACAACCAAATAGAGCTCTAAGTATATGGTGGGGTGGATTTTTTTAATTTAATTTTTTTTATTTATTAATAAACTGGTGCATGGTTGTATGGCATACGTAAAACTGTTGCCGTCTCGGCACACGTTCTGTGTACACCATACAATCATGCACCAGTTTACTGTGTCACTTCGTTCGGAGCCACACACATAGGGTGCATGTGTGTTTAGCTGTAAGCTGCCACCTGCACTTTTGGCAGAATGGCCGGGATCTTTCACGTGCTACTGCAGTAACACGGGAGTGGAACAGATACCGTAATACCTCTTCTCTTTTCTGCCTCCAGGTCTCTTTGTGGGCAAGGAGGGTCCCATGATTCACAGCGGAGCCATCATCGGAGCCGGGGTACCCCAGGTACTTCTACGTTCTTTCATTCACATAAAACCTTTCACGCAGCCACACATGAAACCCAACACAAACAGTTAGGTCGACGTGTAGGAAAAACAGCAACAAAAAAAGAAAAGAAAACAAAACAACAACAACAACAACAACAACAACAACAACAACAACAACAACAACAACAACAAAACAACAACAAGCAAGTAATTAATTGTTGGGGCGTTGTATTTACATCTGGAAGACCTTAAAAAGGAGTTGGGGAGAGAGAGAGAGAGAGAGAGAGAGAGAGAGAGAGAGAGAGAGAGAGAGAGAGAGAGAGAGAGAGAGAGAGAGAGAGAGAGAGAGAGAGAGAGAGAAGAAGAAGAAGAAGAAGAGCCTCCGCTCAGGACTACATACATCATATAAATTAATAATTAATGTAGTGTAAACAACAACTACCGGTAATACAAATTACTATCCTCAATGGGCTAAACCCAACAGGTTTGCGCCTGTCTACTACTCCCCCTCCTCCATCTGCCCCGCCCCCCGTCCCTTTACACCCTCCCTCGGGTACATTGGACCTCAGAGCACGAGGACATGATGGGTCAACCACGGGTCAAGCAAAGGAATCAGTACTGCAAGTATGGCAGCTGACACTGCTCAAGCAAACCAAGCAGCGGGAAAGGTACCCAAACCGATTCCGGCGTCTCTATGAAACATTCCTGCCAGAAAACTTGGGAAAGCACTGTCGAGAATGGCCAGTAGATAAAACGGAGTCAGAGATCAAGCTTCTCATTCAA
>OY757555.1:15178934-15211434 GCA_963584105.1 Alviniconcha strummeri
AGCTGAACAATCATTTTAGAAAAAGAAGAAAAAAGAAAAAAAAAAGGGGGGGAAGAAGCTGGAGTCGAACCCAAGCGATTTGGATGGCAGTCCGGCGCGCTAGCCACTACTCTACGGAGGATCTAGCAAAACTAGCAGAAATTTGTAGTTATATTGCTTTTCCTTTAGTTTCATCACCGCATTTTCTTGTTCGACTTTTGTTGTGTTTCTCAAATCATATTGTCACTTTTGAATGCTGTTCCCTCTTGTGCTCTTCTTTTCTTGAGGGATACTCCTCTTTCGGATGTTTTCAATCGCTATAATTTTGTGGTTTTTGCTCAGTATGAAACTAAATTCCTCAGTTTCGTCTGCTAAACGGTAAACGGAAGTCATTGAAAGCGTCTTCCAGGGGAGTTTTCATTAGCTCAATGCACTATTCGAAGAAGAAATAATTTACCTAAATTCCGTATAACTCATCATAAATAACAGACACGTCATGCATTAAATACCTTTTGGGATTACATACTAAACCTGCAATTATGCTTTAGATTTTAGAAAATTAATTCATTAACTTTTCGACGGAAGCAATTGACAAAACAACCCCTAAGATGGCGTCCGTTTGTAAACGAAAGTAGAATCATCGAAATCGAAAAATCAAAAACTGACGCCGAAAAATCGAGCTAGAGTCTTGGAATAAAAACGGCCAGGCTGGAAACGGCTAGGCGGGGGAAAAGGGCCCGGGCAAGTTTATAATTCCGGTAAACAATCTGACAGGCGCTCGGCCGCGCGTCCGGCGCAGGGTTGTTTGTGAGTGTTTTGACATTTTTCACACTTAAAAGGGTTCTGGTTGCTCTGGCACCACCGGAGGTCTGCCGATCGCCTCCCATTTCTAGTAGCGGTCCCCCTCGGAGATATCACAGCATGCGTGCGTGCGTGCGTGTGTGTGTGTGTGTGTGTGTGTGCGCGCGGGCGTGTGTGTGTGTGTGTGTGTGTGTGTGTGTGTGTGTGTGTGTGTGTGTGTGTGTGTGTGTGTGTGTGTGTGTGTGTGTGTGTGTGTGTGTGTTTTGTGTGTGAATAACATCACTGAGCAGGAAATAGCCAGTGTCGAACTCTGTCCTTGCTCGTCTGTGTCAGTGAAGAATACACAGACAAGTCAGGCTTCAGGTTTCGTTCCGCTGTTACTGAAATATGACCCGTTCGGCTCAAACGCGGCTGGACTGTGACAGTCGGCTTTGTGTAGTGTGTGTATCAGTATCAGTGTGTGCACGGTTATGTAGCCTGTGTGTGTGTGTGTGTGTGTGTGTGTGTGTGTGTGTGTGTGTGTGTGTGTGTGTGTGTGTGTGTGTGTGTGTGTGTGTGTGTGTGCGTGCGTGCGTGTGTGACCCTTTGTGCGTGGCTGCGCCCATGCGGGGCTGGGTCGTCTGCGAGCGCAACTGACTGAATCACTGAGTCAAGACGGACCCGCCGCTGGCCACTGAGTAGCCTACGAAACGGCCGGGGCTAACTCAGTAGCCACGGTCCACCGCATATCCGGTCTGAGGTTCCTAGTCACTCATCACAAGCGTGAAACTGGATTTTAAGTTTGACTCAATAAACCGTAATCGGGGAGGTCTTTTAAACAAAATCACGGCAGTACTTGATTTTAACACTTTAGTTTGAGACGTAGGCCAAGTTATCAATCTTAATGGTGTTGCCTTGTCTGTTCAGCCTGTCAGTCCCCAGCCGCCGACGCCGCCGGTCTGTCAGTCACTCAGTCCGGGCCTGGTCAGTGCGGCCCCGGCGATTCCGCTCAGGGCCTTACTGAATATCATTTACACGATTATCAACAAATCCAGCCGTTATCCGTTGGACACATTTAAGTTTTGAGAAGGATAGTTCCTAATAGGCTATAATCTGAAACAGACTAAGTCTAGGTGGAGCACTTGCGTAGACTCGGCCAGCACCGAAAGGAACTACTGATGAGCCGCCTAATTAGTCGCTTCGATTCAAAGACTGACGCCACAAAAACACAACCACTCAGTGAAAGACTTGCTAATTCAGCACCCGGATCATGAGATTTTTTCCGCGAGATGGTACTGCAGTCATAGTTAAATCAAAACAAGTTAAAATTAGTGACAAAATTCGCGCCTGAGACATTTTTCTTTTTTGTTTTTCTTTCTTTTCCGACTGTCTATGTGCTAACCAGAGACTGTAAAGGGAAGTAATAAATTGTTGACAATACCCTGGGCCGATTGCATTATTTCCCTTGTATGCCGACTTGCGAGGGAGGCCAACGCTAAGTGCACCATTTCAAGGTAAATGAAAATGTTGTTACGTTCTTTGCACACTTGACATACGGAGTTTATGGTCGAAGATGATGGCGTTTATGCTGAGTTAGACTTAGGTGAATATTTCTGTTCCCAGACGACCTTCAATTCTGAATTTGGGGATTTGACTCGCCCAATCCAAGATGGCGACGCCCTAAGAGTTTGGCTTAGCCCGTAGCTACCCAGCAAACACATTACTTCTTCGTGTAATATTGTTCGAAATTTGCTTTGAAAAGTGAAGAAAGTTATCTTTCATAGGTTTTAGGATGCGAAAATGAGTCTAAAAAGCACGCTATGCTCTTGTTAGAAGGGGAATCTTATTTTTCTCTGACATTGCACTTCCGTAAACAAATTAACTGTAGAACTTCCCAACATCTCGCCATCATCAGTTTTTTTTTTTTTTTTTTGACATTCGCTTGTCATATATCGTCGCTTACTCGCGCAATGATAAGAACTTGCATGGTCAGGCAGGTCACAGAGATCCTCGCCTGCCTGACGAAGTTACCTACCCGGGGCAATCGGGCAGTCATTTTTTTTGCTTCAGTGCTTGTGTCCACGGACACATCATGTGGGCGCAAACACACACACACACACACACACACACACACACACACACACCACATCACATCACGTTACACACACACACTTTCTGTCTCCCTGTCTCTGTCTGTCTCTCTCACATGCACACAGTGGTCACAAATATTGTGGAAAACTTGTGCACATGAACACAATCCCTTTGGAGAGGGAAAAATAAAGTGCAATGAAACATGGCAATTGACATGGACAGGTGAAGCTGCATGTGTTAGGTAACTTCAGAAATAATCCTGCTACTACTGCCCATTGTGGCTGCATCGGTTTTTGTCAATACGTAGTTGTGACTGTGAACACTGAACGGTGAACCTACATAAATTACACAAAACATGTCACTGTTGACAGACGTGTACAAGTTCTACAAGACAAATTGTTTGCAGTTCATCTGTTAACTCAGACATGTGTCAGATGGTTTGGGTAACACAGCTTGGTTTGTCATACCCACCTACCCACACGACAGATTACTGATTGAACTTAAACTTAAGTTATACTACAATCCTTCTACAAAGAACCTAAACTACAATCCTTTGAGTTTCAGTTTGAGTTCTCTGTCTCTCTCTTTATCTGTCTCAGTGTCTGTGTGTTTATCTGTTTGACTAAGTGATCTCTCTCCCTCTCTCACTCTCTCTCAGTCTCATAAATACAATTAGAAATGTACATGCACATTCACGCATACATGTATGACAGTATGCACAGATACACACACACACACACACACACACACACACACACACACACACACACACACACACACAAGATGTATGCACACAGTGATACATAAAGCTTTATTAAGTCTTATAATTTATGTGGCATTGATAAATGCTATCCTTAATTATTAATAAGTTAATTGCGTAATATTTTAACAGACTGTTTGGGTTTGTTTCAATACGTCATATGGTAGTATGTTTTTATCTATTTCAGGAAACACAGCAAGTACTACATTGGGTGGAGATAGGGACTGTAAAGTATAGCCATCAATACAGTATTGGCTGGAGATTTGCAATAGCGGTCAGTTCTTGAATGAAAACAACCCACTGCAGCTTGCTGTTTCAGTAGCATGTCCTAAACAAATTAAATCCCACAATGTAACACACTAGCCCAGAACATAGCAGTCTTACCGGGTTGATCAGCAGGTGGCATCGAGACGGGTGACAATAGAGTGTTGGCGAAGGCCACTATGTCAGGGGAGATTTTCCATCCTATGGAAAATCCTGAAGAAGTGGATTCCAAGAAGTGGAATCCCTTGCAGTGCCCCCTGTGCAATGAGCCGTATGAAGATCCTTGCATCCTGACCTGCTTCCACAGCTTCTGCGAGCGCTGTCTGCGTGGAAGAGGTGTTGACTCCAAAATGATCTGCCCTGTGTGTGGGTGAGTAGCTCGCTGATGTGCACACATGTGTGGTCTGCCCTGTGAATAGTTTTCTAGTGTGCTCATAGTTGAGAGGTCTGGGTTGCCCATTGCCCAATCAGCTTCAGCCTATTAAGATTTTAATTAGAACATCAGAACTGATGTACGAAAAGTACAAAGAGTGGTCACCATGTGTGTCTCACACTCACAGGCTAAAGCTTGGCAACACAGTGAAAGCAACACTGGTGGATTCAGAATGAAACCTTCAATTGGTAATTTGGTTCAAAGTAAAGTGATACTATACATTTATTGATACCAAGAGACAGTATGGTCAAGTGAGGAAAACTGCATTTGATTGTAAGAATGAAACATTGAAAGCTTCTTACAAGTTATACAACTGTAATTAGTGTTGAATATAACGACACATGACAGTCACTTTGATAGCTTGTGAGAATGCATCAATGGGAGGTAGGGGCTGGAGCTCACCTTGGAACCTCTGTGTTTATTCAAATGATTACAAATTAAATGTAATATGTGCATTATAATATACTTTCAATGGGAGATTTTTGTTTTCTGTTTCCTGGATATTGTTAGTATTGCAGTACTGTGTATTATTACTAGTGTTACCAAAACGTGTAAGAATTTGTTTCAAGTCATCACGTTTTATACTGTTTTCAGTTTCTTAAGTAACCATATTTTACCCACAAGTTATAACATCTTTCTCCCTTATAAATATATTCTAAGTCATATGACTGGTCTAGTGTTCAGCAGAATAATGTGTTTTTTTCCTCTTCTTACAATCTTAGGTTTGTGGATTGGTGATTGAATGTGACTGCGTTAACAACTTGGTAACAATTACGATAGCTGTATTGATCAGAAGTGCAGTGAACATTGATGTTGTATGTTATGTGTCACTTGTGGTCTTGCACAGGGTTGCTACAAACATGAAGGAAGGGGCTTCCCTCCCACCCCAAGACCCCCTGCTCAAGTTTATGGTGGAGTCCACGACTGACGACAAAGCACCCTGTGCCAACTGTGATACTTCTGTGAGTAGGAGTGATGGACATTGTGTTGTGTAACTGTAATCTGTTTTGAGAACATGTGTATGTACTGTAATAAGGAGTGCCTGTGTTTTATACCAAAAGTGATTACAGACCTGTGCAGAACACCAATTTTTTTGTGAGTTGGTATGTTGTGCCAGGTTGACTGAAGGTCATGCAAGGTGAAGGTCATGTCAGGGTGAAACAGTGCCATCTCAGTGGGGGCTACACTCACCCTGGTTACTAGTATTACAGTGCTGGTATTACATTCACTTTTTCAGGACAGCAAGGGCAGCTGCTCACCCTAGTAACTGTTTGATTAACTCTTTCAGGACAGCAGTCGGGGTTACTCACCTTGCTTACTATTAGATTAACCCATTCACGACAGTGACAAGGCTACTGTACTATCCTGGTCACTGTTAGATTAATTCTTTCAGGACAATAAGCCTTATAAGGGCAGATACTCTTGGAGCACTGCTGCAAGGTTGGTCAGCTTGGTTACTATTAGGTTAACTTTTTCAAGACAGCAACGGGGCTACTGTACTGCCCCGGTCACTTGTTAGATTAACTCTTTTGTGACAGTAAGTAATTACTCACCCTGATTACTATTTGATTAACTCTTTGAGGACATAAATGGGAGTTAATCACTCTGGTCACTGTTATTGTTAGATTAACTCTTTGAAGACAGCAACAGGGCTACTGTACTGTCATGATCACTGTTACTGTTAGATGAACTCTTTTAATACAGTAAGGGCAGCTGCTTACCATGGTTAATATTAACTCGCTGAGTTTGAGGACAACACTGGGGGTTACTCACAGTGGTCACTGTTAGATTAACTCTTTCAGGACATCAACGGGGGCATGTTCTACTGCAACACATGCTGTCAGCCTTGGGGGTTAGATTAACTCTTTCAGGACAGCAACAGGGGCTACTTACTGTGGTCACTGTCAGATTAACTCTTTCAGGACAGCAATGGGGGCATGTTCTAGACTTCTACTGCAACACATGCTGTCAGCCCTGGGGGTTAGATTAACTCTTTCAGGACAGCAATGGGGATTACTCACTGACACTGTGGTTGCTGTTAGATTTTAAAACTCTTTCAGTACAGCAACAGGAGTTACTCATTGTGGTTACTGTTAGGTTAACTTTTTCATGACAGCAACAGGGTTACTCACTGTGGTAATTGTTAGGTTAACTCTTTCAGGACAGCAATGGGGGTTACTCACTGTGGTTGCTGTTAGATTAACTTTCAGGACAGCAATGGGAGTTACTCACTGTGGTCACTGTTAGGTTAACTCTTTCAGGACAGCAATGGGGGTTACTCACTGTGGTTGCTGTTAGATTAACTTTCAGGACAGCAATGGGAGTTACTCACTGTGGTCACTGTTAGGTTAACTCTTTCAGGACAGCAACGGAGGCATGTTCTACTGCAACACGTGCTGCCAGCCGCTGTGTGCCAAGTGTCGGGAGGACACCCACCGTGCCAAAATGTTCTCCAGCCATGATGTTGTGCTGATGACCAAGCGCACCAGGGATATTCACAAGCGATGCTGTCAGTATGCCTAGCTAGTGTACTTAGTTGGATAACAACAGTTGTAATGATAATAATGTTAACAGTACAGGAAATGTATAAAGCAGTTACCATGTTTAAAATAATTATAATAATAACATTAACAATACAGGAAATTTATAAAGCACTTACCATGTTTGTTACGATCAACCTAGTCAAAGTGATGAGCAGATGGAATACTGAATGTTCTTCCAAATTATGTATAAAAATTGTCATTAATGATGCTGGTCTATAAAGATTGTTATTAATGATGCTGGTCCACACCTTTTGGTGTCTTAGCTCCAATTGGCTGACCTTGCGTCTCCCGTCTGTATTCATGTGACTTCGTATGGCTAAACGTAGATGAAAGATAATTTAGTGTAAAAAAACTAACAGGTGATGTTTACAGCCAGATATTGTTGGACAGGCATGAATAAATAATAGTAACACATTTATACAGTGCACATATGCACATACATGCACACACACACACAGGCACATGCACACACACAAACACACACACACACACACACACACACACACACACACACACACACACACCCCTACCTTAACACATGTACACACATCTTAACACAACATCCTACCCATGTCACTATGTCTGTGTTACAGCATTGCATGGTGAGCCTTACATCATGTTTTCTATGGAGAAGAAAATTATGCTGTGCATCAACTGCTTCCGGGACATGCGAGTGTGAGTCTTGTTTTGTCACCTTTTGCATCAGCTGTCGCTGTCGCTGTGGCATGTACTCTGTCACCTGTGGTTATTGAAGGGGGCCAGGGACTTGGGAATGTGAGTCTTGTTCTGTCACCTTTTGCATCAGCTGTCGCTGTCGCTGTCGCATGTACTCTGTCACCTGTGGTTATTGAAGGGGGCCAGGGACATGGGAATGTGAGTCTTGTTCTGTCACCTTTTGCATCAGCTGTCGCTGTCACATGTACTCTGTCACCTGTGGTTATTGAAGGGGGCCGGGGACATGGGAATGTGAGTCATGTTCTGTCACCTTTTGCATCAGCTGTCACTGTCACACGTACTTGTCATCTGTGGCTGTTGAAGGGGGCCAGGGACATGGGAATGTGTCTTGTTCTGTCACTTTTAGTTTGACATCAGTTCTCACTCACTGGTTGTTGAAGGAGACAGGAGACACCAGAGCATGTGCCTTGGTCTGTCACTTTTGCATCAGGTATCACTCTGTCATCTACTGTTGTTGAAGGGAGCTGGGGACATGAGAGTATGAGTTTTGTTCTGTCACTTTTTGTATCAGTTATCTCTCCGTGTTGGTTGATTCACCCTGATGCTGATGTAACTGTTGTGGTTGACAGGGCATAAAAATCCAGGTCCTGTCTATGTTGGTTGAAGGGGGTAGGGGGACATGTTCCTCAGACGTCTATAATGTACGCTTCTTTAGATCATTCCTTGCTTTGCGCTCTTAGGTTTATTTCTTTGACCAGTTTCTACCTGGGTACATGCTTAGATATGGGGGCCTTTTGTCTTATTAGGCGTGAGCATCTGATTTTACATTCAGCCAGTGTCTGTTTGATCATGTGACTGTTGCCTGCTGAGAAAAACTAAGCTTTATGTGACTTTGTGAGTACACCTTTACCAGAAGGATAGACTGTTTAATTTTGAGAGAGAAGTTTTGCATGGTGATCATGATAATAATTTCCAGCAACTTTGTTCAGTCTGAGTAGGTTTGATGACCTTGACCCATCTTTCATGGTCACCGGAGAGGGAATGGATGAAGCATTTGTCTTGCATTGCTTCTGTTGTCTTACTGGTGTGAGTGTGGATTTTCAGAGAAAGCCGCACCCACTGCGTGGACTTGGAGACGGCCTACAACCAGAGCTGCAAGAAGCTTGACCACAGCGTGCAGGTAAGCAAGGGGCCATCTGCAGTCCTGGTCACTTCATGGTCAGCCCTTTGTGCCAGCTGAGCTAATATGTGTACTGTATCTAGGTGGTTGTTTGAGTGTGTGGTGGCTGTCTCATTAGGTTTGGGTAGTGTGTATGTGTCCAGTTGATGGCTGAGTGTATCTGGTTGAGTTGAATTGGTGTGTGTGTGTGTGAGAGAGAGAGAGTGTGTGTGTGTCTGTGTGTGTGTGTGTGTGAGAGAGAGAGAGAGAGAGAGAGAGAGAGAGAGAGAGAGTGTGTGTGTGTGCGTGTGTGTGTGCTGATGTGACATGAAATGTACCCCTTTATAATTTATGTGATTTTTATATTTGTATTATAGATTTTTGTGCAGCATAACTTATGTTGTTGTAAACGCAAATGTTTTGGCATTCCTTTGCATGTTCTTAAATTAATGAGCCTTATATTAGTCAGGTTGAATTGTCCTGTGAGGGATGATTACAGTTTTTCGACTTGACTTCAGCAAGACATTTTCAGTGCCAAATAAATTTGAAGATACACCTAGTTATGCTCTAAATCGAAGTCAGTGCGAGATTGGTTGTGTCATTGCACTGGCCATTTTCCATCATCTTCCACCACACAGTCTGTCCTGTTTGACCCAAGTTGTATCCCACATGATAGGGCACACACATACAATGTCTGAAAGGCTGCCCTGTTTGACCTGATTTTTAACCCAAATGAGAGGACACACCTACAAAGTCTGTCATGTTTGACCCAACTTGTATCCCAAATGAGAGGACACACCTACAAAGTCTGTCATGTTTGACCCAGTTTGTATCCCAAATGAGAGGACACACCTACAAAGTCTGTCATGTTTGACCCAACTTGTATCCCAAATGAGAGGGCACACACCTACAAAGTATATCCTGTTTGACCTGAGCTGTATCTCAAATGAGAGGACACATACTTACAAGGTGTATCCTGTTTGACCTGAGCTGTATCTCAAATGAGAGGACACATACTTACAAGGTGTATCCTGTTTGACCTGAGCTGTATCTCAAATGAGAGGACACATACTTACAAGGTGTATCCTGTTTGACCTGAGCTGTATCTCAAATGAGAGGACACATACTTACAAGGTGTATCCTGTTTGACCTGAGCTGTATCTCAAATGAGAGGACACATACTTACAAGGTGTATCCTGTTTGACCTGAGCTGTATCTCAAACGAGAGGACACATACTTACAAGGTGTATCCTGTTTGACCTGAGCTGTATCTCAAATGAGAGGACACATACTTACAAGGTGTATCCTGTTTGACCTGAGCTGTATCTCAAATGAGAGGACACATACTTACAAAGTGTATCCTGTTTGACCCAAGTTTTATCCCAAACGAGAGGACACACACCTACGAAACCTGTCCTGTTTGTCTTGAGTTGTATCCCAAACGAGAGGACACATACCTACAAAGTATATCCTGTTTGACCCAAGTTTTATCCTAAATGAGAGGACACACACCTACAAAGTCTGAAAGTACGTCATGTTTGACTCTTGAACAGTTGAAGTTTAACCAGGTGACAGGACACACACCTGTTGCATAAATATTTGTAAAACAACCACACAAAGCTGTACGCATATTTACGCATTTTGTATGATCTCAGGCTAACGTGTCTACCCTTGGGGTCCTCTGTAACCAGAAACAGAGGACACACACTCACCTGTGGAACCGTGTCTTTTTGCTAGGCTGTTCGGGACTTGCAGCACTCAGTGCGTGACGGGATCCTGCTGTTGCGAGCCTTGCTGGAGGAGATCCAACAGAATGCAGAGAAGGAACGCCACAGTCTCCTGGAGCTCTACAATGCTGTGATCCTGAAAATGGAGCAGACTAAAGACATGCTTGTGGAGGAGGTGGACAGGTAGGTGTGTGTGTGTGTGTGTGTGTGTGTGTGTGTGTGTGTGTGCATATGTGTGTGTGTGTGTGCATATATGTGTGTGTTGTTGTTGTATACATTCAGGGCACAGCTGGTGATTCTCACCACCTTGTTGTGTGTGTGTTGCAGTCAGTACCATGACAAGGAGAAGACATTCAAGGCACAGCTGAAGTCGCTGACCACCTTGCTGCCCACACTCCATGTGCATTTGGTCATGTCTCTCGCCTTCTCCAGCTCCACCAACAAGTTTGAGTTCCTGGATCTGGCCTATGTGAGTCCATCTACAGTCCAGTCCAGTTTGAGTTTCGAGTCTTGTCTGAGTTTGAATCGGTGTATATATATATATATCTACAAGGTTCCCAGGGTGTGCCCTGAATGTTTCCAAGTCAGCGACACTTGATGGCTCCACACATTTACTGAATTTTGAAATCATTTGGACATACGTTGAGATGATGTCTGAAGCAGATGATGCTTTCCTCTATGTTCATTTCGATCACATATAGCCTAAATCATGGTTGCAAGATGATGCAATAGCTTCCGGGTAATCCATTTGGTTGCAAAACTCAAACTGTGCAAGAACCTGAGCTAACAGCAAAGATGCCAAGAAGAGGTTTGTTCCAAGAAAAGGTTTGTTCCAAGAAGAGGTTTGTTCCAAGAAAAGGTTTGTTCCAAGACCGCTGGCTGAATGGCATTGCATACCAGGAGTGGGTTCTGAAAGATAAGCTGGACAAACGCTATGCGCGACGCGTGGCATGCAAAATTCAGCTCCTTTTTGTGTTCCTTACTGTTGTGGTGGTCCTTACAAAATTCAGCTCCTTTTTGTGTTCCTTACTGTTGCCATGGTCCTTACAAAATCTAATGTTGGTCCTTACAAGTCCTTACAAGGTCCTTACTTGGCTCTAGTCCAAGTCCCTGGGAACCATGAATTATGTGAGTATTGGGGTTGGGAACTGTCAGTTTGTCTGTGTGAATGAAATGCTTGCATGCTTTGCACTGGTATATGAATATGACAGTTACTAGCAGCTGTCCATGTAAATGAAGTGATCATGCATAATGAACAGGCACATGAGTATGGCGTAGTTGGAAGTGCTAGTTTGCTGATGTAAGTGAAGTGAGTTGTGTGTAATAACATAATGAGCTGCTTATGGGCCAGGTTATGTTCAGGTGATGATGGAGCAGGTTGTTATGTTCAGGTGATGAAGGACCCGCTTGTGTTCAGGTGATGATGGAGCAGGTTGTTATGTTCAGGTGATGATGGAGCAGGTTGTTATGTTCAGGTGATGATGGAGCAGGTTGTTATGTTCAGGTGATGATGGAGCAGGTTGTTATGTTCAGGGGATGATGGAGCAGGTTGTTATGTTCAGGTGATGATGGAGCAGGTTGCTATGTGCAGGTGATGATGGAGCAGGTTGCTATGTTCAGGTGATGATGGACCAGGTTGTTCTGTTCAGGTGATGAAGGACCCGCTTGTGTTCAGGTGATGATGAACCAGGTTGTTATGTTCAGGTGATGATGGAGCAGGTTGTTATGTTCAGGTGATGATGGACCGCCTGAAGTCCATTGTACAGCGGCAGCACCCCCTCCATCCCACACAGAGTGGTCAGATCGACACCGGCCACAAGACTCAGTATGCCAAGTAAGTGAAAAAGCTCAGTACTAGCTTCACTAGATTAAAGGGGACTGTGAGCAAAGAAGCACTGCAGGCCATCTTGGTAGGAATGGAAAAAAGAAAAGGATTTACAGCAGTCTTTTTATATATTTGTTTAGTCAATTTGCGATTAAGTTTGTGAAAGCTCTGTGCTTCCAGCTGTGAGTGCTAGTGCTCTTCGTTGATCGTTGATGAAGAGTTAGCCAACATTGTTATGGACTGAGCTGAAATTTGAGCCAAAAAAGTACCTCTGCTGCAAAACTACTGATAGGACAACCACCCAAAGCCAGCAGACAGAAACCATTTGCACATTTTCTATATTTTCAGGCCAACTGGCATCCTCACTTGGTGTCTCTTTTAAGATACTTGGTTCACACCAGTTATGTTGTTGTTGGTCACAGAGAGAGACCCTGTCTTCTGTCCAGGTTTGTTGTTTGTGTGTGTATGAAGTGTTTGTGTGTGTTCAGGGCAAAGGTATCTATGGTTCATCAGATGTTATGTGTTTTTGAAGCTGACTGCATGTTCTGATCTTGGTGGTGCTGCTGCATTGCAGGAGTCTGGAGCCTCTTCTCTTTGGGCCCCAGCAGAACAGGCCCCCTGTACCTGGCATCAACTCCCACGTCAACAGGTGCGTGTGTATGTGTGTGTGTGCTTTTGTGCATCTGTGTGTGTATGTGTGTGTACATGTATGTGTGTGTGTGTGTACATGTGTGTGTGTGTATGTGTACATGTGTGTGTGTGTGTGTGTGTGTGTGTGTGTGTGTGTGTGTGTGTGTGTGTGTGTGTGTGTGTGTGCACGCAGGCGTTGGTCATTGTGTGTGCTCATGTGCAGATGTGTATGTGTCACTGTGTGTGTGCTTGCATGCGTGTATGTGTGTGTGTATGTGCATATGTTTGTGCATACATGCAGTGAATCCAGGTGTGTTTATGCATGTGTGTACTTTGATGCATCTGTGACTTTGCCTTCAGACAGTCTAGTATTCTCTACTCATTAGAAGCAGTAGGTCGTACCCCATTTGACTCACCCACTCTCGCCACCACACAGGGTTGACATGTCTGCCAACGCACCCTCCTCCAACCCCCACCCCACCAAGTCGCCCTTGATAACCACCCCGGCAACCAAGATGAGTCCCGTGAATGCACGTCGCTCCAATGGACTGAATGGAGCCAAGGTGAAGTTCATCGATGCCAAGGGCCCCTTTGCCGACCACTGCGTGGAGTTTGAGACAGCTCACAGGGTGAGGAGTCCTGGGCTCTGGCCGCACATTTGTCTGTGTATGTCTGCATGTGTGTGTGCTTGAGTATGGGTGTATGGGTGTAGTTATGCTGTTTAGTGTGTGTCGGTGGCTTTGTGTGTGTGAGCGTGTGTATGTGTGAGTGTGTGTGTGTGTGAGCGTGTGTATGGTGTGTGTATGTGTGTGTGAGCGTGTGTATGGTGTGTGTATGTGTGAGTGTGTGTGTGTGTGTGTGTGTGTGTGAGTGTGTGTATGGTGTGTGTATGTGTGAGTGTATGTGTGTGTGTGTGTGAGCGTGTGTATGGTGTGTGTATGTGTGAGTGTGTGTGGGTGTGTGTGAGCGTGTGTATGGTGTGTGGGTGTGGGTGTGAGCGTGTGTATGGTGTGTGTATGTGTGTGTGAGCGTGTGTGTGTGTATGGTGTGTGTGTGTGGGTGTGTGTGAGCGTGTGTATGGTGTGTGGGTGTGTGTATGGTGTGTGTGTATGGTGTGTGTGTGAGCGTGTGTATGGTGTGTGTGTGTGGGTGTGAGCGTGTGTATGGTGTGTGTATGTGTGAGTATGTGTGTGTAACGCCTTGCATCCTTGTCACAGGAGGTGATTCAGAAGTTTGAGAAGCTGAAGATGCCTTGTGTGCATGTTGAAGGAGGTGATTCAGAAGTCTGAGAAGCTAAGGATCTGTCGTGCCTTGTGTCTGTGACCTTGTTGCAGGAGGTGATTCAGAAGTCTGAGAAGCTAAGGATCTGTCATGCCTTGTGTCTGTGACCTTGTTGAAGGAGGTGATTCAGAAGTCTGAGAAGCTAAGGATCTGTCATGCCTTGTGTCTGTGACCGTGTTGCAGGAAGTGATTCAGAAGTTTGAGAAGCTGAAGATTGCCTGTCAGGAACTGCAGCGGGACGTGACGATGCGGCGCTGCCTGGCGCGCAGGGATGAGATCCAGCGGCTGCAGGACCACATTGAGGGTCTGCAGCAGCAGCTGGAGGCCCACTTCACCATCCTGGACACCAAGCAGCAGGCGCTGGAGACGGTAGGTTCAAATCTCTTGCAGTCACTGACAGGGCAGATCCTGGCTGTCGTTTTTAATTTCTGGTGTTCGTTTTTCCTTCTTTCTTTCATTTGTTTACCTGAAACTTTCCATCTTTCTCCGTTTGTTTTTTGTTTGTTTGGTCATTCCTTTTTCTTCCTGTTTGTTTTTGTGGTCATGCTGAGGTGACCCTGCGTGATTGACACAATGTTAAAATCCAAGAAGTACAAGCTTTTTGTTTTTCTCCTTTCTTTTTTCTTCTTGTTAGTTTTCCATCTTTTCTATATATTTTTGGGTTTCACTCTGACTATTTTTTTCTTTTTTTTTCTCTTCTTCTTTCTTTCTGTCTTTCATTTGTTTTTGTTTTTCTTGATTGTGTGAGATGCATTCTGACAATGACTGCGTGGTGTGTTGGGCAGCACTGGGAAGAGAGCCTGCAGCGTATTGCCAACGAACAGGACCTCTATCAAGGTCAGTCACTGGCATTAACCTCTTCTTCCCTGACTTGGTGCAACAATGAATTCTGGCAGATCAGATTTCCAGTATCATTAAAACAAATAAGCTTTTATATTTTATTTTTTTATTTTTTAGCTCTGCAGCGGTGTCAGGGAGGCAAAAGATTGTGATGGCAGATAGGCATAAGAATATATTATGTGTATAGTGTAATGCATTGGAGTATTATTGTCAGAAATGGTAAGGTAATATTATATAATATGATAATATCTTGCAATGAGATGCAAACACATAAAAGGTTCAAAACTATTTATTATGACAAAACAACCAGTAGAGCTTCAGTGCACGTAGCAGAGCTTGGCTGAACACATGGCTCCCTCTGCAGAATGGGAGTTACACACCTCTGTGCTTTTCAAAGCTATGCTCTTGACGGTCATGTGCTCACGTTCTTGTTCCCATCTGCACTGACCATACTGGACAGAACTGGACTGGTGCATAGCAGGAAGCAGTGCATTATACCTCGTGTTAGGTGTTTCTGTCGTGGTGTCAGTCATGCTGTGGTTCAAACACTGGGTCCATCCTTTACAGCTCAACTCCAGGATGTGAGTCGACTCAAACAGGAGAGCGAGAGGCTTCGGGTCATCACCGGTCAGCTGACCTCCTTTGTCTCCTCCATTGCTGCTGTCACTGAACGACTGGCACCCAAGTAAGTGTGTGTGTGTGTCACAGTGTGTGTGTGTGTGTGTGTGTGTGTGTGTGTGTCACAGTGTGTGTGTGTGTGTGTCACAGTGTGTGTGTCACAGTGTGTGTGTGAGTTTGCATGTGTGAGTATGTGTGTGTGTGTGTGTGTGTGTGTGTGTGTGTGTGCAGTGTGTGTGTGTGCATGCATGTGTGTGTGGTGTGCATGTGTGTGTGCGTGTGTGCCCAAAAGGAGCTATAGTGCGAAGTGGTGCTGTTATGCTCATGGTTGTTGGGGGGGTGGGGTTATTGTGAGAGGGTTGAGTTGAGTGGAGCAGTGCTGTGTGCAGACTGAGCCAGTCCTGTGATAAACCCATGGGGATGGTGTTGGGTGGGGGGTGTTGTGAAGGGGCTGAGTTGAGTGGAGCAGTGCTGTGTGCAGACTGAGCCAGTCCTGTGTCTGGGGGGGGGGGGGGGGGGGGTGTTGTGAGAGGGCTGATTTGAGTGGAGCAGTGCTGTGTGCAGACTGAACCAGTCCTGTGTCAGCAGGGGAAGGGGGGGGGTGTTGTGAGAGGGCTGTGTTGAGTGGAGCAGTGCTGTGTGCAGACTGAGCCAGTCCTGTGTCAGCGGGGGAAGGGGGGGGGGGGGGGGGTGTTGTGAGAGGGCTGTGTTGAGTGGAGCAGTGCTGTGTGCAGACTGAGCCAGTCCTGTGTCAGCGGGGGAAGGGGGGGGGGGGGTGTTGTGAGAGGGCTGTGTTGAGTGGAGCAGTGCTGTGTGCAGACTGAGCCAGTCCTGTGTCAGCGGGGAGCAGGACAACCAGATCATGATGCTGCTGGAGGAGATCAACGCCGTGCAGCCCGACTCTCAACAACGGTAACAGACCCGCTCCACTTCTGCCTCGCGCCTCTCTCTTTGGCTCACTCCCCTGTTACCTGTCCCGGTCCCCTGTCTTTTTCTGTAGCATGTCTTGTTTCTTTGGAAAGGTCTGCTCCATTTCTGCCTCAAGCCTGTCTCACTCCACTTTTTCTATCGCATCTTGTTTCTTTGGAAAGGTCTGCTTCACTTCTGCCTCGCACCTGTCTCGCACCCTGTCTTCTTAGCATGTCTTGTTTCTTTGGAAAGGTCTGCTTCACTTCTGCCTCGCACCTGTCTCACTCCCATCTTTTTCTGTAGCATGTCTTGTTTTTTTTTGAAAGGTCTGCTTTACTTCTGCCTCCCGCCTGTCTCACTTCCCTGTGTTTTTCTGTAGCATGTCTTGTGTCTTTGGAAAGGTCTGCTCCACTTCTGCCTCGCGCCTGTCTCACTCCCTCCCCTGTGTTTTTCTGTAGCATGTCTTGTGTCTTTGGAAAGGTCTGCTCCACTTCTGCCTCATGCCTGTCTCACTCCCTCCCCTGTGTTTTTCTGTAGCATGTATTGTGTCTTTGGAAAGGTCTGCTCCACTTCTGCCTTGCGCCTGTCTCACTCCCTCCCCTGTGTTTTTCTGTAGCATGTATTGTGTCTTTGGAAAGGTCTGCTCCACTTCTGCCTCACGCCTGTCTCACTCCCTCCCCTGTGTTTTTCTGTAGCATGTCTTGTGTCTTTGGAGAGGTCTGCTTCACTTCTGCCTCGCACCTGTCTCACTCCCCTCTCTTTTTCTGTAGCATGTCTTGGGTCTTTGGAAAGGTCAACTCTGAAGCTGGGGCAAGCATTGCACAGTTGTACAACTTGTAGGTGGCAATGTTCATTGATGAACATGAACAGCACGATCACATATGCTCATTAAAGACCCTGTAGTCTCAGTCAGTGTTTGTGGACAGAAAGATCACATACGCTCATTAAAGATCCTGTAGTCTCAGTCAGTGTTTGTGGACAGAAAGATCACATACGCTCATTAAAGATCCTGTAGTCTCAGTCAGTGTTTGTGGACAGAAAGATCACATACGCTCATTAAAGACCCTGTAGTCTCAGTCAGTGTTTGTGGACTGAAAGATCACATATGCTCATTAAAGATCCTGTAGTCTCGGTCAGTGTTTGTGGACAGAAAGATCACACGCTCATTAAAGATCCTGTAGTCTCAGTCAGTGTTTGCGGACAGAAAGATCACATACGCTCATTAAAGATCCTGTAGTCTCAGTCAGTGTTTGTGGACAGAAAGATCACATACGCTCATTAAAGATCCTGTAGTCTCGGTCAAAGTGTGGTGGCTTATGGAAATACTAAAAATATGTGAATAGGGGCGTAAATGTTAGTATCTCCTATTCTTCATGTGAAGTCTGTGCAGCACGGTCAACTTCCTTTGTTTGATGATTTTTCAGGGTGGAGGCAATACGTGATGCAGAAGAAGAGAGGCAGACAAAAACGGCCAATCGCACAAACCCCCTCGACAATGAGCTGATCAAAACCAAGGGTCTGCTGAAAGCGCCCTCTGTGCGTGACCGCAGGGACAGTGCTGGAGGTGGCAAGAAAGACAACTCTGCATCAGTTGCTGCTGGCGAGGAGTTGTCTGTTGGAGCCGGGGATTCGACAGCACCTGTGCTGTGTGGGGTGAAAGTATCAGCGGAGTAATCAGGATTTGTCGTGCCTGTCTGTCAGGTTAGCTTAAAGGTCCTAATTAGAGTAAGGCATGGTGTGGTGTGTGGTGCACCTGTGTGTGTCAGTGAGAGAATGAGATAGAGATTGTGTGTGTGTGTGTGTGTGTATGTGTGTGTGTGTGTGTGTGTGTGTGTGTGTGTGTGTGTGTGTGTGTGTGTGTGTGTGTGTGAGGGAGAAAGTATGTGTGTTGGTGTATGTGAGGGTGACAGAGGGAGAGGTACAATCTTTTTAAGTGCCTTGTTTGCCATATCAGTGAAAAGTGTTTAGAATCTCATGGAAAATCAATTTTCTACACACCTGTTGAAGATTCTGCACTTAGGTAGGCAATATTTTATTCAGGTACCTATTTTCTTGCAAAATATTTTACCTCTTAAAAGTTGACTTTGCAATATTTCTTATTCCCAAGTTGTGCACAAGTGCCAGCACAAACATTGTTGGAATCTTGACTTTTTTTTGGATTGAGATGGAAAATCAAATGTCTATGTCATGGTCAGTGTGGGTATGACTGGCTAAGCTGTTCAAAAACTCAAAAACTCTAACAGCAGCTTTTGAAGGAGTGAACAACTGCTGGTGAGGTTGACAAAATAGAACAGCTCTAGAGAAATGTACTCACCTATACAACAACACACAAGGAACAGTTAAACACAAGCGCTTTCAACAGTCTTCGTTAGGTGTAAGAAGAGAAATAGAAAATAAAAGAAGAAGGAAGTAAAGAAGAAGATAGACAAGGAGTTGAAGTAAAACAGTATTAAGATGATAGAAAATAATAAAAGAAGAAAATAAAGAGTTGAAGTAAAACAATGTTAAGATTTTAACATTAACAGCTTTGGCTTGGAAGTTACGTAAGCAATAATTTCGCTCCTGATAACGTCCATTGTGCTTTTCCCTTCATGCAAGTTGTTCATCCTGAGGTAACTGTGTGGTGACTGGATTTTAAAACCCAGGAAGTAACTTGTGATAGTTTTGATGATGTTGACGTAATGTGAGGGTTACAGAGGCATTGAAAGGTAAATCTGCAAGCGGCATAGCAAAGCATTGAAAGGTAACTGCAAGTTTCATTGATGACATTGACATAACGTGAGGGGTTACAGAAGAACTGAAAGGTAAATGTGCAAGTGGCATTGATGATGTTATATAATGTCAGGGTTTCAGAGGCATTGAAAGGTAAATATGCAAAGAGCATTGCATTGAAAGGTAAATCTGCAGGTGGCATTCTTGGGGAATCCTCTTCTGGTCAAATTCAAACTGTATAACTGTTTGACACAAGGAGCTGATCACACACAAAATGCTTTTCTCAACTTTCTGTGTGCGAAAATGAGATACCTAACTTGGCAAAAACTAGTATTTTTGAAATCAAAACTTCATTTTTATTTTTTAGAGACCTTGGCTTTTTCATGGAGGCAATCTATGTGAGATCTTTCAGGCTTTACACGATGATAACTGTGGTGTTTTGTAGCAGATGATAGATACGAGTCACATGATATATATAATAAAAATGTAATTGCAGACATTTGCAGAGAAAGAAAACGATAACTTTGACCGACCATGCTTTGTGCAGTGTGTGTATCTTTGTACGTTTCCTAAAGTTGTGGGGGGTGGGGGGGGGGTGGGGGGGGGGACAAGCTGACATATGTTGGGCTAAAGTGTATGCATTTGATGAGTGGATGTGTACACACAAGACAGAAGACAGAAACACTATAATACCCTTCCACTGTCACTGAGCTTTGCACGTATATGTATACAAATTTAGGTGACCTTAACTGAATTCCAAGGTTACAGCTATGGAGTGATGAGAAGAAGTTTTTCTTAGCAGGTTCATATCCAGTTGAGTTTAAACATTATATTTTTGTATGCATTTAGACATGATCACCATGGAACATTTTAGGTATTTTTAGTGTACACTCACAGGAGAAAACTGCCGCATTTCCTGATGCAACACAAATCTTAGTGTCATCCAGATACCCTTTGTGTGAGATCTTTGAAACTCCACCTTCATGGCTCGTTGACCGGCACACGCTCGTACTCACTGCTGTGTCCACTGACCTTGACCCACATTTTCAGTCTCAGGAATGTTGAAAGAAGCAAAGAAAGATCTATTTTCTCTTCAGAATGTGAGCTGATGGAGTATTTGCATTTCCTGTTCAGTCCATTTTATGTACCTTCAAAATATAACTCATCATGATCGCTGAACAATAGATATGAATCAAAACTGGGATTACCAATGATATTCAGAAAAGAATTGGTATGTGATATAATTATGTAATTGTAAAGCTGTGTGTGCATGTCTGTATGCTTGTGTGAGTGAGTGAGTGAGTGTGTGTGTGTGTGTGTGTGTGTGTGTGTGTGTGTGTGTGTGTGTGTGTGTGTGTGTGTGTGTGCGTATGTGCATGCGTACATGCTGTATCACTGTGTCAGGGTTGTTGCTTTTACTAACATGGTATTACCAGTTGCTGCTGTGTATTCAGTTATCGCCAAGAAGATTGCTTCTGTTATAACTTTTGATGTTCTGATTTGTTTCACCAACTTCCTCACATGTGTTTTCTTTCAAATAATGGTTTGGTTTTGTGCATCACTTGAATGTTTTTTTCTTTTTCTAAGTGTGCATGCTGGCGTGCACATGTCTTTGAAGTTGTTTTGTCCATCACTTTTTCACCCCCACTCCATGTTTTGTTTAGGTCAGAATGTAAAAAGAAACAAACAAGTAAATGATTGTTGAGGCACCATATGTAGGTCTGGAAGACCTCAAACAGAGTGAATCTGGAGAAGAAAAGAAAGGAGAGAAGAACTTTTTTATTTGCTGTTTTAATTAACCAGTTTTATATTTAATCAGTAAATAAACATTATCAATGGTTCCATAATCATAAATTTTTCCATCTAAGGCAGGAAAGAAACGTACCGGGTGGAAAATTGTGGAATCTGGCTGTCACCATGATGGATTAAAATCTTTGAGAAAACAGTCTTTTTGAAGACTAGCAGAGTACTTGCAGTCCTAACCTCTGAGCTGTGGAACTGGACAGACTGCTTGCAGGCTGCTTCAACACTCATTCCACCAGTTTGCAACAGGTTAAGTGTAGTCCAAGATAAAAATGTCACTCAAGTGATTTTTTCTGGCTCTAAGAGCCGGCTCTTTTTTCCGGCTCTGTGCTTTTGGATGGAAGTTAAAATACGGTGTGCTGAACATGTTAGATCTTTTCCCATCATGTTGACAGATAAAACTAAGAGCTGTAAGAACCAGCGTTTATTCATTGTTAGTGTTGCAGGCAGGGGCAAAAGTTTGGCTCTGATTCCGTGAAACCCTTGATTGTGAAACTGGTCATTTGGAAGGCTCCCATTTGAGCCCAGCATTGGGGCTCTGCGGACGCAGATGCCAGGGTTGCCTCAGCTGAGAAATTACAGTCCTGCTTTTTAAGCCTCAAGGCAGTTAGAATATAGCTTTAAATATATATAGCTTTACATACATTGCTTGTTACCAGGGACTCAGCCTTCTCCACTCACTCAGATTCATGTTTTTCTCAACCCTCTTTAACCACATGGACGTGTAATGTGAAAAGCAGACTTTTATTTGTGTTTTGATGACTTGTGTTTTGCCATGATGTGTGACCCTTCTGGTGGACTTGGAGTTTACTGTTAGTGTTAACAGTCACACAGTCTTAGCTGTTTGTGGCTGGTGATGCGTCCTTCCTGGTGGCTCCTTTAAGGTCACATGACTGCATCTTCAACATGCATAGGTGTGAAGTGAGCGTAAGAGAGGCAGCCTACACAGTCAGCTGTGACTTTGTTTGAGTGGATGTAAGTAGCAATGAGTTCTGCTGCTGAAACTCTTAGTGGAAGATGTAGCCTGCTGGATAAAAGTTTCAGGAGGATCTTTTCAGAAAGTATGGTTAGCCTTTTCTGTCTGTCTCTCTCTTTTTTTGTTTGTTCAGTAGCTTCATTCTACTTCCACTCCCACAAATGCCAAGTCAGATGCTAACCAGTGAAGATCAGAAAAGGCTGGCTCATGATGCCATTGATGCTCAGGCCTGCAGCCTCTGATTGTTGAACAGTGTGGAGGTGTTGATCTGAATCAGGTGGGGGTGGTGGTGCTGTGGTCAGTCCCCCAATGAACAGTGTGGAGGTGTTGATCTGAATTAGGGAGGGGTGGGGGTGCTGTGGTCAGTCCCCCAATGGCACTCATCTGAATGAGGTTTGCCATTTTTGTATCTGCTTTGCTGCTTCAGTACAAAAAGCAGTCATTATTTTATTCTTATTTTATTTTTATTTTTAAATATCTTGATGCCCATGGAAAAGGAAAATGGGTGAATCCACTTTTGCCTTTCAAGCCATTGCCAGCTAGGGCACCCCAGGCATAGCTCCAAACTGGCCACAATGTAGAAACAGTGCAACTCTGTATTGACTGGGTGTAAAACACAAGTTACTTACTCCTTGGGGCACAGAACATGTACTGTATTGGTTGACTGGGTGTGAAACACCAAGTTACTTACTCCTTGGGGCACAGAAAGTGTACTGGTTGACTGGGTCTAAAACACCAAGTTACTTACTCCTTGGGGCACAGAAAGTGTACTGGTTGACTGGGCTTAATCCTTGGGGCACAGAACATGAACATAAAAGCTATCAATAATAAAACTGTACTGGTTGACTGGGTGTAAAACACCAAGTTACTTACTCCTTAGGGCACAGAAAGTGTACTGGTTGACTGGGTCTAAAACACCAAGTTACTTACTCCTTGGGGCACAGAAAGTGTACTGGTTGACTGGGCTTAATCCTTGGGGCACAGAAAGTGTACTGGTTGACTGGGTGTAAAACACGAAGTTACTTACTTACTCCTTGGGATACAGAAAGTGTACTGGTTGACTGAGGGTAAAACACCAGGGTACTTGCTTACTCCTTGGGGCATAGCCATGTTGGTCCGCTCTTTAGCAGTGAAGTACAGAAAAAGCTAGGCTGTTGATGCAGCGCGCACTTAAGTCTTGCATGCAGGCCACGTTCATGATGTCACAGGCTTGTTCAGTATGGCAGCACTCGGGGACCTGCTCAGGACTTTCTAAGATTGATCTTTAACCTCATAGACCATAAATCAACTGTGAAATGGCTGTAAGTGTATTTCTTTAACATCATAGACCATAAATCAAGTGTGGAATGGCCGTGAGCGTATTGTTTATTTCTCTGTGATCAGTTGGGCTCATCATGCCTCTTTGCTTGGGGTGCCCCGTGAGCTGTTTGCTTGTTGTTCACCTGTTACCTGGCAGTAGGATGTGTGGAGTTAATGCTTACCGCCAGTTACCAGAACCCAGACAGCATTATTCGAAAAGTAAAACCTGTTTGAGATTTCCAGTTTTTTTTCTTCACATTATGGCATTTTATCAGCATCTCATGATTATTTAATGCGTATTATTTATACATGTAAATGACATTTTGCAGGTACTTCTATGAAGCAAAAACCACTTGCTTTGACAATAGCATTACAGGAAGCAGTTATTTGCGTGGTAAACAGCTCTGATTATATGTGAATGCTTGGGGTCTGAAGCATTACCTTGAACTGCTCTGAGTCTGAGGACAGCGCAGATTTTAAGAAACATCTTGATACTCATATAAGCATAGTTTTGCAGAACCGGTGATATGCATGTTACGGTTTAGTTTGAAGACCTTTTTTCCCTTTTTTTACAGTGCTGTTTCTAATAATTTATGTTTGCTTTGGTCCATTTTTGCTGTTGGTGATGCAGTACAGAATATTTTGCTGGTCTAATTTTTTTCTCAGGTTGTTTCAGCTCAACTTTGTGTAACTTTTCAGTTAGTATTGTATCAGTGGTGTTTGGCGAACTTCACATGTGGTATTGACTACACTAAGAGCTGCTGTCAAAGGACTGTTTTGGGATGAGTCCGAGTTGTGGAGTATTTTTCCTGAAATCTCTGTTTGGAACTGCTGAACCCTGTCATTTTGTTTGTTGTTGTGTTGGTGTAAGTCCTGAAAATTGAAAAAGGGCAGAGAAAAAGGAAGAAAACAGAGATCACCTGAGCATGAATCAGAAATGACTGTGGTGAGCAAGATTCAGAATTGTGCAAACACATCAGAATACTTTCATGGTGTGGACTGTTTTGATGTAATGCATCAGAATACGTTCATGAGGTGGACTGTTTTGATGTAATGCATCAGAATACGTTCATGAGGTGGACTGTTTTGATGTAATGCATCAGAATACGTTCATGAGGTGGACTGTTTTGATGTAATGCATCAGAATACGTTCATGAGGTGGACTGTTTTGATGTAATGCATCAGAATGCTGGCAGTCAGCTTTGTTAAAGATTGTTCCTTTCATGGTTTTCTTTCTGACCTGCCTAATTGGACGGTGAGTGCTGAGTGTGTTAGAAAACCGTAACTTTCACACATGAATAGTACTTCATCGTCCCTGACGGGAAATTTATGTGTGGTGTGTGTAGAGCTGTGTGTGAATGTTTGTGGAGAGCACAGAGCTAAACAAAAACAAAACTTGATATTCATATTTTGAAAAAGAGCAATATTGGTTCCGATTTTGTATTCAGAAACCACAAACCTGTCATCCATGCTGTATGTGTTTTTATCTTGTCCCCCCTCCACATTCCCCTTCAACAAATGGGGCAGGAGGGGGAGGGGGGTTACAAAGGATTCAGCTTGTCTTTCTGTCTGTGTCCATGTCCAGGTTTTCTATCTCATCTTGCCTTTGTCATCTGAACCGCTTAAACATTTACGACCAATCTTACGTTGGTGCTCTATGATTTTCTGCCTGTCTCTTCTCACGTGAAAAGCGTCCATTGCAGTGGACAGATCATCAGACTGTGACTTATGAACGGATGTGCTGAGTTTTGCCCGCATATGACGTTTGTTGTCAGTTGGGTGAGGATCAGCCAGCCTGTCCGGTGCATCGCTGTCATTCGGTTGCCAGGCCGACCAAAGCGGGAGTCTATGTCTGGCTTATCACTGCGCATCCATGCAGCGGTCAAGTAGCTCTGCCGGTTCACATGCTCTGGCCAAGTGGATTCTTATCACTAATGTTATAGGACAAAGGTTCAACGCTCCCAGGCTGTCAAGCTGTGCCTCCTATGTGACACTGATCTAAAGGAATGTGGGGGGTGGGGTCTCTGGTTACCTCCGTTATTATCTTTACAGAAGGATAACGCTTCTTTGAACTGGTTTTGTTGAGAAATGTGGGGCAGGATCTGCAGGTTAAGCAGTGGTACATTAGCACCCGTTGGCAGCAGCCTTCAGTTGTTTTTTGTTTCTTTTTGCCAAGCACTTTGTTGTGGGGCATTTATTTGTATACAGTTTGTTTATTTGTAATGGAAGCAGCCTTCAGTTACTTCCCTGCCCTGCAATGCTTTGTGCTCACTGACAATCAGAGATTATGAAATACCCATTGTTATTCATTAGTCTAATAATCTGAGGCAGAATGAAGTCAGTCAGTAATCGGACTTGAACGTCCTGTCAGCCACACAGGTCACCTCAGGACACAGCAGAATGAGGGCCAGAGCACTTGCGTAGAATCGGCAAACACTGGAGTTCATTAGCGCTCGAAAGCTGCCACAAACACAACAACAATGACCTGAATAAGTTACAGTAACTCAGGTGGCATGTGAATAAATACAGGTTACATAAACTCCACTGAAGCTGCATGTTTACATGTAAGACTGTACCTTCCGTGGAATTTATATAGCATGTATTGACTTGCATGCCTGGTGAGAGTTACTGTAGGCCGTTCAGGTCTGGTTGATGTTTGTTTGTGTGACGTCTGTTGAGTGCTAGTGAAGCCCCTTTGTTGGTTAACGAGTAGTGTCGTCCATGTCACAGCGGCTCTCACTTGGCTGCCGAAAAGATCAAATCTGAAGACTGCAAATGAGAATTCCAGTCAGTCATGCTGGAAATGTAGTCCTATTTCCGCCAGTTGGAATAGGTGTTCTGTGCTGGTAATGCAGTCGTAATGTTTCCAGCAGTTACAGCACTCTGTGCGCACCATTCTGGGAATGTGCAGAGATTTGATCATTCAGAGCAGAAAGCTAGAGCAGAGGTGACATGGTTTAGGTTCTGCCTGACCTTAACGGTTATGACACATAGTGCCTTTTACTCAGATCTCTGACAGTTTTTGTTCAGCGGTTTTAGGGTATGTTACATTGTATGAACCATGTGCTATCTTTTCTTTGCCGGTGGGACAGTGCTGGGGTCTGGGGTATTTATCATAGTCACAGCCGTGTTATGCATGGTGTTTTGGGTCACATTCATTGGGTAATGCTTGTGTGTGTGTGTGTGTGTGTGTGTGTGTGTGTGTGTGTGTGTGTGTGTGACTAGAACAGAGATTTCTTTTAGTGTACTGTGTATAAAAAAGCGAATAATCTCGCTGACACACACATGCACACACAAGCTCAAACACACGTACACTGACAGATGGAATCATGCCAGAAAAATGCTAAATTATATTGTGAAGGTCAAAACGAGCCACGGATCCAACTGGAAAACAAAGAAAAGAAAGGCATATGTTGGACTACTATCTTCCGGATGTGAACGGGAGGATACAACGATCCGATCAGTTGAAGCCGATCTGACAGTGCTACCACATGACACTCCAAGTCCGGCTTTCCGGCACCCCTCAGGGATTTCAACCAACGCTTGGAGTTTGACAACACAATGATATACATATATATAGCTGATGACAAGTAGTACAAAGTAAGATATTCGCTGATTTTACACGGTACTGACAAGTACTACAAAGTAAGATATCTACTGATTTTACACAGAACTGACAAGTAGTACAAAGTAAGATATTCTTCTGATTTTACACAGAACTGACAAGTAGTACAAAGTAAGATATCCGCTGATTTTACACAGAACTGACAAGTAGTACAAAGTAAGATATCCGCTGATTTTGCACAGTTGATGAGTAGTACAAAGTAAGATATCCGCTGATTTTACACAGAACTGACAAGTAGTACAAAGTGAAATATCCACTGGTTTAACATAGAACTGAAAGCAGTACAAAGTAAGACATCCACTGATTTTACACAGAAGCAAAGAATACGGGAAATGATCTATAGCTTGTTTCGCGAAGAATGATAAGCACGAAGAGATACATAGCTTTTACAAAGGGCTAACCAGTACACTGTTTGAAATACTTCATGTAACAAAGAAGAGATACATAGCTTTTACAAAGGGCTAATCAGTACACTGAAGTACTTCATGTAACAAAGAACTGATCTGTATACCATGAAATTAACTGATGTTACACCCAAGCATACTTTGAGATGTAGCCGATTAAAAAGAAAAACAACTGATTAGCACATGTTGCTCATACAACAAAGAACCGATCGACGCAAACATGCAAATATGGAGAAAGGAGGCTACACCTAAGGCTACACAGGAGTCGTTGTGGTGGTGACAGTGTAGCGTTAGGTTATAGTCTCCTTCTTCTCTTTTCTGAATACAAAGGGGGAAAAAAGGAAACTATACTTAACGCTACACTCACCACCAGACTGACATCAGACTGACTCCCGACATCAAGGTGGACAGCGATCAGAGCCATTTAACGTTTGATTGATTGTGAGGGCAAAGTCACAAAGTGTCCACAACTTTTGAAGAGAGAGGAAAACGGAAGCGGATGGAACCGAGGTCCTTCTGCTTACCAGCCTAACGCTGTACCGCTGGGCCAAACCGGCTCACGTCTCGCTCTGTGCCACTATCTCTCCTTTTTGACCTACCCATTAGACGTTTTGTCTAATATCAGCTTGCTGTGAACAGACATAAACACTGATTGGCCTATCCATTATAGACATAGACATAAACGTTGACTGATTGACATACCCATCAACGTTTTATCGAATATCACCTTGCTGTGAACAAACATTGACTGACCTAACCATCAGGCAATGTTTTGTCTCATATCACCTTGCTGTGAACAAACATTGACTGACCTAACCATCAGGCAGTGTTTTGTCTCATATCACCTTGCTGTGAAGAGACATAAACATTGATTGACCTACCTATTAGATAATGTTTTGTCTAATATCACCTTGCTGTGAAGAGACATAAACGTTGATTAACCTACCCATTAGACAATGTTTTGTCGAATATCACCTTGCTGTGAACAAACACTGACTGACCTACCCATTAGACAATGTTTTGTCGAACATCACCTTGCTGTGAACAAACACTGACTGACCTACCCATTAGACAATGTTTTGTCGAACATCACCTTGCTGTGAACAAACACTGACTGACCTACCCATTAGACAATGTTTTGTCGAACATCACCTTGTTGTGACTAGACATAAACGTTGACTGACCCATCAGGCCCGAATAAGATCAGCAACAGGACGAGACCAGCAAATTAGCCTAGATTTGCCAGTAAAGTCGCCGAGATTTGCCAGCAAAGTAGCATTGCCAGCAAAGCAGCTGAGATTTGCCAGCAAAGCAGCTGAGATTTGCCAGCAAAATAGCCGATATTTGCCAGCAAAGCAGTCGAGATGTGCAGCAAAGTGACCGATATTTGCCAGCAAAGTAGCCGATTTTCCAGCAAAGCTCACCACAGTCAAACCAGAAAGGCACGGGGGCCGGTGTGGCCTAGCGGTAAGGCGTTAGTCTGGGTAAGCAGAAGGACCTCGGCTCGATTCCGCATCACCTCTCCTTTCTCTTCAAAAGTTGTGGTCTGTGAACACTGTCTTGTGACTTTGTCCCTCACAATTAACAAAACACTAAAAAAAACTCTCAACACTGCCCACCTTCATGCAGGAATCATTTCGGTGGTGGCAGTGTAGCGTTAGGTATATGATTGTGGTTGAGCATCTAGTTTAAAGGAACAGACGTAGTCAAAATGTGACACTCCAAAGATTTCAAAGCTTGAAGAGAACTATTTTCCGTACTTACAGTACTAAAGAACAAGTGCGTACGCAGCAGGAACTAACAGTGAGAGGAAACACTGTGCCAGCTGTCTTATTTCCCACTGCCACAGTTTGCAAGGTGCAGTGAGGGGGTGGGGGTGGGGGTGGGGGGTGGGGGGGGGGCAGTGAGCTTTGCTCATTCATTCTGGGAACTGACCTTCTTGACACCTGACCTAGCCGTAAGGTCAGGGTAGCAGGGGCGATCTTTTAAGGAACTAGCCCTCCCAAAACATTGCACCCTCCCCCCCACCCCCCCCCCCCCCCCGCCCCCAGCACGTAGAAAGAACCAACTAAAGACTAAAAATCGGGAGTTTTTGTTTGTTTTAAAATTCACATTTTCCCAACATTTTAACATTCTTCCAAGTACTTCCAAGCATTGCCAAGCACTGGACACGAAAACAACACAGCTGAACCAAAAGCAGATAAGTGTCCTAGTTCTAAGAAGAGAGAGAGAGAGAGAGAGAGAGAGAGAGAGAGAGAGAGAGAGAGAGAGAGAGAGAGAGAGAGAGAGAGAGAGAGAGAGAGAGAGAGAGAGAAAACGAGAAAAGAAAAGAAAAGCAACAACAGACAAATTGTTAAGAAATAAACTCAGCGAGATACTTGCAAGCTCAGTCTTAATTCTCAAATTCCTATTTCGATTTCCGCTACCGGTTACACAAAACCGTTTTAACAAGGCATGCAGCTACTGCTGCACAGCTCCTCGAAGCAGAACAAACTCAGACAGCGGCGACGTGATCACCACCATCCCCCGGCAGGACCACAGTGGCGTTGCTGGGGTAGAAAGGCACCGTCTGGAACTTGTAGGTGGACCAGAAGATGTACATGGCCACGCCGATAGCCAGGATGGTCAGCATCCCCACGGCCAGGACCACCTTCTCCCACCGGCTCTGCTTCAGGTTGGCCAGGTCCTGAAGGTGGGTCTTCATGGCCATCTGCTCTTCCTTCTCTTCAGAGGTCCCGCCCTCGTGCACTCCGCACACGAGCTTCAAGAAGAGGCGCTTGAAGGTCGCTTTCTTGGCTGAAAGGTGTGGTTAGAATTAAGTTTGGTCGTTTTGTTGGCTGTAGTTAGAATTAAGTTTTTTTTTTTTTTTTCTTTCTTCGCTGAAAGGTTTAGTTAGAATTAAGTTTGGTAGTTGTCTTGGCTGAAAGGTGTAGTTAGAATTAAATTTTGTTGTTTTGTTGGCTAAAAGGTGTAGTTAGAATTAAGTCTAATCGTTTCTTGGCTGAGAGGTGTAGTTAGAATTAAGTCTGCTCGTTTTCTTGGCTAAAAGGTGTAGTTAGCTGAAACATGTAGTTACAATTAAGTTTGGTCGTTTTCTTGGGCGAAACGTGTAGTCAGAATTAAATTTGGTCGTTTTCTTGGCTAAAAGGTGTAGTCAGAATTAAATTTGGTCGTTTTCTTGGCTAAAAGGTGTAGTTAGAATTAAGTTTGGTAGCTTTGTTGGCTGAAAGCTGTAGTTAGAATTAAGTCTGTTCGTTTCTTAGCTGAAAGGTGTAGTTAGAATTAAGTTTGGTCGTTTTGTTGGCTGAAAGCTGTAGTTAGAATTAAGTCTGCTCGTTTCTTGGCTGAAAGGTGTAGTTAGAATTAAGTTTGGTCGTTTTCTTGGCTGAAACATGTAGTTAGAATTAAACTTAGTTCTATTTTGGTCATGCCAGCATTCTTTCAGACACACCAGGCATTCACCACACGCTAAAGCGTAACCGGCTAAGTAAGTACACTACTTTCATTTCTCATCGTTTAACTGTCGTTTTGTTGCTTTGAAAAAGGGACTTAGCCCCCCAAGTATGCACATGTTTTGTATTGCCCCATTAAAATTAGTCTTCTTTTTAACCGTTTGTGGGTTTGGAGCTTCAGTTTTTCTGCATATAATATTACTTATAATACAGAGCACCTTCTACTGTTCTGCACCTTCTTAAAAACAAACAAACAAACAAACAAACAAACAAACAAACAAACAAACAAACAAACAAACAAACAAACAAACAAAACTAACAAGGACAGAGCAGTTGCCCTATGCAGAAACGCCACAAGAACAGTTGTGGGCCAGAATAGGGGAGGGAAAAAAAGACAGAAATTGGAATCAGCTGTGGTACTGTAGAGCTGAATAACAGTTACAGTTACGATCGGCCCAAAGCAAGCACTGTAAGAAGATACGCAGCCTGCTTCGGAACTGCTGTGCACGCAAGACAATTCATACAGCGCAGCAGAACGTTATGTAAAATTGATATGAAATACATGGTCTCTTACTCGGCTGATCTCCTGTATCTCTCAGCATGTTAGGGTCAACGAAGTGATGTTTCTTCTCCGCCATTGGATCCCCGGTGACCGTGTCGGTGCTTCCGGAAATAGTTGCTATCGACACGGAAGTGACGTCGGTGGCTTTGTCCGAGTCTTCGGTGGGGGCGGTGGAGAGGTCGTCTGCTTTTCTGTTAGTCTGGGGACTGAGTTCTGTGTCTGGAATCACGTTGTCACGGCGAGTCCAGTACGTTGTCTTGTGCAACTGGGCACAGGAGAGAAAGTATAGAGAGACAGTACAGACAGGAAAATGCATTACAATAGCTATAGACCCGTTCCTTAACCTTTGCTATAAACATCATTGATTATTCAGAGGAGTTAACAGAAACGGGAAATTAGTAACTGTAACAATAACAATAATCCTAGGTCGAAGTGTAGGAAGAAACACACACACACACACACACACACACACACACACACACACACACACACACACACACACACACACACACACACACACACACACACACAACACACACACACACACACACACACACACCACACACACACACACACACATACACACACACACACACATATGTAATGGAATGGAGTGGAGTGGTCAAAGGACAAGACACAGGCAGCGGAGTCAATAAAGTGGAGACCACAGCAGGCGTATGGCAGCAATCAGTTTTTACTTGTTCAGCCGCAGACAGTTTTCAGCACACACACAAAATCATCACGCTCACGCATAGATAAGAGAACGGCGCGGGCCACAGGGAACACACGCTATCGCTACAGTAAAATCGCCCCTCTGGACCACAAAATGGCTGACAATTGTGTTTCCCTGGCCCGCACAAATACACTTTCCTCTACAATAACTAAACCAATTAAAACATGAAAAACATCAAATGAAAGCTACAGTTACCATCTTTTAAACCGTATAAACAAAATGTACACACATGACTTATTTTATTTACACAAAGAGTGGGAAGCGTGGCTTGCGCCTGTCTATATACAGATTCGTACAACTAAATCACAACTAACACAATGTACAAAATATAAATGTCACTAAAACTTACATCGGAATAAAGAGCACGCTCCCACGGTTAAAATGGTACATAACAATTACAATACAACGCTCTGTAAGAGA
>OY757555.1:15216434-15226306 GCA_963584105.1 Alviniconcha strummeri
TGGGTTCGTACAGGCCACATCGTCTGTAACACAAAGTCTACACACTGACAGTCTGGGTTCGTACAGGCCACATCGTCTGTAACACACAGTTTACACACTGACAGACTGGGTTCGTACAGGCCACATCGTCTGTAACACACAGTTTACACACTGACAGTCTGGGTTCGTACAGGCCACATCGTCTGTAACACACAGTTTACACACTGACAGTCTGGGTTCGTACAGGCCACATCGTCTGTAACACACAGTTTACACACTGACAGACTGGGTTCGTACAGGCCACATCGTCTGTAACACACAGTTTACACACTGACAGTCTGGGTTCGTACAGGCCACATCGTCTGTAACACACAGTTTACACACTGACAGTCTGGGTTCGTACAGGCCACATCGTCTGTAACACACAGTTTACACACTGACAGTCTGGGTTCGTACAGGCCACATCGTCTGTAACACACAGTTTACACACTGACAGTCTGGGTTCGTACAGGCCACATCGTCTGTAACACACAGTTTACACACTGACAGACTGGGTTCGTACAGGCCACATCGTCTGTAACACACAGTTTACACACTGACAGTCTGGGTTCGTACAGGCCACATCGTCTGTAACACACAGTTTACACACTGACAGACTGGGTTCGTACAGGCCACATCGTCTGTAACACACAGTTTACACACTGACAGTCTGGGTTCGTACAGGCCACATCGTCTGTAACACACAGTTTACACACTGACAGTCTGGGTTCGTACAGGCCACATCGTCTGTAACACACAGTTTACACACTGACAGTCTGGGTTCGTACAGGCCACATCATCTGTAACACACAGTCTACACACTGACAGTCTGGGTTCGTTCAGGCCACATCGTCTGTAACACACAGTCTACACACTGACAGTCTGGGTTCGTACAGGCCACATCATCTGTAACACAAAGTTTACACACTGACAGTCTGGGTTCGTACAGGCCACATCGTCTGTAACACACAGTTTACACACTGACAGTCTGGGTTCGTACAGGCCACATCGTCTGTAACACACAGTTTACACACTGACAGTCTGGGTTCGTACAGGCCACATCGTCTGTATCACACAGTTTACACACTGACAGACTGGGTTCGTACAGGCCACATCGTCTGTAATACAAAGACACGGTCTTTTTACACTGACACACCTGCATTAAATAATCTATGTTCGTACGAGCCACATCATCTGTAACACAAAGACACGGTCTTTACACCCTGACACATTCCATGACCTTATTTTTTCCATCCCCAGTATCCCACCGTGGGACCCCTAGGGTACAAAAAACACGAGTAACAATGACACGGACAGTTGTCCCTAATGTGTATCATCCCGGCATCTGAGGACATTAAACCCAACATCACCACCAACACGGACAGGGTTCAGTGTGACTTAGTGGGTACAGGACACGGCTGATCACGCCACATCGCCACCAACACGGACAGAGTTCAGTGTGATCACGCCACATCACCACCAACACGGACAGAGTTCAATGTGATCACGCCACATCACCACCAACACGGACAGAGTTCAGTGTGACGTACCTGTGTACAGGACACGGCTGATCACGCCACATCACCACCACCACGGACAGAGTTCAGTGTGACGTACCTGTGTACAGGACACGGCTGATCGTGCCACCTCGATCACCACCACCACGGACAGAATTCAGCGTGACTTACCTGGGTACAGGACACGGCTGATCATGCCAGGCATTACCATCATGAACAGCGGCAGAATCTTGATGAAACCCGCCATTAGTGTCGCCCCTTGGGCGTGAGACAAACTCCTCGCCGCCAGGGCGCGCTGCACGATCACCTGCAGCACACAAGGTGACAGCTGAATAATGGCTGGGTACTCGTGGTATTCAGACAGTCTATATTATTTGTCTTCCCTCACTGGGTGTCAACAGTGTGGAGAAAACACCGGGTTTTTCCTTGTTATGTTCTATTCCTTTTTCTTTTTTTTTTCCTTTTTTTTTTCCAGTTGTAATTAATATTTTGTGTTGTGCCTTTTGCTGACACTTTACAGATGGACAGTGACTTACCTGTTCAGCACACCAACACCAGTTGGACATAGACTTACCTGGTCAGCACACCAGTATCAGCTGGACAGTGACCTATCTAGTCAGCACACCCTTACCTGGCCAGCTACCAGGTGGACCCTGAGCTACCTGGTAAGCACACCAGTACCTGATGGACCAGTGGATAATGGCCTACCTGGTCAGCATACCACTGCTAGATGGACCCTGACCTACCTGGTCAGCTACCAGGTGGACTCTGACCTATCTGGTCAGCACACCACTACTAAATGGACCCTGACCTACCTGGTCAGCAGACCAGTATCAGATGGACCAGTGGACCGTGACCTACCTGGTCAGCACACCAGTATCAGATGGACCGAGACCTACCTGGTCAGCACACCAGTACCAGATGGACCCCGGGGTCTGTCCCAGCAGGAAGCCCAGCCAGGGCATGTAGTCGTCGTCCACGTCCCTCAGCATGCGGAAGGCCTGGCGGTCGGGCCAGTGGCACGTGGTGTTGACCACGATGGCCGACACGTTGGTCGGCACCGCCTGCGGGTACTTGTCCAGCAGACCCTGGAATCCGCCCACCTTCTGGAAACCTGAGGACGGCCAGAGTCAGTGTAGCAATGGAGCAAGGTGCCCTTAGACAGTGTAGCAATGGAGCAAGGTGCCCTGAGACAGTGTAGCAATAGAGCAAGGTGCCCTGAGACAGTGTAGCAATGGAGCAAGGTGCCCTGAGACAGTGTAGCAATGGAGCAAGGTGCCCTGAGACAGTGTAGCAATGGAGCAAGGTGCCCTGAGACAGTGTAGCAATAGAGCAAGGTGCCCTTCCCTTAAAAAGCCGAGAGAGGGCCATCGTCAGTCAGACCAAGACTGCAACGGTTTGGAAGGCAAGGCTGGGGAAACTTCTAAGAGGTGTGGTGGAGCGCATACGGGCGTTCCCGACCGCGCATAGACCATCCTGAACCGATCTACCACAACGCAGGCAAAGGTTCGACTCACCTCTCATGACAAACACCACTCCTTGTTGGAATGGGATACGGTCAAAAATGAAGTCGAATGAACCAGCAAGGCAGAAAACGACAAAGGCAGAAATCCTGGCAGTGGGCGAAGCGTGCAAAGAAGCTGAGGTCATCTTGACCTACTTCAGGTTTACAAGACAGAACCTTAGAAAACTGTGGAGTCTCAGTACAGGAGGCCATTAAGTATTTGTGTCCATGGGTGAAACCTGAAGATGACTAAAGGTCCTCTTGTACTAAGTCTGGAGTAATGGACCTCGTTCTCATGAATATGTTTCAGGGAGGTCCAAGGTACCAAGTTTCTAAGGTGAACAAGATCGAAAGCGAGGATAGCTTCTGTAGTGACTTACAGACTGCGTTATTTTCGGCCGATTTTTTATTATTTTTTATTAGGCAGACAGTCATAAAATAGGCAGTTTGAAAGCAAAATCGTGTAGCAAACCGAGACCACAGAAGCAGAGAAATGACGCACCCTATCTCAGTGCGAAGCAACAACAATAACTGCCGGTTATTGACCGATTTAATCGTAAACATTTTTTTTTTTTTTTTTTTTTTTTAAACATTCAAATGAATGAACTCGACCACTCGCAGAGAAAGACCGCCCACACCCCCATCAAATAAGGGAAATAACCACAGATTTCTACACCGTCTAAAGTTTGTAACAGTGAACGGTTTACTTCCCTTACACCACAAACGCACGTGTGTGTGTGTGTGTGTGTGTGTGTGTGTGTGTGTGTGTGTGTGTGTGTGTGTGTGTGTGTGTGTGTGTGTGTGAATGCGTGTGTGTTCGCAAACATATGTGTGCGTGTGTGTGTGTCGTATAATACGTGTGTACGTGCGCGCTAGCGCATTGATTTACTCTGTAAATACACGTATATGCGCGTGTACGTGCGCGCGAGCATGTGTTCTGTGTACACGCGCGCGTAAGTGTGCTATATGTGTACTTGTGTGACATACTGTTATGGCTACGTTTCTGACGTCTAACAAACCACACAGAGAATGTGACGTTTATTGGCCAATAACACGAATCACACACACGACCGCCCCCTGGCCGCACGCACGCTCACACAAATGCACGCACGCACGCACACACGCACTCTCTCTCTCTCTCTCTCTCTCTCTCTCTCTCTCTCTCTCAAACACACACACACACACACACACACACACACACACACACACACACACACACACACACACACACACACACACACACACACACACACACACACACACACACACACACCCTAACATGCATCTGATCAGTTCAGTCACCACAAGCCTTACCTTTGGCCATGAGGTACAGAGCCCCTCCCACCATCAGCAAAGCCTGGAGAGTGTCGGTGTAGATCACAGCTGTCAGACCACCTGCAGAAAGACACTACAGCCTGTCAACGTGTTACAGAAACCTGTCAGACCACCTGCAGAAAGACACTACAGCATGTCAACGTGTTACAGGAACTATCGCTCTCTGTCAGGCCACCTGCAGGATAGACACTACGGCCTGTCAACGTGTTACATGAACCTGTCAGACCACACAACAGCATGTCAGTGTGTTGCAGCAACTATCCCTTTCTGTCAGACCACTCCAACATGTCAATGTAATACAGGAACTAGCCCTCTCTGCCAGACCACCTGAAGGAGAGACACTACAACCTGTCAGTGTGATACAGGAATTAGCCCTCTCTGTCAGACCACTACAACATGTCAGTGTGCTACCGGAACTAGCCCGGTGTCTGTCAGGTCATCTGTTGAAAAGACACTACAGCCTGTCAACATTTTACAGAATCCTGTCAGACCACCTGCAGGAAAGACACTACAGCCTGTCAGTGTGTTACAGGAACTAGCCCTATCTGTCAGACAACATGAAGGAAAGATACTACAACATGTCAGAGTGTTACAGGAACTAGCCCTATCTGTCAGACAACATGAAGGAAAGATACTACAACATGTCAGAGTGTTACAGGAACTAGCCCTATCTGTCAGACAACATGAAGGAAAGATACTACAACATGTCAGAGTGTTACAGGAACTAGCCCTTTCTGTCAGACCACAGAAGGGAAGGTACTGCAGGATTTCAGTATGTTAGTCCTACAGGAACTAGCCCTCTCTGTCAGACCACCTGCAGGAAAGACACTACAGACGGTCAACGTGTTACAGGAACTAGTCCTCTCTGTCAGACCTCTACAACATGTGAGTGTGCTACAGGAACTAGCCCTCTCTGTCAGACCACCTGAAGCAAAGACACTACAGCCTGTCAGTGTGCTATAGGAACTAGCCCTCTCTGTCAGACCACCTGAAGCAAAGACACTACAACCTGTCAGTGTGTTATAGGAACTAGCCCTCTCTGTCAGACCATCTGAAGGAAAGACACTACAACCTGTCAGTGTGTTACAGGAACTAGCCCTCTCTGTCAGACCATCTGAAGGAAAATACTACACAATTTTAATATGTTACAGGAACTAGCCCTCTCTGTCAGACCATCTGAAGGAAAATACTACACAATTTTAATATGTTACAGGAACTAGCCCTCTCTGTCAGACCATCTGAAGGAAAGACGCTACAACCTGCCAGTGCGTTAAAGGAACTAGCCCTCTCTGTCAGACTACCTGCAGGAAAGGTATTACAGCATTTCAGTGTGTTACCGACGCAAAGTAGCATCAGGGGCCTCATCGATAGGAATAGGGGAAACTAGACACAGCAATTTTTCGCTCCATTTCTCGTCGACGTTCGAAGGTTGAGAAATAACGATAGTGTGTGCTGCCGATTTGCGCCCATCAGTTCCATCAATAACATTACGAACAAGGCCAGAATGTGTGGCAATCCTATCAGTACGTCACGAGCCAAGAATGTATTTTTCTGCGCTTCACCCGTAAAGAGCGAACAAACATGGCTGCGGCCCGAGGAGTTTAGATTTGAAGCAAAAAAACAAAAAGTGCTTCTTTTGTATCAATATTGACAGTGCGGCCAAGTGAAGAATGCAGTGGAAAACGTTGGCGGTTTTGTACGTTTTTAGACTATCTTGTGCCTTCGCTTCGATTTCCCTTTCACCCTCTGCTTGTGCTTAGGACGTCTTACGATTTCTTTTTTCTAACCATCCGACTGGCCGTACATTCTCAAATGGAATACGGTTCTCAAACAGAGCACGGTTCTCAAAATGTTCGTTATTACCCAGGAATCTGTTCTAGAAAAGAAACTGCATCAGCGATACGGTCTTTACTTTCAACATTATTTTTGTTTTACAATGCTCTCTCTTTCTCTCTATCTACCCCCTCTCCCTCTTTCTCCCCCCCCCCCTCCCCTTTCTTTTCCCCCTTCCTACTTTCGTCTTCTGCTTCTTCGTTGTCTGCTTTTCTCTAACTCTCTCTTTCCCCAGGCAGGAGTTTTGTTTTCGGTTTTAAGATTCAGGTTCATTCGATTTGCCGCTAGTTTTATGTAAAAATGTCACAATCGTTTCGTTTGATCCTCAGTCACGTTTTCATTAGGTCGTTATATCGGTTACTATCTCACAGAAGCAGTGAAATGGGCTAAGGTTAATAATGTTCACTGATGAGGCCTGGCTTCAAAAACATATACCCCCCCTCCCCCCACACACACACCAAAGGAAGAAAACACCATTTTTGAGTAGCACTTAACAGCACTTACAGCAAATAGCTACATAGCACTTAGAGCAAATAGCTACACAACACTTAGCAGAACTTAGAGCAAATAGCTACATAGCACTTAGCAGTACTTAGAGCAAATAGCTACATATCACTTAGAAGTACTTAGAGAAAATAGCTACATAGCACTCAGCACTACTTGGAGCAACAGCTACACAGCACTCAGCAGTACTTAGAGCAAATAGCTACACAGCACTCAGCAGCACTTAGAGCAAATAGCTACACAGCACTCAGCAGTACTTGGAGCAAATAGCTACACAGCACTCAGCAGTACTTAGAGCAAATAGCTACGTAACACTCAGCAGTACTTAGAGCAAATCGCTACACAGTATTCAGCAGTACTTGGAGCAAATAGCTACACAGCACTCAGCAGTACTTGGAGCAAATAGCTACACAGCACTCAGCAGTACCTAGAGCAAACAGCTACACAGCACTCAGCAGTACTTAGGGAAACAGCTACACAGCACTCAGCAGTACCTAGAGCAAACAGCTACACAGCACTCAGCAGTACTTAGGGAAACAGCTATACAGCACTCAGCAGTACTTAGGGCAAATAACTACACAGCACTCAGCAGTACTTAGGGCAAATAGCTACACAGCACTCAGCAGTACTTAGAGCAAACAGCTACACAGGTGGACATGGCTGGTTACCTGTGATTGTAAGCAGCGCCGTCAGAAGAACGAGAACGACGATGGAGACGTACAGGTCCCAGTCCAGGGACTGCTGGATGAACAGCGCACCCGTGTACAGGTCGCCCTGACACCGTTAAAACAGACATAGCAGTACACCTGTACTGGATACACAGCAGGACACGTTAGCCCCCCCCTCCCCCAACAACAACAACAAACAAAAAACAACAAAAAACCACCACCTCCACCACCACCACCACCTCCACCACCACCACCACAACAAACACCACCACCACAACAACCAAACAGCAGCATGCAACAACAACAACAACAACAACAGCAACAAACAGAACAACAACAACATACAAACAACAACAAACAACACAACAAAAACATACAAGCAAAACAACAACAAACAAACAAACAAACCAAACCAGAGAGAGAAATGATAGTACAAACATTGCTCGGCATGACAGTCCTTGTGGCTCTTTACATATGTACGAAATCGGTGGTAGTTGTGTTGTGACACGTATTGACACCTTAGTTGTCAATGGTTGTATGGTGCACACAGAACTTGCGCCGAGAAGCCTGCAGTTTCATGTGGCACCAGCCATGCCAGCTCTGTAAGTACACCACTTCGGTGGATATTCAAAAAACGCGCTATGAAAAGCTAGTCACTCATGTAGAATCACATGCAAGCGCAGTGAGTCTGCTCAAGAGAGCGGAGAATAGCGTTATATAAGCGGTCATCAATCAATCAATAATACGGATGGGTGAATGGTTGGGTGGAGTTATTTCAGTAGTGGCAGCTCCAAGGTTCGAATACCGTTTGGTCATCACATCAACTGCATAATCATCATCACCACGACCGTCACAGTTACTGTAGTAATCATGTTGCCGTCGTTGCCATCATCATCATCACCACCACCACCACCACCACCATCACCACCACCACCACATCTCAGAGGTGACAGAACCCTTACGGAACACTTGGTGAAGATGTACAACACCAGAGAGAGAGCGGCGAAGTACACCCGTAGTCTCTGGCCGCCGAATCGTTTAGACAGGTACTCTGGCATCGTGTACGTCTGTGAAAAAATAAAAATAAAAAAATAAAAAAATCCGGAAGAAATAATCACACACACACACACACACACACACACACACACACACACACACACACACACACACACACACACACACACACACACACACACACACACACACACACACACACACACACACACACACACACACACACACACACACACACAAAAACGCATAGAAATTTCAAATTAACGATCAATGAAAGAAAAAAATCTATAAAATACGTAAATACCACCGAAATACCACAAACATTAAACAGCCATCCATCATCGTACTTTGAAATAGTTATTGCAGACGTAAGATATTATTAAATTCCATACAAGCTATTACAATTCTCTAACCACCATAAACATGTTTGGTTAGAAACGCTTCCTAAGTTTTCTGTATAGCAATGCCACGAAATAACAAAAACTGAGATGGAAACGCTCCTAAACTTTCGTGTAGCAATGTCACGAAATATGAAAAACTGAGATGGAATACGACTTCAATACAGTCGACATTAGGTGCCAACTCACCCCACAGGCGATGTAGACGGGTACAAATACCCACCCAAGCAACTGCAGCAACAGCAACGCCTGTAAGGGATTAAACAATGAAGACATAAACCATATCTGTCAGCATGCAACCTTTGAAGAGAACCGAAGTGGCAATAATTGTTACAAAACAGCATCTCGGTTACTAAACTATTACTCAGTTAACAGATTTTTATTAACACACTACAACCCAATTAACAGATTTGTAGTAATAATTATTACTAAACTATAACAATTAAGAGATTTTTAGTGATGATTATTACTAAACTATAACTCAGTTAACAGATTTTAGTAATAATCATTACTACAACTCAGTGAACAGATTTCTTTTAGTAATAATTATTACTAAACTACAATCCAGTCAACAGATTCAGTTTCAGATGGTGCCTATACGGCGATAGGGAGAGTTTGAAAAGATGACCTTCACCCCGTCTCCATCCCAGGGCTTCCTCAGGTGTTGCCCCGGACTCAGATTTCCATCAGAGCAGTTTCCCAGCAGCTTCCGCCAAGCGGAAAGCCACCGACAATAACAGATCGAAATTAAGACCTAACCCATAAACGGCTAAAATAAATACTTATTTAACATGACAATACAATACATATGCGAACTAGGATTTTCGGGTTAAGCTCCTTTTTCGAACCAGCAAAACAACAGTTAAACAACGGTGTAGACTAATAAATAAAAATGTACTTCTTTGGTTTTTGTCGTGGTATGTTCAGTGCCTGGAGTGTCTGAGTCTTCCAAACACTCTGGCACGAGAAGCGAAACTCACGTTGAATTCCCAGGCTCCGACACTGATGCCACTGGCAGCCCCCGACCCAGCCAGGCCAATGAAATGCTCCGTACCAATGTTGCTGACGAACAGGGATGCAC
>OY757555.1:15231506-15236506 GCA_963584105.1 Alviniconcha strummeri
TAGCAGTATCAGTAGTAGGAAAAAAGACAAATAAAGTAAGTTATTGTCGAAAGTTTCCATCGTTTGTTGCAGTATTTCATCGTGATGATGATGATGATAACAATGATGACGATGGTGATAATGATGATGTCAATGTATGATCCGCCATACACATACTCCTCATTTAATTCACAGTTGAAAACCCCTTGTTCTCCCAACCTTCCAATAGAAGCTATTTTGTAATAAACTGTGTTTAATGCTCTTTGTATTTGATTTGCAATCATGAGATGTTTCCATGGCCCATTGCGTGTCTGGTTTGCACTGATTGTTTGCCTGCGCTTTGCTGTTGGCGTTGGGCCGTCTGGTGTATGCATGTTTCATGTACTGATTTTGATGTCCATTCTTGTTTTGAATTGTGAAGTGCTTTGAGCCAGTCTAGTTGGATTAGGCGCTATATAAGAATTACGTATTATTATTATGATGATTATTATTAATGAATGTGTTATCAGTAGCAGCAGCAGCAGTAGTAGTAGCAACATCAGTCAGGGTAGTTTTAGAAGCAGAGCGGCGTCATAAATTTAAGTTTTATCTTCAACATTCAACGTTATCTTCGGTCATTATGGTCATGATCATGATCATCTCTACCCACACGATCATCATCATTGTCACCGTCGCCGCCGTGGTCGCCGTCGTCTCTATCATCATCGTCGTCGTCGTCGTCGTCGTCGTCGTCGTCATCATCATCATCATCATCATCATCATCATCATCATCATCATCATCATCATCATCATCATCATCATCATCATCATCATCGCCGTGGTCGCCGTCGTCGTCGTTGTCGTCGTACTTACTTGCTTACTCACTCATCATCGTCATCATCGTCGTCGTCGTCGTCGTCGTCGTCGTACTTACTTAATCATCATCATCAACATCATCATCATCATCGTCGTCGTCGTCCTTACTTACTTAATTCATCATCGTCGTCGTCGTCGTCGTCACCATCGTCGTCGTCGTCGTCGTACTTACTTACTTACTCATCATCATCATCATCGTCATCATCTCTGTCTCCAGCATCACCATTGCCACAATCTCTATTATCATCATCATCATCACCATCTCTACCACCATGGTCATCAGTCTGGTTATTGTTTGTGCAGGGCCATTACCGGCTGAAGGCTCAGTTGTGGAATGACCAAGGGGAAGAACTCCTGTGCATTGACCTGGAGGCGGACGTTCTCCCGTTTGAGTAGACAACTCGCTCATCGCTTGTACACGTGTACAAGTATTTTTCAGTGTGAAGGTTTACTATTATTATTATTGATCACTTTTATATAGCGCTATTCTCCACTCTCGAGCAGACTCACTGCGCTCGCATGTGATTCTACATGAGTGAATAGCTTCTTCTTCTTTTTTTTTTTTTTTTTTTTTTTTGCTATGCTACTTATGTGATAGTACTAGTCTGAATAGAAATGTTCGTGTGTAGGTAATTTGTCAGTTGGGTTGAATTTTATGAGTTGTACTTTTCTTGTTTGTTGAAAAATGCCTGACCTGTGAGTGCATGTGCTGACGCGTGCAACTGGTGAGGTTGACTGTTTCGGATGTTTTGACAGCTTCAAAGAGTAAAGTACTCTGTGTTTCGCAATAATTATGTGTACTTATGTTTATTTATTATATTGGGTGCTATTTTACATGTCTCTTTTATGCAGTCATACGGCAAATTTCTATGTTATTCATAGACGATAAAGATTCTGTATTCTGTATACTGTATCTAGGTCTACAAGCTGCTCCAGTTTCGCCAGACGGCGTTGCAAGACTGCGTGATATCACTCATAAAGCCATCCTTCAGGCATACAGATACCTCTACACGCATCAAGTAACTGGCTGACTGCCATCTACAAAAGAGCGGAATGAATTATTGACGTTGTGTTAATCTTTCAGTCTACCACAAATAGACTGAATTATTAGCGTTGAGTTGTAAAAAAATAAAAAATAAAAATAAAAATCTGAATCATGAATGACTGCTAGCGTTTTAAAACAAGATCCAAACACATAAAAGATTCAAAAGGACGCTTATTTATTACGCACAATCTACACATTTTTGGGGTAATCCCCTTCGTCAAGCGACAAAACGACACTTAAACAACAGTTGAACGGTTAAAAACGATGAAAAATGAGAGGACCTATCTTCTATTTGGTTGAGTGGTTGTTCAGTGCTTGGAAGACTATCACCTCGACCGAAAATATTTTTCGGCTCTTTCTTAATGGTATCACCTGATCATCAATTATGAAGTAACTGGTTATTAGTTGGAAATATACGTGTGTATGAGAGCTATCATTTCTTCTTTCTTTTGTAGTCGGAGTTGGTGAGGGGATGATATAAATTATATGTGTGAGAGTATGTCTAGGGGTAGGTGGAGTGAAGGCATGTACTATACGTGTGATAGCTGAATTAAATGTGATAGTTAAATGATAGCTAAATTAAATGTGATAGCTAAATGACATGCAAATTGAATATGCCGTGTTGTTTCTTGTTTGAATGCATTGCTTGTGCTTTGTTTTTCGATTTGTTTTGCCATGTAGAATTTATAACGGACCGTTCTTTACGCTGGAATTAAATCTTAGAGTTTATAAATAGGAAACATTGTTAAACATTTTGATATGTATTGTCAGTAACGATGGGCATTTTGACTGCTTGGGCCTGCTCGGGCCTGCTTCACGAATGTTTATAATTATGATGAACGAGTCGGTAAGAATAATTTAGATTGTTGTTGTTGTTTTGCAGTTGAAAATGTCAAAATGCTTTCTCCTAAAAAAGTTGAATTTTGAAATAATAAAAAACCTAATGCACAATATTCAGTATTCATTACACAATAACAATAAACAGTCTTACTGTTTATTCACTTGATTTTATAAAGCTTTTTATTCTAATTAAGAGAGTGAAATTGTATAGTATTTAATTACGTTTTTATATACTTGTTATTGTTTGTCAAAGGCAGACAACTGAATTTCCTTTTTTAAGGATTATTTAAGTATTATTGTATTGTATTGTCAAAATAATTTTGCTTTCTGTCTGTCTGTCTGTATGTCTTTCTGTGCCTCTCTGTGGAAGTTTTTTTTTCATGCATATTTCCCCCCCTCATTCATTCATGCCTCAAGTATGTGTATAAAGTTATGATGAATGGTGCCTTGTAATTAGTTTTGGGGGGGTATTATTATTATTCACTATAGCTTAGCAAGGACTAGTTGTAATGTTTTTGGCTGAACCTAAACTACAATCATTACAAAATAAATTTGTTTTAGTTCAAGTTATCTCTGTCTGTCTGTCTCTGTTACTCTGTCTCTGTCTCTCTCTGTCTCTCTCTTTCTGTCTGTCTGTCTGCCTGTCTGTCTCTCTCTGTCTCTGTCTCTTCCTTTGCCACTATCTCTGTCTCTGTCTGTCCGTCTCTGTCTCTGTATCTGTCTGTCTGTCTATCATGTCTGTCTGTCTGTCTGTCTGTCTGTCTGTCTGTCTGTCTCCCTCTCTCTCTCTCTCTCTCTCTCTCTCTCTCTCTCTCTCTCTCTCTCTCTCTCTCTCTCTCTCTCTCTCTCTCTCTCTCTCTCCGTAGCATTATTGTAATAGACGTGGATGCACGAACGCTTGCCATTCAGCCAGCACAGCTGTCAGGTGACAGCTTACACGACCTGTTAGAGGTCAGGGAGCGGGTCAGGAGAAAAGTTACTTGACAAATCTGTTTGCATCACGAACAGGAATGCATTACGGGCTGCACAACCTCTTAGGGGAAATAGGGGCAACGTAAGATACAGCATGCGCCCTTGCAGATAAGCTTTAAACGTCACACTTGTCGAGATCTGGATAATAAATTAAGTGCATTAGCGTTTCATGTACGCTTTGGTATTTCAAAGCTTTAGAAAATAAAACAAAAACTTTACTCCGTGCATGAAGTACAGCTTTTCTGCGTATCAGTTTTGATTCGTAGCAGTCTGTGGACCAGACATACAGAAAGACAGGTGCATATATTTGCTTGCCCTTCATTGAGCCACTAGAATCATTTCACGATTCAACTTTTTGACTGGAGACGACTAAAACGCTGCAAATGTATAACTTTTATTCTTAACGTGTACAATAATCCATTGTACTCAAAGTATCTAGTAGCAGAGTCTATGAACACCAAGCCGAAAAACGTACGCAGATCAGTGGTTATCGCGCGTCTTGTATGTACCTTGTATTCACACGCATGCCAGGTGAGAGTTACCGAGCGCTAATTAACTCCCTTGTGTGTTGATGCAGCTACTGTGGGATCGAGTCCCGGTCGAAACAAGTCAAGTCATTCTTCGATCTATTTAAAGGAAAACGTGGGGGCCACATAATTATGAATAACAAACCAGAAATGTACACACGTGAACGACTGAGGGCGAAGGGCCGTTTTTCAGCTGTTCAACACTTGCGCACCCACCAGTGCTTGTCTCCCTTTCGTGTGCACAAGGACGTACTAAGAGTAAGATCGTTTGCGCACGTTAAAGACTCCCCTAACGGCCTATGACAGAGAAATACAAGTTAACGCTTGGGGGGTGAGGGACGGTGGGGGGCTAAGATGGAGCAAACAAAACCAAAGACAGCAAGTCACTGAAACAACACAACACGTTTACACCTCAAAATATACCAGTTAGTGGATAAACAACGAGCACCTCATAATATACAAGTTAGTGGATAAACAACAAGTACTTCAAAATATACAAGTTAGTTGATAAACAACAAGTACCTCAAAATATACAAGTTAGTGGTTAAACAACGAGCACCTCAAAATATACCAGTTAGTGGATAAACAACGAGCACCTCAAAATATACAAGTTAGTGGATAAACAACGAGCACCTCAAAATAATTATACAAATTAGTGGATAAACAACGAGCACCTCATAATATACAAGTTAGTGGATAAACAACGAGCACCTCAAAATATACAAGTTAGTGGATAAACAACGAGCACCTCAAAATATACAAGTTAGTGGATAAACAACGAG
>OY757555.1:15245706-15265706 GCA_963584105.1 Alviniconcha strummeri
TGCCAGGGCAATATTTCTGCCCACTGACATGGAACCATTAAAGTGCGTGAGCACACAGGAGAGCCACATTGTGGGATGATATGTCTTTCATTCCACAGGTACATATCTGCTCATAAATTAAATCTCCATGCCAACGGGAAGTCAAAATCTGATGTATTTACGATCGTGGCAGGGCAAAAAAGAGATGCATTATGAAGATATACGTTGCTGACACGTGATGCATGTTCACGTTCACTGACATTACTGTCTCGTGCACACAAATTTTAAAGATGTACGACTCAACACATCATGCATGCACTGCACGCTCGTCCCTGTGAAAAGTATTACCGATATATTACGCAAGGTGGCAGAATCAAATGACAGGTAGGCGAGGTGGGGTTGGGGGGTTGGGTGAAGGCGGCATGGCGATACAAGTGCACGTGTGAATTATTCTGTCTGGACATCTCGCGAAATTAGACACATTCAGTCAATCACTGTATTTAGAACTGCTATAAAATCCCGTCTGTTTAGAACCTGCTGCTGTTAGCAAATTCTGTATCCTCCGCACCCCCCCACCCCCACCCCCCCGCCCCCATACCTACTCTTAAATTGTTGAATTTGACTGATATGCCGTGCTGTGTGTGTGTGCGTGCGTGCGTGCGTGCATGCGTGCGTGCGTGCGTGCCGTGCCGTGCCGTGCCGTGCCGTGCCGTGCCGTGCCGTGTGTGTGTGTGTGTGTGTGTGTGTGTGTGTGTGTGTGTGTGTGTGTGTGTGTGTGTGTGTGTGTGTGTGTGTGTGTGTGTGTGTGTGTGTGATTACTGTCATAAACACGCAAGTTTTATTCAAAGATGTAAGACTGACTATACATTGTGCAGATTGATGTTTCCATTACTGTAATAAACACTTCTGTTATAATGACACATGGCTTACAATGATACACACTCAAGTTTTTGTTACCGTCATAAACACATATGGTTTTAATGATGTATGACTTAATATGTGTCACACTCAAGTTTTCATTACCGTCACAAACACATATGGATTTAGTGATGCATGACTTAAGATGTTTCACACTTACGTTTTCATTACTGTCAAAACCACACATGTTTTAAGGATGTTTGACTTAAATATTATGATGTACACTCACGGTTTCATAACTGTCATAAACACAAATGTTTCAACTGTATATGACTTAATATGGTGAACAAGCAAGCTCTCATTGCTGTCATAAACACGAATGGTTTAATTGTGTATGACTTAATATGAAGCACAATCAAGCGGCCATTGCTGCCACAGACACACCTTTTAATTAACCCCTTGACTGCCGTGATATCGCTTGAAAATGGCCAAAGAAAATGCGAAATTTGAAACCCTTAAGCCGACCTGTTTACTTTTTCGCACTGGCATGTGGAAGGACTTTCACCAAAACGTATAGCATTTAAAGTAGCTGTTATAGGACCGGAAAATATACTGTCCGTGCATCTTTCAGCCCGGACATTTTACAGACTGGGGCAGTGAAGGGGTTAAAGATGTAAGATTTTATACCATTGGTACGTGTGCGTGTGTGTGTGTGTGTGTGTGTGTGTGTGTGTGTGTGTGTGTGTGTGTGTGTGTGTGTGTGTGTGTGTGTGTGTGTGCGTGCGTGCGTGTGTGCGTGCGTGCGAGCGTGCGTGCGTGCACATGAGGCACACACACTGCAAGCTATGTTATACTCTTCACTGATTGAATTCATCACTACGTTAACCATGCTTACTTCGTTAGTTACTTCATGTTACTGAACATCCTGCCGTCTCAGAAGTTTACTAATTACGTAACCCCCCCCCCCCCCCCCAAAAAAAAAAAAAAAAAAAAAAAAAATCACTATCAGTCGAGGGCTACAATCGGGAGCAAACATCCTCATGGGTTTATCTCTGTTGTTCAGTTGACCGGAGTTTGTTTCCAGTGCATGAACATCACAGCAATGTACTCAAGATAACAGACCTCAGCCAGGTCAGAATTATGTTAGGTGCTGGTAGACTGGTAAAACTTTGCTTTCAGTGGAGATGACGTCCATACACGAGATGTGAGACATCAACCAGGTCAGAATTATGTTAGGTGCTGGTAGACTGGTAAAACTTTGCTTTCAGTGGAGATGACGTCCATACACGAGATGTGAGACATCAACCAGGTCAGAATTATGTTAGGTGCTGGTAGACTGGTAAAACTTTGCTTTCAGTGGAGATGACGTCCATACACGAGATGTGAGACATCAACCAGGTCAGAATTATGTTAGGTGCTGGTAGACTGGTAAAACTTTGCTTTCAGTGGAGATGACGTCCATACACGAGATGTGAGACATCAACCAGGTCAGAATTATGTTAGGTGCTGGTAGACTGGTAAAACTTTGCTTTCAGTGGAGATGACGTCCATACACGAGATGTGAGACATCAACCAGGTCAGAATTATGTTAGGTGCTGGTAGACTGGTAAAACTTTGCTTTCAGTGGAGATGACGTCCATACACGAGATGTGAGACATCAACCAGGTCAGAATTATGTTAGGTGCTGGTAGACTGGTAAAACTTTGCTTTCAGTGGAGATGACGTCCATACACGAGATGTGAGACATCAACCAGGTCAGAATTATGTTAGGTGCTGGTAGACTGGTAAAACTTTGCTTTCAGTGGAGATGACGTCCATACACGAGATGTGAGACATCAACCAGGTCAGAATTATGTTAGGTGCTGGTAGACTGGTAAAACTTTGCTTTCAGTGGAGATGACGTCCATACACGAGATGTGAGACATCAACCAGGTCAGAATTATGTTAGGTGCTGGTAGACTGGTAAAACTTTGCTTTCAGTGGAGATGACGTCCATACACGAGATGTGAGACATCAACCAGGTCAGAATTATGTTAGGTGCTGGTAGACTGGTAAAACTTTGCTTTCAGTGGAGATGACGTCCATACACGAGATGTGAGACATCAACCAGGTCAGAATTATGTTAGGTGCTGGTAGACTGGTAAAACTTTGCTTTCAGTGGAGATGACGTCCATACACGAGATGTGAGACATCAACCAGGTCAGAATTATGTTAGGTGCTGGTAGACTGGTAAAACTTTGCTTTCAGTGGAGATGACGTCCATACACGAGATGTGAGACATCAACCAGGTCAGAATTATGTTAGGTGCTGGTAGACTGGTAAAACTTTGCTTTCAGTGGAGATGACGTCCATACACGAGATGTGAGACATCAACCAGGTCAGAATTATGTTAGGTGCTGGTAGACTGGTAAAACTTTGCTTTCAGTGGAGATGACGTCCATACACGAGATGTGAGACATCAACCAGGTCAGAATTATGTTAGGTGCTGGTAGACTGGTAAAACTTTGCTTTCAGTGGAGATGACGTCCATACACGAGATGTGAGACATCAACCAGGTCAGAATTATGTTAGGTGCTGGTAGACTGGTAAAACTTTGCTTTCAGTGGAGATGACGTCCATACACGAGATGTGAGACATCAACCAGGTCAGAATTATGCTCGCTGTTGGTAAACTGGTGTGTAAGACTTTGCTTTCAAGGCAAAATGACGTCCATCCCCGAAAACATCAACCAGGTCCGAATCATGTAAACTGCAGATAGACTGGTGTGTATGACTGCTTTCAGTGGAGATGACGCCCATACTCGGGATGTGAGATATTGACCATGTCTGACTTAAGTTAGCTGTAGATAGACTGGTGTGCAAGACTTTGCTTTCAGTGGAGATGACGCCCATACTCGGGATGTGAGACAATGACCAGGTCTGTCTTAAGTTAGATGCTGACTGACTGGTGATATGTATCATTGTTTTTTCTTCGCCTTAATATGACTGTCATGGTTGACTGGGCGTTAAAACCAATTTCTGTACTTCCACTTTGTTCCCAATGGATATCAAGGCCATGCACTCCAGATGTGCGACATCAGCCAGGTCTGAAGTTTGCTGCTGACAGACTGATGATGTGTGACATCAGCCAGGTCTGAAGTTTGCTGCTGACAGACTGATGGTGTGTGACATCAGCCAGGTCTGAAGTTTGCTGCTGACAGACTGATGATGTGTGACATCAGCCAGGTCTGAAGTTTGCTGCTGACAGACTGATGATGTGCTCTCTTGGTTTTCAATGGAGATCAGGGCCATGTATTCGGGATGTGCAATATCAGGCAGGTCCGAAGTGTGCTGCTGACAGACTGAAGATATATGAGACATGAGCCAGGTCAGATTGATGATATATGAGACATGAGCCAGGTCTGAAGTTTGCTACTGACAGATTGATGATATATGAGACATGAGCCAGGTCTGAAGTTTGCTGCTGACAGACTGATGATGTGAGACATCAGCCAGGTCTGAAGTTTGCTGTTAACATTAACAGATTGATGATGTGAGACATCAGCCAGGTCTGAAGTTTGCTGTTAACATTAACAGATTGATGATGTGAGACATCAGCCAGGTCTGAAGTTTGCTGTTAACATTAACAGATTGATGATGTGAGACATCAGCCAGGTCTGAAGTTTGCTGCTAACAGGCTGGTGATATGAGACATCAACCAGGTCTGAAGTTTGCTGCTAACAGACTGGTGATGTGAGACATCAGCCAGGTCTCAAGTTCGCTGCTGACAGACTGATGAGGTGTTCTCGTGGTTTTCAGTTGAGATCACGGCCAAGTACCCGGAGGTGTGGCGCATCAACCAGCTCTTCATCCACGTACCTGACAACGACCCGTACGTCTACAGAGGGCGAGGCAACGACTACCGCTACCACAAGGTGGTGGGCCATTGGGCCTGGCACCTCTTGGTGGGTACCTGCTGGGACATGCTACTACTGCTACTACTGCTGCTACTACTACTACTACTACTACTGCTACTACTACTACTACTACTGCCGTTGCTACTGCTGTTGCTGCTGCTGTTGCTGCTGCTTCTGCTGCTGCTGCTGCTGCTGCTGCTGCTGCTGCTGCTGCTGCTGCTACTACTACTACTACTACTACTACTACTACTACTACTACTACTACTACTACTACTACTAGAGAGTTAAACTCTCAGCCATGTACAAACAACTTGACAAAACCCACATTAATAATAGGCCTACGTACATTTCAACAAACAGATCTTAAGTACAGTATTCTGCGATAAACACAATCACGTACCAAGCAATAAGTGAATAACTACTGATGCATATATATTCACGCCCACACATCCACATGATGATAGTGACGATGAACGTAGTGTAACATGGTGGTCAGGTCTACAACACAATGTAACATGGTGGTCAGGTCGACAACACAGTGTTATATGGTGGTCAGGTCAACAACGCAGTGTAATATGGTGGTCAGGTCAACAAAACAGTGTAATATTATGGTCAGATCAACAACCCAATGTAATATGGTGGTCAGATCGATAACTCAGTCAACAGAGTGTAATGTGGTCAGGTCAAGAACGTAGTGTAACATGGTGGTCAGGTCAACAACACAGTGTAACATGGTGGTCAGATCGACAACATAGTCAACTCAGTGTAGCGTCGTGGTCAGGTCAACAACACAGTGTAACATGGTGGTCAGGTCAACACCATACATGGTAGTCAGGGCAACAACACAATGTAACATGGTGGTCAGATCAACAACACAGTGTAACATGGTGGTCTGGTCAACAACACAGTGTGGCATGGTGGTCTTGTCAACAACACAGTGTAACATGGTGGTCAGGTCAACAACACAGTGTAACATGGTGGTCAGGTCAACAACACAGTGTAACATGGTGGTCAGGTCAACAACACAGTGTAACATGGTGGTCAGGTCAACACCATAGTGTAACATGGTGGTCATGGCATCAACACAGTGCAACGTGGTGGTCATGTCAACAACACAGTGCAACATGGTGGTCAGGTCAACAACACAGTGCAACATGGTGGTCAGGTCAACAACATAGTGTAACATGATAGTCAGATCGACAACAGAGTCAAAGCATTGTAACATCGTGATCAGGTCAAAAACGCAGTGTAACATAATGGTCTGGTCAACAACACAATGTAACACGGTGATCTGATCTACAACAGTGTAATCGAATTTTACAATCGTATCAAATATAGGAGCATTTAAACAGTACCAAATAAAGGAAGAAAAGGCAGTGAGATTCTTACGAATAAGACCTAAGCACACACACACACACACACACACACACACACACACACACACACACACACACACACACACACACACACACACACACACACACACACACACACACACACACACACACACACACACACACACACACACACACACACACACACACACACACACACACACACACACACATACACACACGCGCGCGCGCGCACGCACACAGGCAAATATTAAGAAGAAATCTTATTTAACACGAACTGGACAAAATTCCCTTACGAATAAGAAATGGAATCATACAATTCTGACCATTTTATTATTCATAATTATAGTATGGTATGGTTTTTGACATTTTTTCTTGTGCTTTTTCAGTATGAGCACTATTATCAACATCGTCGTCCTCATACGTTTCATCATCATCATGAGTAGCAGTAATAGCATTACATCATCATTACAGCGAAGCAACACAGACCCTGACGTTGGAGGGACGCAACCGGTGGACTGTGGCGGCATCTCGAGTTACGGCCCCTTCGGCATGCTGACGTCGATGGGAGCTCACGCAGCGATGGAGATGAAGAGAGCAGACGACCCCAGCAACCCGCACAGAGGGTACACCAAGATCGTCGCCAAATGGGTGCCACCCTCCAACTGGGAAAACATCATCTACAGGAAAATGATCACTATTCAGTGAGTGTGTGGGAGAAAATGATCACTATCTAGTGAGTGTGTGGGAGAAAATGGTCACTATCCAGTGAGTGTGTGGGAGAAAATGATCAGTATCCAGTGTGTGGGAGAAAATGATCACTAACCAGTAGGTGTGTGGGAGAAAATGATCACTAACTAGTAAGTGTGTGTGAGAAAATGATCACTATCCAGTGAGTGTGTGGGAGAAAGTGATCACTATTCAATGAGTGTGTGGGAGAAAATGATCACTATTCAGTGAGTGTGTAGGAGAAAATGATCCCTATCCAGTGAGTGTGTGGGAGAAGATGATCACTATCTAGTGTGTGGGAGAAAGTGATCACTATTCAGTGAGTGTGTGGGAGAAAATGATCACTATCCATTGAGTGTGTGGGAGAAAATGATCACTAACAAGTATAAAAGCATAAAATCAAAAGCAAAAAAAAAAAAAAAAAATTTGGGGGGGTCACTCGAATTCCACACTATAAAGGGACAAATAGACAGTCCAACACAAGAAAGAAAGAATATACGATTAAATGGAGTAAAACGTAGTAAACATCATAAAGCATCAGGCGGAAGAAGAAAAGTGAGTAAGTAACTTGGTGTTTTACTTCCGGTCAATCAGTGCGGTTATATCAGGGCGAAGAAGAAGAAGAAATGGAAGAAGAAGATAAGATAAGATAGGATAACATAAGATAATACTTTATTGGCCTTAAAAGGAAATTTGCTTTGAAAAATACCACCAACGTAACATGAAATGAATAAAATTCAAATTAAACGTATGATAGTGCAATGTCAGATATATACATAAAGAAAAAAGTGTTTAAATAAATTATAATTATAGCTAAAAACAAGTTAATGACAGTATAAGATAACATATGCACACACACACGCACGCACGCGCGCATATGCATTCACACACGCACGCACACACACACACACACACACACACACACACACACACACGCGCGCGCGCGCACACACACACACACACACACACACACACACACACACACACACACACACACACACACACACACACACACACACACACGCACACACACACACTAGAAAGAAGAAGAAGAAGAAGGAAAAAGAAGACGAGAGAGACCATCTAGAATCTGGAAATAATGGTTACTTTTCAGTGCCCATGGGGAAAATGAGACCGTAGCGAGTATGAAAGTATTAGTACAGTCCAGTTCATACGGGAAGATGACACCCGTCTCGAGGGTACGGAAAGAATGGGCTAGCAATCACTGTCTGCAAGTTATCAAGAATGGGCAAGCAATCACTATCTGCAAGTTATCAAGAATGGGCAAGCAATCACTATCTACAAGTTATCAAGAATGGGCAAACAATCACTATCTGCAAGTTATCAAGAATGGGCAAACAATCACTGTCTGCAAGTTACTATAGAAAAACGATGAATCAGAGTGTAAAATGTGTGACTGCGTGTTTGAACGAGTGAATTAGTTAGTTTGTAGTAGTCTGGTTGTAGTTTGTAGAAAACTCACCACAACTTTGTTACCAAACCAGATTCTGTAGCGAGTTTTAGACTGATAGTCTTGACCCCTGTCTGTTCCCAGAGCCTTCGTGACGTTTGAAAAGACGCCCCCTGGTGTCGGACAAAACAATCCTTACCAGCAGCCGCAGATCAGCTTCACCGGCTATCACAGGCCCAAGCCAGCTCGCTGGGTTAAAAAGGAGGCGACCCTACTCAACCTGGATTACATCGATGTTCATAACTGTGAGTTGGTGACAAACTGCCTTCTCCGTACCTTGGTCGGGGATGGGGGTCTTTGAGGAGGGAAGGTGGGGCGGGGGGTCTTTGAGGAGGGAAGGTGGGGCGGGGGGTGGCAGGCTGTATCGGCGGATGGGTGGACGGAGACGGAGGATTGATTGGTTGATTGATTGATTGATGATCGCTTTTATATAGCGCTATTCTCCGCTCTCGAGCAGACTCACTGCGCTCGCATGTGATTCTACATGAGTGACTTTTTTTTTTTTTTTTTTTTTTTTACAAGGAAGTGGTGTACTGACAGCGCTGGCATGGCTGGTGCCACATGAAACTGCTGCCGTCTCGGCGCAAGTTCTGTGTATACCATACAACCATGCACCATGTCACTTCATGCAAAGCCACTTACGTAAGGTGCATACATGTTTAGCTGTAATCTGTCACCTGCACTGTTGTTAGAATGACTGGGATCTTTTACGCGCTACTGCGGTAACACGGGGGTGGAACGGATACCGAAATAAGAGTCAGCACAGAAAGTTGACCCTGGAGAGGAAAATTCTCCCGCCGCTCCCGTAGGGATTCGAACCTGCGACCTTTCAGTTACGAGTCCGGCGCTCTAACCACTGAGCTATCCCGCGCCCGAGGAGTGAGGTGGACGCTCCTACTGAATGTTTTGATCAACAAATGATAGAGTGCAGTTTAATTTGAGTATAGGCTAGCATCGCTTAAAAAAAAAAAAAAATTTTTTTTTTTTAGGAAATTACAGAGAGCTAATGCCTAAAGAGAGAAATCAGTCTGTTCATCTTTTCAGAACTTTGAGAAATCTGGACTAGCTCATGCTTGCTCGTTATGTTGTATCTTTTTTATGGCAGACCTTAATTCCAGTTTCAAAGAGTAACCTTATGTCGGTACAATAGCCTATCGGAAATACACTCTGTTGACGTTTCGTAGCAGTCACTGACATATCTTCGTTCAATCTGCCTGGTGGATGTTGTACGCCCGGCTTGAAACCGGAGGCAGCCGAGCAGTTCCACATTCTTTGCCACGGGTGGTCGTGAGGGGTGACAACCAGGACACACATGTTACCATTCTCACTGAACCATGGTGCTTGCCACAGAAATGTAAAACATCGGGACTGGGAAGTCCAGACTCTCATGTGAAGTCGACTCTGTTTGATGTCCGCTCTTAGAGTGTACAGTGGCTCATGTACAGTCCTGTACACGCTGCGGTCAAGGGAAATGACCGAGCAGACAGACTGGTTGGCAAAGCAACCATCACGAGTGGCTTTCATCTCAGAAAATATGCAGTGTTGAGGAGCTTGAGACACCGCCGGCAGGCATAAAGCCGCCAAGTAACATCACACCATCGATCTACTGAAGTAATTATGGGAAGTAAAACAATGATGTACAAGGAATGGACAAAAACAAAATCATTACCGGTCAGGGAAACACGGGGAATGTTTGAAAGTCAACAGCACGGGCATTTCCGAGACGTCAGGTGAAGCGCATTATATATATAATTCTCGGACGCGGCTTAGATACCGAGAACTCTGACTATAATTATAAGAAAGAACTGACCTTAACATGTCCTTTCTCAGACATCAGCATTGGAAGCCTGTTGTGATCAGACGCACCAAGTGGCGCGCACTATAAGCCGACCATAGTACAGTACGAACAGCTGCCACTTGCTCCTTCAAAGATCATTAACGTGCATGTTGAGAGCTAATTTGCTTAGAGTACTTTCACTGCGCTTGTGTCAAAGAAACATGGCTACTGGCAGAGCTGGGGTTATTTCCTTTCGGTCATTTATTCATTGCAAACAATGCCGCGTGTTGTAAAATTTATTCGTGTGAATAATGTATTTAATACGAATGAAGACTCGGAAGAGAAGATGGATAGACTGATTAACAGCGGGCGGTGGTGGGGATATTATATTTGGGGACACAAATAGGTGCATTGTGATAAGCTTGTACACACGAAAGATTTCATACACAGTCAACACCTCATTACATTAAAGCTCATCTTCTTCATTTACTGTTTCATACTGCGTTTACTACTCTGCCCTCCGGCTGTTCACAAATTTAATTAATCTTTCATTGCAGCTTTCTGTTGGGATGTTTCATTGCCCCCATTTCTTTCCGTATCGAAAAACCGGATGGCGAATTTTCTGCAGAAATGCTAGCTGCGAGAGAATGGGCATAGAGCGGCCTTATGTTATTTGTTTCCTAGTGTTGGCGACTTTCTATGGAAAATTTAACAAAACCATCCCCCCCCCCCCCTTCTTGTTAACATGCCTATGTTTGCAACACATAAAAAACTTCTCTTTTCAGTCTCACCCCAAGTGCTGGATACTCAGTCCACCATCATGAAATTAAGGAGAGGGGGTGGTCAGGGCAGATGTGGGGGTAGTCGAGGAGACGGTTGCTACGCTACCGGGATTCGAACATGCAGCCTTTCTGTCTCGATTACAGTGCCAGTTTCACCCCCCCCCCCTCCCCAACACACACACACAGGCTCACGCACACACAGAGAAGCATAGGCATGTACACACACACACACACACACACACACACACACACACACACACACACACACACACACACACACACACACGCACGCACGCACACACACACATACACACACACACACACACACACACACACACACACACACACACACACACACACACACACACACACACACACACACACACGCACACTGCAATGCTAAACAATTTGTATTACGCATGGTTTTCGACACTGTGTATTCTGTAATTCTATTCTATATATGATGTATGGCTTGTTTCCAGATTTCGACACTGCGGTTAGTATGATCCCAGGATATGAATGATGGGTTTGTTTTAGATTTCAAGACTGTGTACACTGTAATGCTAAAATATGTATAGTTTGTTTCCAGATTTCGACGCTGCGCTTGGTATAATCCTAAGTTATGAATGATGTATGGTTTGTTTCCAGATTTAGACGCAATGTACACTGTTATGCTAAGCTATGAATGATGTATGTTTTTTTCTTCTCTTCTTCTCCTCCCCCCCCCCCCTCTCTCTTTCTTCTTCTTCTTCTTCTTCTTCTCTCTCCAGATTTTGACACTGTGTGTACTGTAATGCTAAGCGAATTATGATGTACGGTTCGTTTTCACATTTAGACACTGCATTAGGTCTACATCATAATGCGAATCGATGGGTGATGTGTGGTTTGTTTCCAGATCTAGGCACAGTATAATGATTACATTGTAATGCTAAGCTAAGTTATGCCTGACGTATGGTTTGTTTCTAGATCTAGGCACACTGTATAATGACTACACTGTAATGCTAGGCTAAGCTGTGTCTGACGTATGGTTTGTTTCTAGATCTAGGCACTCTATAATGATTACACTGTAATGCTAAGCTAAGCTATATCTGACGTATGATTTGTTTCTAGATCTGGGAACTGTATAATGATTACACTGTAATGCTAAGCTAAGCTAAGCTATGTCTGACGTATGGTTTGTTTCCAGATTTCCAGCGATTCCGACCCTACATGAACATGATGCAGAAGTTAATGATGGCCATTAAGCGATAAACTTGCAAGTGCGAAGCGTTTGCGTGCTGCTGACCACAAGTGCGATAACTCGAATTTTCAGTGTTAAACAACCAGCTACATAAACAATGAATTAAACGTTTAGATAGGCCTATAAATAGGCTGCTACAGTTGAAAGGACCTATCATTTTCCTCTCCTGTTCAACAAGTTGATTAACCTTTCGTCATCAACTGACGTCACAGTACCCCTGAACTGGTTCTCGCTGCTGTTGTAGTTTGATCGTTTATGATGATCAATTTCCTGCCCACTGCGGAAGTCTTAATTCTGGTCAAACCGCAAGCCATCACCTCGCTAGTGACCGTCTGATTCACTGTCCACACTACAGGTGACTCCGTGGCCCTGGTAGAGTGGTGAAACTGATCCTGAAGAGGGCAGGAATTGTACAAGGCCGAAGCCTTACATAAACTTCTCCTTTGATTATCTCCTGAAACGAACCCACTGTACAGACGAACGTCCAGGAAAATAACGCAGTGTTTATTTATATTATATTTCTGGCCAGTTTATTTATATGATATTTCTGGCCAGTTTATTCATATGATATTTCTGGCCAGTCGATAAAGTTGATGCTGTAATTGTTCAGTGACGTAAGCAGGATAAAATTACCGTGTAATTACCGTCTGAATAACCATTGCTTACATAGCAAACGCTGATTGTCTCGCGCTAAATTCGGGTAAACGCCCTTGTGGATCGTTTAAATTTAACATTCATGTGATAACAATCGTTTAAAGCGTATAAAGTAACATTGAGCCTATATAATATAACGCTCCTGTCCCAGGACAACAGACAGTCTGGTCCACAAATCCCAGTCCGTGAATATTAAGTGATTCATCCTCCCCCCCCCCCCCCCCCATCCCCCTACATTTTTTGTTTGATTAACAGATTGGTTCGTTTGTTCAAACATTTATAATTTTCGTTCATTACTGTTTGTTTCCTTCTGCTTTAAATAATTATCCATATGTCTATTGTTATAGTGCTGTATTGGTATATTTCGTTGCCTATTTATTAGTATATTTTCACCACTTACTTTGCATATGTTTTATATGGAAAATTATTATTTATGAGTTATTAATTGGTCATATATTTCAGATATGTTTTTATTTATCCTCCGTTTCCTTATGCATTCTGTAAGTCAGTGAAGAAGCATTCTGTTGTGTTTTTTTAAAAAGTTCTTCAGGGATTTCTTCCCCAGAGTTTTTTAAATTAAAGACAATAAATGGAGAAAACAAATTCATAGGTGCCGAGAGTAATTTCTTGGGAGCTGTCGTTTGTCCTGGGAAGGTGCGTTACTATGTACATTATGCATAAGCTTAATCTAGGCTAGTCTTGCTTAGTGTCATATAATATCTCATACACAATGCCTTACTCAGCGCCATGTGGCACTAATACAATGTCTTGTTCAACGCCATGAGGCACTAATACAATGCCTTGTTTAACGCCATGTGGCACTAATACAATGCCTTGTTCAACGCCATGTGGCACCAATACAATGCTTTGTTCAACGCCATGAGGCACCAATACAATGCCTTGTTTCAACGCCATGTGGCACCAATACAGTGCATTGTTCAACGCCATGAGGCACCAATACAATGCATTGTTCAACGCCATGAGGTACCATATACAATGCATTGTTCAACGCCATGAGGTACCATATACAATGCATCGTTCAACGCCATGAGGTACCATATACAATGCATCATTCAACGCCATGAGGTACCATATACAATGCATTGTTCAACGCCATGTGGCACCAATACAATGCTTTGTTCAACGCCATGAGGCACCATATACAATGCATTGTTCAACGCCATGTGGCACCAATACAATGCTTTGTTCAACGCCATGAGGCACCATATACAATGCATTGTTCAACGCCATGTGGCACCATATACACACTGTATTCAGTTACGCTGAAAGTGACATGAGGATGCACCTTTTTGAAGGACACCTACGCACCTTCTTCGTCCGGACAATGAATACAATCCATAATTGAACGTATCTGCTTTGGGGGAGTTTGGGGTCTTACTCCCCCACCCACCCAAGCAAACTCCCTTCCCCCGCCCCCATTTTCCTGTTTTGTATGCATGTGTCAGTCTCTCAGCTAAAGCAAGCAACACACACACACACACACACACACACACACACACACACACACACACACACACACACACACGGAGAGAGAGAGAGAGAGAGAGAGAGAGAGAGAGAGAGAGAGAGAGAGAGAGAGAGAGAGAGAGAGAGAGAGAGAGAGAGAGAGAGAGAGAGAGAGAGATTTTAGGTCCAAGTGTAGAAAAAACAAGCAAGTAGTTAATTGTTGAGGTGTTGTATTTAGATCTGGAAGACCTTAAACAGAGTAAATCTGACGGAGGAAAATGGAGACACAGAGAGAGACAAAGACAGATAGAGACAGAAACAGGAAGACAAAAAGACAGATAAAGTGAAGGGGGTGGGTGTTGGGGGGTTGGGGGTGGTGGTGGTGGAAGATGGGTGATGGCTGCTGAAAATATGCGAAATAAGGGCAGTTCTTTACCATCTCCTTGAACAATATAATAAAATATTACTCGACACAATAGAATGCAGTGCAAGTGCAATGACTGATACAGCTGTACCGTGACACATTTTAGAAGGGGGGGGGGGGGGGGGGCATGGAAAATATCTTTATAAACGTATTAATTTTATTACGTAAAGACAGCTGTTTAATGTGTCCACAATAATGACATTATGCAGTAATTCATCAGTGAAAGACCAGTACTTGCTACAGCCTCTGTCAACCAGGAATGGGATTAGGGAGGATTCATGCATGCACCTACTGTACTGGATTTCTTGATGAAATCATAACTTATGTGAAGGGCCTTTTTCTTCTCCATCAAGCTTTAAGGTCTTCCTTAAGTATGATAAGTATTTTGCCTGTGGATTTACTACTTGCATGTTTATAACACAGGAGCTAACAGGCGTAGAGTATGCATGCATCACACAGATTGTAACAACAATAGCATGCATGCATCACACAGATTGTAACAACAATAGCATGCATGCATCACACAGATTGTAACAACAATAGCATGCATGCATCACACAGATTGTAACAACGAGGGCATGCATGCATCACACAGATTGTAACAACGAGGGCATGCATGCATCACACAGATTGTAACAACGAGGGCATGCATGCATCACACAGATTGTAACAACGAGGGCATGCATGCATCACATAGATTGTAACAACAAGGGCATGCATGCATCACACAGATTGTAACAACGAGGGCATGCATGCATCACACAGATTGTAACAACGAGGGCATGCATGCATCACACAGATTGTAACAACAATAGCATGCATGCATCACATAGATTGTAACGACAATAGCATGCATGCATCACACAGATTGTAAAGACAAGGGCATGCATGCATCACACAGATTGTAACAACAAGGGCATGCATGCATCACATAGATTGTAACAACGAGGGCATGCATGCATCACATAGATTCTAACGACAAGAGCATGCATGCATCACATACATAGTAACAGCATTTACATAATTTTATGTTCTAAACCAGCTGACCTTTCTAAGAAAATCTGCTAAGTAATGCAGTTCATCGGCTAGTGTGCGACTGACATCGACCCTTTCAGCGTAACTTGATGTGCTATTTGTTGTTTGGCTTTTCCTGGCTATGTTCACAGCAACCAAAGCCGGTTGTCAGAATGCCTGCAGTCTGCTTACACATGACTGCGTCAGCAGAAGCTCTTTTTGCATTTGTTTGTCACGTTGCACAGAAAATAATACTGCTTCTTTGGGATTTTCGTTTTTCCTTTTTCTTTTCTTTCTCCAACGCGGCATCGGCTAATCTCTGTCTGTTTTGTGATGATCAATAGGATCAGATATGCACGTGCTTTGCGTATTTTTACGTCCGAAGAATTTTCTCATGGTGACTTTTTTTGTTTGTTTTTTGTTATGAGCGCAGTATGTGGATCGTGTCTGTTTTCGTGGTGTTGAGATCAGATGCGTTCTTCTTTGCGTTCTTTCGTTGTTGGTGATGTGATCTGATGCGTTCTTCTTTGCGTTCTTTCATTGTTGGTGATGTGATCTGATGCGTTTGTTTGCGTTCTCTCATTGTTGGTGAAGTCATCTGATGCGTTTCTCTTTCCGTTGTTTCATTGTTGGTGTTGTGATCAGATGCGTTTGTTTCGCGTTCTTTCATTGTTGGTGTTGTGATCTGATGTGTTTGTTTTGCTTTCTTTCATTGTTGATGTTGTGATCAGATGCGCTTGTTTCGCGTTCTTTCATTGTTGGTGTTGTGATCAGATGCGTTTGTTTCGCGTTCTTTCGTTGTTGTTGTGATCAGATGCGTTTGTTTCGCGTTCTTTCATTGTTAGTGTTGTGATCTGATGTGTTTGTTTCGCGTTCTTTTATTGCTGATGTTGTGATCAGGTGCGTTTGTTTTGCGTTCTCTCGTTGTTGGTGAAGTCACCTGATGCGTTTCTCTTTGCGTTCTTTCATTGTTGGTGTTGTGATCTGATGCGTTCATCTTTGCGGTCTTTCATTGTTGGCGTTGTGATCAGATGCGTTTGTTTTGCATTATTTCATTGTTGGTGAAGTCATCCGCTGCGTTTTTCTTTGCGTATTTTTCATTGCGTCCGAAAGGAAGTCTCGAGTTGATTTCCTGGTGTTGACACAGAAGTCTTGTGTTGATGTCCTGGTCAGTGTTGACAAGGAAGTCTTGTGTTGATTTTCTGGTGTTGACACAGACGTATTGTGTTGATTTTCTAGTGCTGACACGGAAGTCTTGTGTTGATTTCCTAGTCAGTGCTGACACGGAAGTCTTGTGTTGATTTTCTGGTGTTGACACAGCAGCTGATGTTTGCTTTTTGTTGATGACTGATGTTGCGATCAGGCGCGCTTTTTTCGGCGCTTTGTTTGTGTTTCTGCGTTACGCCTGGCTGAATTCATTGTGCTGATTGTCCGGTGTCACCTTTCGTTGGAAAAATTGTACTTGATATGCTTGTCTGTCAGTGTCCAGTGTCACCTTTCGTGGGAAAATGCGTACTTGGTAAGCTTGCGTACCAAATTGCTTGATGCTCAGTGTTCTTTCAAGTCAGCGCTGTACCAGATGCTGTGAGCTGTTGCTGCTGTTGATTGGACTGTTTGTCTTGTGCTCCAGTGCGTCTTTTCGCCGTCTTTTGACGGAAAGTTTACGTCCAAGAACAAAACTTTTGTCGCGACAAAAATGATACTCGTGGCGGCTCCCGCCAATGATAGAAGGACAGGGGGTAAAGCTGTTTAACTACACGGGTTGCTTGGTTGTCGACGTGTGCTCCGTATGTCATTGATCGTAGCTTTTTGCCCTCCGCCGCTTTAGGCTTTGAAAACGTTTCTTTTGTCCGTCATTTTGGTGTTCAAAATGTGTCCAGTTGCGTTTGCATGATGGTCGAATGCAAAGCAAACCGTCTTGCACATTGGAAGCAGCAGCATGGTCTTACAGTTATGAATGTCAGTCTGTGGTTACGAGACCGTGCAGTCTGTGATGTGACGGTATAACGTTGCTTGTAGACGTGTTATGCGCTCAGATGTTTGAAACCACTCCGCAGTAATGTAGCATCCTCTTACTTTTATTTTCTGAGTAAATATAAAGGGCAAATTGACCTACACATTGTTTCATGATTTTTTGTTTCTTTAGTTAGTAGAAGGTACAGTCTTTTTGTCTTTCTTTTGTCTAGATCGTAAATTTTGTTGTTGAGGCAAAGCTTTTTCTCTTCATGTAAATAAATTGTCATGTTTATTCATTTTTTAATAGGAAGTTATTCGATCTTCGACAAAACATTGGATTTTTTATATTCTATTTTTTGGTCTAGGTTTCCCTCCTCGCCAACAGCAAGATGCTAGTGTCTTGCTGTTAGGCAAACAAGTTAATGATAATCTGCAATTTAAAGTTTGCTTCTTTTATTGTTTTTCCCTCCCTAATGATGTACATTTACTAGTTCTCAGTTTTGGCATCCGTTGTGTTGCTGAATCTGTATAAATACTAATAGTAATACATGTGTGCTATATTTTACGGTGACTTACTGCAGTGACAATGAGATTCATTAGTAAAATTATTGCAGGTTAAAATACGCTAATTAAAATAAATGTTTAACCTTTCTTGTTTTACATACGAGTTTTCGCATTGTTATTACTGTAGAGCTGTAGGCGCTGTGGAAGTGTTCCATTACTTTTATTACTGATTATTATTGCATCCGTTTTAAGACTCCTATGTTACACCCAATGTTTTTCTTTCTTTCTTGTTTTCACAGTCCTCATCATGAAATTTGGGCCCATGTATCAACAGTACTTCGGGGCCCCGAAGCCGGTCGCAACGGAATTGTGATGGCGCAGTGTACAAGACCCACCGACAGTTTGAACCCCAAACACTACAGCACGTAGTGCACACCCGAGCGAGGCGTAACAATACTGTCCACACCGGAAGTGGTTCCCGCGCGGAACAAACGAATCAGTTTTTTTCCTTTCTTTTTTCTCAGTGCTTAAATATACTCTACATTTCCAATAGAAGAAGGAAAAGCAATGCTTTGCTGTATGCAATGACAATGGAGTAAACTTACGCAACTTTTGAGTTTATGTGTCTGTGTATTATGCATCTTTCTAAATTCGACCCAACTTTTGAGTTTATGTGTCTGTGTATTATGCATCTTTCTGAATTCGACCCAACTTTTGAGTTGATGTGTCTGTGTATTATACATCTTTCTGAATTCGACCCAACTTTTGAGTTGATGTGTCTGTGTATTATGCATCTTTCTGAATTCGCACAAGCTCCTTTTCCACTGCTGAGCTGTTTGACGGTGTATAGTCATATACGTTGCATATATACATGTGTAATCGTCGATTCATACGTATATTTAGTCCTTGCTTGCTTGAACTTATCCTTCTCAGGTGATCTAACCCCATCACTGCCCTACCCCCGAGAATTTTGGTTAGCCAAAGCAACACAATGAGTGCCATTTGACACTGTTAGATTCTGGCGTTACTCTATCCTGTACCCTGTTCAAATCTACAACTACAGCAAACGTCTCTTGCGGTTGTCACATTGGGACTGAAAATATGAATATTCAGGTTGAACTAAACGTTGAAGAGGACATCTTCTGGCATTGAAGAAATTAACTGTCGAAATGTGAAAAGGTATTGCGAGTTTTTTCTTAAAATGATTCTAGCAATAATTAAAAAAAAGCCGTAGCCTACTGAAGGTATTCTGTCACACAAGGCCGGACCATCAGGGGTGGGGTGCTCTGTAAAAGTAAACATGGTGCTTAACGTCCACAGAAACCATAAGGCCTATTATGGACGGGAAGAAGGGGGAAGGAAGTACAGAGGTGGGGGGTGGGGGGTGGGGGGTGAGGGAGATTATATATTCCTATCGCTACACTGTCGCCACCAGAACGACTTCAGCATTAAGGTGGGCAGCGATGAGAGCCATTTTAACGTTTCATAATTGTGAAGGACAGTCACAAGACAGTGTCCATAGACCACAAATTCTGAAGAAAAATGAGAGCCGAAGCGGGTTCGAACCGAGGTCCCTCTGCTTACCAGCCTAACGCCTTACCGCTAGGCCAAACCGGCACAAAGACAAAGAGCACTCTGTATCATTAGGCCAGGTTGAAAGGCTACCAGTTGCCTACATTTAGTTGGGTGGAAAATATTCACATAAACATCACGTTAGTGCACATTTATTTTCTCCTTTACGGTGATGGGGGGTAGGGTGGAGGTAGGGGTGGGGGCGCTCTGTAACAAAATGTCAGGTTGAAATGCTGACAGTTGTCTACATTCAGGTGGAAAACAATTCACAAACACATCACATAAAGCATGCATGTTTCTTCTTCTCCACTGGCAGGTTACAA
>OY757555.1:15267181-15274681 GCA_963584105.1 Alviniconcha strummeri
GTCACCTTTCGTGGGAAAATGCGTACTTGGTAAGCTTGCATACCAAATTGCTTGATGCTCAGTGTTCTTTCAAGTCAGCGCTGTACCAGATGCTGTGAGCTGTTGCTGCTGTTGATTGGACTGTTTGTCTTGTGCTCCAGTGCGTCTTTTCGCCGTCTTTTGACGGAAAGTTTACGTCCAAGAACAAAACTTTTGTCGCGACAAAAATGATACTCGTGGCGGCTCCCGCCAATGATAGAAGGACAGGGGGTAAAGCTGTTTAACTACACGGGTTGCTTGGTTGTCGACGTGTGCTCCGTATGTCATTGATCGTAGCTTTTTGCCCTCCGCCGCTTTAGGCTTTGAAAACGTTTCTTTTGTCCGTCATTTTGGTGTTCAAAATGTGTCCAGTTGCGTTTGCATGATGGTCGAATGCAAAGCAAACCGTCTTGCACATTGGAAGCAGCAGCATGGTCTTACAGTTATGAATGTCAGTCTGTGGTTACGAGACCGTGCAGTCTGTGATGTGACGGTATAACGTTGCTTGTAGACGTGTTATGCGCTCAGATGTTTGAAACCACTCCGCAGTAATGTAGCATCCTCTTACTTTTATTTTCTGAGTAAACATAAAGGGCAAATTGACCTACACATTGTTTCATGATTTTTAGTTTCTTTAGTTAGTAGAAGGTACAGTCTTTTTGTCTTTCTTTTGTCTAGATCATAAATTTTGTTGTAGAGGCAAAGCTTTTTCTCTTCACGTAAATAAATTGTCATGTTTATTCATTTTGTAATAGGAAGTTATTCGATCTTCGACAAAACATTGGATTTTTTATATTCTATTTTTTGGTCTAGGTTTCCCTCCTCGCCAACAGCAAGATGCTAGTGTCTTGCTGTTAGGCAAACAAGTTAATGATAATCTGCAATTTAAAGTTTGCTTCTTTTATTGTTTTTTCCTCCCTAATGATGTACATTTACTAGTTCTCAGTTTTGGCATCCGTTGTGTTGCTGAAACTGTATAAATACTAATAGTAATACATGTGTGCTATATTTTACGGTGACCTACTGCAGTGACAATGAGATTCATTAGTAAAATTATTGCAGGTTAAAATACGCTAATTAAAATAAATGTTTAACCTTTCTTGTTTTACATACGAGTTTTCGCATTGTTATTATTGTAGAGCTGTAGGCGCTGTGGAAGTGTTCCATTACTTTTATTACTGATTATTATTGCATCCGTTTTAAGACTCCTATGTTACACCCAATGTTTTTCTTTCTTTCTTGTTTTCACAGTCCTCATCATGAAATTTGGGCCCATGTATCAACAGTACTTCGGGGCCCCGAAGCCGGTCGCAACGGAATTGTGATGGCGCAGTGTGCAAGACCCACCGACAGTTTGAACCCCAAACACTACAGCACGTAGTGCACACCCGAGCGAGGCGTAACAATACTGTCCACACCGGAAGTGGTTCCCGCGCGGAACAAACGAATCAGTTTTTTTCCTTTCTTTTTTCTCAGTGCTTAAATATACTCTACATTTCCAATAGAAGAAGGAAAAGCAATGCTTTGCTGTATGCAATGACAATGGAGTAAGCTTACGCAACTTTTGAGTTTATGTGTCTGTGTATTATGCATCTTTCTAAATTCGACCCAACTTTTGAGTTTATGTGTCTGTGTATTATGCATCTTTCTGAATTCGACCCAACTTTTGAGTTGATGTGTCTGTGTATTATGCATCTTTCTGAATTCGACCCAACTTTTGAGTTGATGTGTCTGTGTATTATGCATCTTTCTGAATTCGACCCAACTTTTGAGTTGATGCGTCTGTGTATTATACATCTTTCTGAATTCGACCCAACTTTTGAGTTGACGTGTCTGTGTATTATACATCTTTCTGAATTCGACCCAACTTTTGAGTTGATGTGTCTGTGTATTATGCATCTTTCTGAATTCGACCCAACTTTTGAGTTGATGTGTCTGTGTATTATGCATCTTTCTGAATTCGCACAAGCTCCTTTTCCACTGCTGAGCTGTTTGACGGTGTATAGTCATATACGTTGCATATATACATGTGTAATCGTCGATTCATACGTATATTTAGTCCTTGCTTGCTTGAACTTATCCTTCTCAGGTGATCTAACCCCATCACTGCCCTACCCCCGAGAATTTTGGTTAGCCAAAGCAACACAATGAGTGCCATTTGACACTGTTAGATTCTGGCGTTACTCTATCCTGTACCCTGTTCAAATCTACAACTACAGCAAACGTCTCTTGCGGTTGTCACATTGGGACTGAAAATATGAATATTCAGGTTGAACTAAACGTTGAAGAGGACATCTTCTGGCATTGAAGAAATTAACTGTCGAAATGTGAAAAGGTATTGCGAGTTTTTTCTTAAAATGATTCTAGCAATAATTTAAAAAAAGCCGTAGCCTACTGAAGGTATTCTGTCACACAAGGCCGGACCATCAGGGGTGGGGTGCTCTGTAAAAGTAAACATGGTGCTTAACGTCCACAGAAACCATAAGGCCTATTATGGACGGGAAGAAGGGGGAAGGAAGTACAGAGGTGGGGGGTAGGGGGGGGGGGGGTGAGGGAGATTATATATTCCTATCGCTACACTGTCGCCACCAGAACGACTTCAGCATTAAGGTGGGCAGCGATGAGAGCCATTTTAACGTTTCATAATTGTGAAGGACAGTCACAAGACAGTGTCCACAGACCACAAATTTTGAAGAAAAATGAGAGCCGAAGCGGGTTCGAACCGAGGTCCCTCTGCTTACCAGCCTAACGCCTTACCGCTAGGCCAAACCGGCACAAAGACAAAGAGCACTCTGTATCATTAGGCCAGGTTGAAAGGCTACCAGTTGCCTACATTTAGTTGGGTGGAAAATATTCACATAAACATCACGTTAGTGCACATTTATTTTCTCCTTTACGGTGATGGGGGGTAGGGTGGAGGTAGGGGTGGGGGCGCTCTGTAACAAAATGTCAGGTTGAAATGCTGACAGTTGTCTACATTCAGGTGGAAAACAATTCACAAACACATCACATAAAGCATGCATGTTTCTTCTTCTCCACTGGCAGGTTACAATAAAGACATGCAGGGGTTGGTTGAACCACAGTGAGGTCACCCTTACTATGACATCTATGAGCACTTTCCAAAAAAATAGATTTTTGTCCTCCATCTTCTACGTTTTCGCCCGGATGTCTTATGCGGCCGACTGGGCGTTAGATTTCACGGAAGCAGTCTTCTTCTCCTCCTCCTCCATCTTGTTTTCCTTCTGCTTCCGCCTAGGCTGTATTAGTGCTATACAGCTGTCTGCTACGACTTGCACGATAGTTCAGGAACAGGAGTTTTCAGTGAACGCTTGCCGTATTCGGTTTTAGCCAACCTTTTGAAAATAAACTCCAGGGTGACGGACGATCAGTACCAGACTCTGTGGATATATTACGCATGTGTGTGTGTGTGTGTGTGTGTGTGTGTGTGTGTGTGTGTGTGTGTGTTACATTACTACATGAGAGCGTGTGCGTGCATGTGTGCATGTGTGTGTGTGTGTGTGTGTGTGTGAGAGAGAGAGAGAGAGAGAGAGAGAGAGAGAGAGAGAGAGAGAGAGAGAGAGAGAGAGACAGAGACAGAGACAGAGAGACAGAGAGACACAGAGAGACACAGAGAGACAGAGACAGAGAGACAGAGAGAGACACAGAGAGACAGAGAGAGACAGAGCTTGACCGTTTTACTTGAGCGGAAGCAGCCTGCACGTGTATGAAAAAAACAAAGACAATCCCGAAAGATGATTGACTCAAACACATCTTTAATCATCAGCCACACATTTCACATTGTCTCAAACACACATACATCCTTCGCCAAAAGACACTGAGGTTGATGATACTTAATTTAACCACAAGCATGCAAATGCAGCTACATCAATGCAGAAGCATGACAGATTCACCCCCCCCCCCCCTCCATCCACCTCACACATACACACACACACACACACACACAGCAGCCCCAAACTCTCTCCAACAAAGCGGGCAACATAGCGTTTTTTTTTTTAAACCACCAGTCTTCTGCAGCGATCAACAAACTTACACAAGTTTGCACACAAGTGATGAGCAGTCTTAAGAAAGCTGCAAAAGGCCAGCACCTATCTGTCTGTAAACCCAGCAGAGAAAAGTCATGTTTATAATTCTCACTGCAGCAGCCACAGAAGCAGGTGTCACATCTTCAGAGACTTCTTGACCAATTTTATCTTGTAAACACTTGTACACATGCACGTATCCATACACATAAACCCACACATACATACACACGTGTACACACACACACACACACACACACACACACACACACACACACACACACACACATGCTAAAAAATATTTAGCGACGTGCCTTCCTCTTGGCTTGAGTCATTCTTGCCTGCTTGTCTGAAAACAAAAATCAAACATCTGTTTGTACATGTGTCTGGGCACACACACACACACACACACACACACATACACACACACACACACACACACACACACACACACACACACACACACACACACACACACACAATACAACCCACAAAACATACAGAGAACACAAATCTGACTTCAAGTGTAGTACAGAGGGAAGAGGTGAAGTTTTTAGACTATTTTTGAAAAAAAGCAAGAGCATCACAGAGTCAGATATCATAATATGAAGAAATCATTCCAGATGCGAGGCACATGATGGGCAAAACTGTGGAAACCATGTTGTTTTGTAACAGTTTGCAGAACTTGACAAAGAATAACAGAAAGAATCTGACAACATGCAGCATTGTGTTCATCAAACACATGCACACAAACATGTGCATGCACACACACACACACACACACACACACACACACACTCACTTGTACACACACACACACACACACACACACACACACACACACACACACACACTCACTCGCACACACACCCATGCACACACACACACTCACCCATGCACATACCCCCTTACTTTCACACACACACACACTCACTTGCACGAACACACACACACATACATACAAATACACACACACACACACACACACAGCTCACTTGTGACCCTCCTGTGGCGACTGCCATACAACATGTCCATTTTAAAGTTGGCTAACTGTGACACAGAGCTGCCCTGTCGCTTCTCTTGGTCCAGGCAAGCCACAGCCACCTTTGTTCCTCTGCACAACAGTGTGTAAACAATGAAAAACTAACACAAGATCCAAACACACGAAAGGTTCAAAATAACTTGATTTATAACAACAAAACACAACATGCACATTTTTGGGGGCAATCTCCTTTATCCAGCTACACAACGACACATAAAAACAATTAAACGATGAAAAATGAGATGGAGAGCTAATCCACTTGTATTTTTTTTGGTTAAGCTATACATGTCCAGTGCTTGGAAGACTGTTTGCATCACAACACCATACAAAACACACACAACACAATAAATACATGCATTACTGGTGATGGATTGGTAAAATGATAGGATCAGTATGCAGAGGAGAAGAGATGGATTTCAGTTTTGACTTAAGAGAGTGAAGATGAATGCCTGACAGAGAGGGGAAGGGAGTTCCAGAGTCCAGGTCCAATGTGTGTATTGAAAGCATCTCTCCCCCAGGGTCCTTTTAAATGAAGTGAACTGAATCATACAAGGGAACTTACTCTTCCTGAGTCCCAAGCAAGGGAAGGAAGTCTCCTGGTGCTGCTGACTGCTCTCCCCCATCTGACTCTGAAAGACCAAATCCAAAATCTCCATCTTCCCCTTCTCCGTCCTCTCCTGCTTCATCCTCTGAGCTAGCTGTTTCTTTCTCACTCTTGTGCTGCCTTGCTGCTGAAATCAGACACACAAACTGTGGTGGAAGGCAGAGAGAGGCACAGCACTATTGATACATTCCTGGCACTGACTGAAGGCTTTTCTTTTCAGCTGTTGAACCCAATCATGCACAGTGGGCTAAGACTGAGAATACTGATCAGCCCAAAGGTGCAGTCAACATACTTCTCTGTTTATTTACTTATTTATAACTATGTAGATATATACAACAACAAGAACAAAGTTGCTATTATAAATTTATTTAGCATGATGATGATGATGTAGAGCTTCACGTCCTCGTATGTTGGTTGACACATTAGGGACACTCTGCGACCAATGGCGAAGCATGGTTCAATGTTGCTCTTATGTCCACAGAAACTGTAAGGCTCATTAGGATGGAAAGCCCAGGAAGGCCACCTCAACTTTCACACAGCTCCTGAACTCTGGACTTATTTAGCATTTAAAAACAGAGGAGTTATATAATCCCTTGTAAAGTCAATGCAGCTCATTTCCTTCTTTTGTGGATTTATTATGATTGGGAAATGGAACTGAGACTGAGAATTTAATCCCCCACAAGTCAAAAAACACATCAGCCATTATATACTGCTGGCTGTATGCTTAAAAATCCCAATAAAGCCACACCCTCTAACTGTAACAAGTGCACACATACATATATACCATTGCCATTGGCCTGAGAGCCAGTTTCATAGTTCAGGAGCTGTGTGAGAGTCGAGGTGGCCGTCCTGGGCTGTCCGTCCTAACGAGCCTTCTGGTTTCCGTGGACGTAAAAAATTACTGAACCGTGCTTCGGCATTGGTCACAACTTGTCCCTAATATGTCAACTGACATCTGGGGACATTAAGCATCAACTCATCATCATCAGAGCCAGTTTGGCCTAGTGGTAAGGTGTTAGGCTGGTAAGCAGAGGGACCTCAGTTTGAATCCACTTCGGCTCTCTTTTCTCTTCAAAGGTTGTGGTCTGTGGACACTGTCTTGTGACTTTGTCCCCCACAAAAAATGAAACATTAAAATGGGTCTCATCGCTGCCCACCTTAATGAAAGTCATTCTGGAGGTGACAGTGTAACGATAGGTATATAATCTATCTTCCCCCCACCTCTGTATCCCCTTCCCCCTCTTCTTCTGGTCCGAAATAGGCCTTATGGTTTCTGTCGGTGTTAAGCACCATGTCTACTTACTTACCATTGGCCTAATTTCATCTCTACCCCCACCTCTATCCCCCCCTTCCCCCCATGCCTAATAAGCCTTATTGTTTCTGTGGACATTAAGCACCATGTTTACTAACCACTGCTCTGTGGAACCATTTCTTCCCACATGTTCACTGGCTGTTCTTGATGAATTTGACACCTTGTAAACTGCAGAAATGTTTCAGGATATAATTAATATATTCTCAGCTTCCATATGTTACTTGTTAGTTTTTACCTGGTCTTTCTTTCTGTCCCACAGTTTTCTGCTTTTTGCCTGAAGCCTCTGTCAGCTCTTCCAGCAACTCCTCTGGCAACTTTCTCTTATTCAGTGCTGCCAGCTTCTCTTGCTGTAATACACATAGAGTATCTATATATATATATATACAATGATCACCTTTGAACACATGTGTACACACATAGATTTTATACATACACATATATATGACAATTATCTTTACCCATGTAGATGATGTAATTAACTCCC
>OY757555.1:15279681-15282181 GCA_963584105.1 Alviniconcha strummeri
TACCGTGTTTGGCTGACTGATGAGTGGGTGGCTTGATACCTTGTTTGGCTGACCGATGAGTGGGTGGCTTGATACCGTGTTTGGCTGACTGATGAGTGGGTGGCTTGATACCTTGGTTGGCTGACTGATGAGTGGGTGGCTTGATACATTGGTTGGCTGACTGATGAGTGGGTGGCTTGATATCTTGGTTGGCTGACTGGTGGGTGGATGGCTTGATACCTTGGTGGGCTGACCGGTAAGTCGAAGCCAACCAGTGAAACTGCATGCGACTGCATGAAATAAGTGCTACAGACTTACTCATTTTAAAACGGTATATATACGCTCGGGAAAGGCGATATGCGCTTTTAACTTTTATTTAATTTAAGAAGTTTTCCTTCGGTTTGTCAGATATAACATTATTGCAGGTCATTCTGAGTTTGCTAGGTATCAGCATTAGATCAGTGCATTGGTGTATGTAGACTGAGAGACAGGAGGTGTATGTCTAAGTGTAGGTACGTGTGTGTTTTGAATTATTGAGATAATATGTGCAATTCAATTTTTCGCTGTTCTTTAATATATAAAATCGAACGACAGCTTTATTTTCCCGCTGGGATGAATAAAGTATATTATTATTGTTAGCTAATTAATTTTGTCAGCTGATTCCTCGACACCGGCGATGTTGCCTGTTTGAAGCATTTACAGCCAAACTGACTGACAACGGCAGTGTTTCGATGGTCCTTTCAAAGTACAGCGAGGGAAAATCGACAGCTGGCCATTTCCATTTCTGCAGATCTCCCCTGAATCGATCGACTGCTTGGTTTCCTTTTGCCCTGGGACTGTAGGTAGTGTCACGAGGTTCTCAACACTTCAGTTCTGCATCTGGATCCAAGACGCAGGCCATGCCACGTGTGACAACTGCCCGCTAGCATATTATTATGCAGTTGTGGCAATTGTCACACGAAGAATTAAGTCCAAGGATATGTCCGAACATAATGCATATAATTATGTAATACAGCGAGAGAGAGAGAGAGAGAGAGAGAGAGAGAGAGAGAGAGAGAGAGAGAGAGAGAGAGAGAGAGAGAGAGAGAGAGAGAGAGAGAGAGAGAGAGTCGTAGCTAGTGATGGCCTCTTTAACAACCGTTACGGTGACTGCGTCATCCTGTAATCTGGATTGACCCTTTAGTCAGTAGATTCTGTGTAAGACTTGGAATTGGTTATGGCATCGGTTCGTGACGATGCCGAAATTATTTTGCCATCTAGCTGTTAGCTGGCTTGGTCTTTGTTCACAAACTTGAGTGTCTAGAACACCTGAAACTGCTGACTATGTTACCTGCCAGTTTTATTGTCTTCGTTATATGGGCCTACGGTAAGTCATGGACAATGGAAACTTTATCGTCTTTGTTATCTGGGCGTGTGGTCGAAGTTTGTTCTTTTCTTTGATATTTGGGCGTACAGTGAGTCGTGAACAGTGGAAACTTGTACATCTTCGTTACTGGGGATACAGTGAGTTGTGAATAATGGAAGCCTGCACATCTTCGTTATTCAGTGTACGTTGAGTCGCGAACAATAGAAGTTTTTACATCTTCGTTACTCAGTGTACGGTGACTCGTGAACAATGGAAGCTTGTACATCTTTGTTATTGAAGTTACGGTGACTCGTGAACAATGGAAGCTTGCACATCTTTGTTATTTGGGCGTAAGTCACTAATGTGAGTCGTGAATAATGGAAACGGGGTCACCTTCGTTATTTGGGCAGTCATGTGGGGAATACGGCGAAAACTACGGGAGTGCTGAACAATGAAAACTTTTACTTTTTCGTTATTTGCGCGTACGGTGTGTCGTGAACAATGGACACTTGTTCATCTTCGATATTTAGGTATACGGTACATTACAAACAATGGAAAATGGATACAGTCAGACAAACAAAGACCATCAGGCAGACGGGGGCGTTTGAAATGTTTGACCTTGAGTGCCAATAGACGGGTAAGCTATGCACAGTAGTTGTTAGTTGACAGTCTCCACTGACAGTGAATGGTCAGGTTACACCCACATTTGGACCTTAACTGCCGATACATGATGTGCTAGTCTGACGTGAACTCCAGTGTTGTTAGGTGAGTACGTAGACTACATCTGATCCGTTTGACATTCACTACCAACACTGATGGAGATCTGAGATAAAAAAGCCCGTACGGCTACTCTAGCTTATCTGAATGTTTCTGCCAAGAGGTGAAAATACTACATTGCACTGGCCGTCATTTCTCTGCTAGTGAAGAGGCACCATTCCATAGCCTCTGAGCTGTGTTATTTTCTTCAAACAACAGCAGAAACCACCACAACAACAAAACTGTTATGCCCCCAGAAGCCTTCGCTAGAAACAGACCGTTATAACCAGCCGATACCCAAGAGATTCTATAGCAAATTCTGAGTATGTAGTCTCTGATGTGTATGATGTAATTATACATAGGCTTACTTGGTCAGTGTTGTCAGCTTGAACCTGGCTGTGATTGCTGTTAATAGATATT